>VXBI01014343.1:2386340-2517436 GCA_013397375.1 Toxostoma redivivum
AAAAAAAAAAAAAAGCAGCAGTGATAAATGTTCGGGCCACCAAGTCCAACTGACCAATTCAGAGGGGTCATCCAGGTGTTCTTGTCAAGCAACAAATAGATGATGCTTCCCTGCATGATCCTTAGTTACTCCACGCAGTGCCTCACTGAAAAGTTTCAGCATGTAATAGCTGTCACTCCTTTCAAAACCGTAAGCCTGTGATGTCTTTATATAGTGCAGCAGTGCACTGTGGCAAGCTTTATGGTTTTGACAATATATGCCTTTGCTCTTCTTTAAAACAAAAAGGGTATTGTTGAAATCCCTGTGGCTTTATTACATACAAGTGGCAAGCTCTTTACTTTTTCAGTAATCCACATCTGTCAGCCACTGCTTACGAGATAGCCCAGGGGTTATCTGCCCTTTGTTATTGCTTTGATTCCTTTCATTCGTTTGCTTGCCCAATTTAATAACAAGGAGAGATCCAGCTTCTTGATGATTTTGTTGGCATAACACCAAGCTCATCGGCACTTAACTCCAAGGCAGTGCTGTGGTTGCAGCTCTGCGTGTTGGAAGCTGCTATATTGGGTCAGCATCTTTGCTGTAGCATCTTGCTGTTTGGTTTATTCTTTGTTCTTCCTCTGTTGCTCAGTAGTTGTTGTGCAGCAGCCATGTGGGCTTTATCATGGCAGAGAAATGTTTTGTAAAGCAACAAAATTTCCTCTGAGTGTAATGAACCATTCTGTTATGTGAATTTTGGGGTTTTGTCTGTCTAAATGTTTTAAATATGAGGGGATACCACTGCTGTAGTTCCTTGTTGTCTACCAGCATGCAGGAAAGCTGTGATACATAAATAACAGATGCAGAAGAGAACAGAGCAGAAAATTGCCAATTAAAGAACGCTGTATAACAACTCCTCCATCTGGGTCACCAGCAGGGTTTGAACCCAGAGCGTGCCCTGCTGCAAGCACGGGGGGCTCTCAGCCTCTTCTGCAGCACCCGGGGAGGGCCATGCACAATAAACTGCTCTCACTCCTGCTGCCTCCCTGCTGGGGATGCCAAGGAGGAGTTCCTCACTTAAGTAGCACCATGCAATAAAAACGTGGCCAGTTTGTTTTCTAGTGCAGTCACAGCAAAACATCTCTCCAGACAATCGTTTCCTGACATTTAGCAGGAATGGGTTTCTCCTTAGACAGGTGCAGCCATGGTAACAAATTTTTTTTTTCTAAAAGTGTTGATGTCTATTGAGTTGATGATGTGTGAATGTTTCCCACCTTCCTGCAGGTGCTGTTGCTCACCTTCATGAATGTTTTTAGCTTTGCTGATGGATAACTTCTCCTTTCTGGCTGCACTGTGGAACAGCCATCACCAGGCTGCCTGGGAACAGGCAGCTGCACGGAAAGTACTGAGAAAGGCAGTGTGAAAGGCATTTCCTTCCTCCCACATGCACAGTTCTGTCTGTAGTGCTTTACAGAGATTGCCATCTTACAGAGGGGAGTTTCCTGCAGTCATTGGTGCTGGGGATTTCTCTGATTCTGCAAAAACTGATCTGGACACTGCTGGTAATGGTTATAGACAAAAACTAAGTCATCCACCTGTTTCTTCCCAAGAACAGAAGTACTCATCAGTACTGCAAAACAAATCCACTTCAAACTGCCTCTTTGGTGTCTGGGGAATGCCAGGAAGCAGCTTTGCTACCCGTGCTTCCCACAGCCCTGTTGCATTGACAGACACATCCCATCAGGTAACCCTCAAACCATCTCCTCCTGGCAGAATTGCCCTGAGTGCCTGAGCAGCTCTCAGAGCGTGGTTGGGTTGCTAAGCGTGGGGCAATGCCTTTCACACTCCTCTCAGAAGAGGATTTCTGACACATCACAGGGGAAGGTTGCCACAAATCCCAGTGTCAGGCTGAATACGAGGATAACTTGGCAGTTGTACACCAGCAGAGGTGTTAGCCTTCATTGTCAGCTCTCAGAGTGATTTACAAAATAATTTTAAAAATTCATGAACCTCCTTCTTTATAAAGCATTGTTGAGAAGTTGAATATTTTATTACACAAGGCAACCATCATTCACTGCTAGGGAAGGGTATGGGACTGCTGTTTTGAAAGGCCAGGATGCTGGGATGGTTGGCGTTGGAGGGAAGGCATTCTGGCAGTGTATTTAATGACTAATCACCTCAACAACACTTCCAGACCTGGGCCTTCTGAGAAAGGACTCCTGGCATTCAGACCAATTTTTCAGATTTCCTTTCTATCTGGGCACCTTGGTTGTGATTCTTTTTCCTTTTTTTTAGTTTCCTATGATTCTTTTTTTTCCTTATGATTACAAATTCATTCTCATCAATTAAAAGCTGATCTAGTTGGAAATAAAAGTTTTCAAGGTCAGGTAAAAGTTTTCCACACAGTTCATTGTGACTGCAGCTGCCCACGTACAGCAAAGCAGGACAGCACAGCTCTTCTGAGCTTTGCAGGCAGCTCTTTCCCAGTCAAGAATAAGCAAACACAGCAGAACAAAAAAGCAAATAGTTCCTTTTTTTGTAGCAGTGAAGAAATTCAGAATTGCCTTTGTGGCCACAAACTTTGTCCTGAGTTTGCAAGGCCTTGGGACTGAGCCCACCTTGTCTGATGTCTTCTTGGTCTGCCTTTGCTTTACTTGGTTTAGCTGGGATGGCAATTTCTATAATTGATCAAGAGTCTGTCTCTGGTTTACTTTTGTTTGTCTGTGATGGAGATCTGCACCTTTATATAGACAGCAGTAACAAGCATGTGTTCTGGGTAGAATGGGATATTTATGACTTCAGCAGAATGATGTGGTGTAGAGAAATACAGGCTTGGTATGACAGCAGGGATGAGAAGGAGGTGCAGGATGCAGCAGGGAGGGGTGAAAAACATGGAATATAGGAGATAGGGTATAGAATTTACACTAGTGACACAGCAGCTGTAAACAATTCACTAGTGGTCAGTTTAAAAACATGCAAAATGGTGTGTGTCCTCTTTATCCATAAATAAGAATTTGACTGTCACATTTCTGTGTGACACTACAATAAGGAATAAAATGCTTGCCTGCCACGTTAAGAGGTGACTGGCAGCTATGCAAACCTGGTCACAACACTAAAATCCAAAGCCCCCAGGATAATTTAAAAATGGGTGCCACATCTCCATGAGTCCTGTAAACCCACTCAGCTGCACTGAATCAAACATGTTCTGGTCAACTAGAGCTTGAACACAGCCCGTGGAACAGGATGAATCATGAAAAGGACCATAGGTTGGGATTTATTTCTTTGTCTTTTATTGGAAAAGCAACCTTTCCCCCACAATTTATTAGTTTAAAGCCTGGTATTGACCTAAATTTGAGATGGTATTGGTAGAATATAACTCTGTGCCTCTGTGGTTAGTTACAGCACAAACACCTTCCAAGTCCTCATTTTTCAGCCTGTCAGTCCTGTGCTTTGGGCCCCACCTGAGCTCCCTCAGCAGCCTTGCCCTGGACAGCCACCCCAGGCTGTCACAGAGCAGTCCAGCTGTCTCCTGGCAGGATTCCCTGTCCCCAGCTCAGGGGATGGGGGCTCTGCTGGCTCCGTGCTCTGAACACGCCGTGTTAAGCACTGGAGAACGGGATCTTGGTCACTCTTTAGGGAGCTCAGAGTTTGACCATTCCTGCAGACAAGGTGCTGGTTTTCAGCAGGTCTGGACCCACCCACCTGTGTTAGTGTGCAGCCAAGGAGTTGGTTATCAGCTTTGGTTTTCAGCTTTGGTTAACTACTGGTGGCACAGTATCATTTGACAACGATCAGAGTCTTCACTTAGGTTATTTTGGTAATTCAAACTGCTAAACATCTCCTTTAAGGTTTTTTGTGTTTTTTATGATTTCTGACCCTTGTAATACTTGAGCTCCAAGATCCAGCCAGGAGAGAGGTGCCTCTCCCCAGGGCATGGGCAGCCTGACAGCGCTTAAGGTACTGTGTTAACATTTCACACTTGAGAGACCCCAGTCCCTGCTTGCTGCCAGGAGCAAGGGATGTGGTCTGTATTGGCATCTGATATTGTGGGGAGCTGTAAAAGCAGGTCCTGGGGGTGCCCTGATGCTGGCATTGCTCATGGGAGCTGGCAGGTCCTGGCAGGTACATGGCCTCCTGTGATACTGAGCAGGATGTATGATGAGGTAACAGGAGACAGTCATAAATCAGCATTCCTGGGTTTTAACATGTTTTATACACCACTGATTTCAGCTGCTGACCATCAGCCTAGGCAATCTGCTTGTGAGGAAGCACCTTAAAGCATGAGGGGGGAAGGATACCTGCTTAAATTTTGCTTTAAAAGGGACAGTGACCACTCACAGAGAATAACATCATAACTCTGGAGGGCAGAAGGTTAGCAACAGGCTATGAGTGGTCCTAACAGGGCAGTATCCCATCAGGTGGGTAAAACAAGCAGAGAGAAAAGCTTCTTAAGTACAGTTTTAGGAGCAACGACACTTTCTTTGAGAAAAGACAGCCAAATAGATCCACTGAAAATGAAAGAGTGTAGCCAAAGCAGAGCCTGTTGCACTATGGAGTGAAAGCATATCGAGCAAGGTATTCTTAACTTGGACATAAGCATGCTAAAATAGCATATCTGGTGATAGTGTGTAAGTATGCCCTGATGTAACACCATTAATTAAATAAGCAATAAATATGCAAATCTAAGCAGAAATGTAGAAATAATGTGTACCAGCAAATCAACCATACAGGAACTGTATGTTTGAACAAATGGGGGTATTGGAAAGATGTGTAAATGGTAAGATTGGCAAGAAAAGAGGGTATAAAAGGGTGGGAAAATTGTATGGGAAACAAAAAGAAATATCTATTTATATGTGTGTTTACACCACCCAGAACAAGCAAACAAGATGTCTGGTGAAAACAGAGTAAGTCCATGTCCCCTTGAAAATAATAAATGGCGAGAAGCAGATTGGAGCTGCTTTTGGAGAGCTGAGGTATGAGCAGAACCACAGGAATGATAAGAAAGATAGGGAAGAGCTCATAAGCCTGGCCACCCTGAATCAGCATTAACTACTTGCACCACCCTCATGGTAATTTAGAATAAGATTCTTAAGGGCTAAGTTAATTGCATATGAAATGCTAATGTTTCATGAAGACTGTTAATTAACCTGTATTGGTAAGTGAATGTTAATCCGGTGTTGTTCTGAAATTTGAAACTGGCCTGATCTCAGTCTTTCAAACACACCCACCACATGGATCTCTTAATTGCCTGGTTAGTACATGCAAACACAGAGTATATGTGTGTGTGTGTGTGTGTGTGTGTGTTCAGCTGCAAGAAAGGAGAGAGAAAACCATCCAGGATATGAGTTGCTCTAGCCTTGAAAGCCCGGTCAGAGGCTCTGGGCTATGGCCCATGGCAAGCTCAATTACACAGCTGAGGTAGGCAGGCACAGAATGTGCACTGTCTTTAAGGACTGACCACAGCCAGCAGCAGGGGCAGCCAAAAATCCCTTTGAATTTCTGATTCAGAATCAAAGGCTTCTCTCCACGCCTCGTTTCTGCCACCAGCCCCTGTCCCCTGTAGCTGAGCACTGAGATGAATGTGCTGAATGTGCTCGCTGTAAGGAGCTGTAGGAGGGCACGTCCCCTCCCCAGGCCCTGCAGCTGACACCTTCTGCCTCCTTGGAGGCCACACCAAAGGTCAGCCTCTGGAATGCAGCAAACTTCAGCCTCCCTGTCACCGATCTGCAGGACGAGAAAGGGAGGGTCAGTGATGCCAAGGCACAAATTAGAGAACTGAATTTTCAAACTGGCAGTTTCAGGAGTTTCATATACCATTGTATCATGTGTAATGCATATAAATGATTTAAGACTGTATGTTATATATAAAAAACATTTAATATCCCTTTTCTAACAATTCCTCTGCCTCCTTTTCTGGGTAATTTTTCTACCCAGCACAGATTCTGAAACACTGAGCAGCTGCAGAGATCTTTTAGATAACAGCAATATCAAACTGTCACATAAATATTCTCAGAATTAGTGTTTTCTTTGCAAAATTCTTTTCATCTTGGGCAAGTAGGAATTTTTATATCCATAATAGTTTTTCATTTTTGGTTACCTTTGTAAGCACTACTGCTTGAATAGGGAATTTGGTGCCAAGACAACAGTTCTCTCCCTGCACTCTGAGTTCACATTTGAGATTGGGACACCTTCAGATTGCCTTGTGCAGGGCACCCCTCTCCTCAGACTCGTTTGCTCAGCACAGATTTTGTTTTCACTCAAGATGCATGTATGTACTCATATATGTTCAGAGCTCCTCCCACCATGGGTGGATATAATTTCCCTTGAGGTCTCAGTTAGACTGGTTGGTACCTCTGGCCAAAAGCCCAGGAGTTGGTGACAGCTGAGGTGGCAGCACCTCTGTGGGGACACACACACCCCAGGGGACTGGAGAGCACTGGGCATGTGTCCAGGTGCTCTGCCTGCAATGATTGCATGGATCACACAAATGCAGCATTCCAGGCCCCACAGGCAGGGACAGACATAGGACCCCTCTGCTGTGTAACTGCATCTCCAGAGGGAGGCAATGAGTCCCTCGTGTGACATCTCCCTGCATTTGCCTTCCTGACAAACTATTTTGCAAGTGCAGAGAGGAATGCTGCTCTTTATTCAGTCACTTATTACATGAGGCTGTGGTACTGTTTGAATCACAAATTGCATGCTAATGGCCTAATTCATAAACCATTGACATTTTTTATGAGCCCTTAACATTCAAAAGTGAAGAATTTGTGCTCAAAAAATAATTTGCATTGCAAAATTCAATAATTTAGTTTCTCATATTCATTAATGCCTAAGCCCACACCACATAACTTATCCCAGTCTAACTACACTTCCCAGAACACTGATAAAAACAGGATACACACTAGTTCACCTAAAGGGCTTCTATTTGCAACTAACTCTTTACCTGCACTGATTGATTATATTTGTAGAGAGGAAAAATCCAACTCTGCAGCAAGTGTGATGAATGCACTCAGCAATGGCTGCTTTGAAGCTGCTTTCTGCTCTAATCATGTTTTCCTCCAATGGCATTAACTACCATAAAATATGAGACCATAAAGGGTAACGATATCAGACAACAAAATCATCCTGCAGACTGCTCAGTCCCACTGTATTAGGGAAGGATTCATGTTTCATTAATGAAAACTTGCTTTGCTTTTGACCTGATATCGCTAGTTGTCAAAAACAGATGAGAAAACTAATAATAAATGTGTAGGTCCTAAATCATCCACAACTTCCTAGTGCTGTAAATCACCCCCTTTTACAGGGAGGGAAACTGAGGCATATGGACAGCAAATAACCCAGTAACTCTTGCAGTGTCAGCTGGACCTCCCTGACTCTGTCCAGTGCTCAACACAGCTCCTGTGGGATGTGCACATGCTGAGGCCATTGGTGTTATCTAAACAAGCTTTATAAGTTGTTTTTTGTGTACTGACAGCAGAATAGTTCTGTCCCTGGGCCTCTGTCCTTCCAGGACAAACCACCATTTGTGGTGGGATCATG
This sequence comes from Toxostoma redivivum, assembly GCA_013397375.1. Taxonomy (NCBI): domain Eukaryota; kingdom Metazoa; phylum Chordata; class Aves; order Passeriformes; family Mimidae; genus Toxostoma; species Toxostoma redivivum. The sequence goes on from VXBI01014343.1 coordinate 2,393,856, forward strand.
TTGCACAGGTAATCCCAGACAGGGTTTTTAATGGGAGGTGATTTGAGGGGTCTCTGTGTATGGTAACATTCACATGGGGAGCCCAGTCTCCCAAAAAGGATGGGTGGCTGTTTCCTGGGTGGAGCTGGGAGTGTCTGTTGTAGGTGTCCTTGCAGAAGTGTCTTCAGCTGCTGTAGGTGAGACCCCAGACTGCTGTCACTCAGCTGGCCTGTGGTCCTAAGGGACTATTCCAGCTTGTTTAATTCATTGCTATTGGTATAACATCTCTTAAATAGCTTAACTACATACAAATTACTTCCCATATAGCAACAATTTCTATTAATCATTTACAAATAGTGATGCACAGCTTGATCCCTTCCACAGCAGAAATCACCACGGGGAGTCTCTGGAGGGCAAGGCTGCATTCTCCACCCAGTTTGTTAGCTAACACATTTAGGCATTCAGACCGGGATAAACACAGCAGGAACTGCCTGGGGCAACTTCTGCAACTGCCCAAAATTCTGTCCCAGAGAGCTCCTACAGCAATAATGCCAACATTTAATTGTGATGGCTCAGTCAATCACCTCCTTTCCAGCTGCCCTGCTGTCCCAGGCCAGTGCCTCGCCCCATCTGTGCAGAGACTGCCTGGACCCACCCGGGTCACCCAGGGTGGTGATGGCACCTGGGTGTGCCCCCAAGCACAGCCCCAGAAACCAGGTACACACAGCTGGAACTGGATGTATCTATTACTGACCTGTCTCTTCTGTCCCCCAGATCTTGCTGCAGTTTTTGGTGTGAAGTGTTCAGGTACCCTCAAAAGCTGTGGGCATACAGCTGCAAACCCAGCGTTACTAGAGCAAGGATTGTGTTCCATCTGCACTGGCATTTCAAATAACAAGCTTTACGTGCATCTTGAGGGGTTTTCTGTTACATATTTATTCAGTTCTAGTAAAGAGAAAATTATAATTGAGAGGATAATTCACCAGCATCTGTTCCATCCCAATGAACTTACTTGCATTTGAAGCCTTCTCCACAATACAGTAGAGAAAGAGATGTTTATTCTAGATCAGTGAATGCTTTCCAGTATCATTACCACGTTGAAAGTGACACTTACAGTCTCTTTTTTGGTTTGACCCTGAGGTTGCAGACACAGTATGGGAAATGCAACATCAGGAGTCACACAGGCACACCGTTGTGGAATGGTCTGCAGGACTCTGGCCTTTTGCTGCTTTGTTTCTTTCTTATTTTCAGTCAGCACTTCATGTTCCTTTGGAATATTGGTGTCTTTCGAAATCCAGTAGCTGAAGTTGCTGATAATTAATAAAGAAGCAGCTACAATATATTTGCAGAACTTCCTGCCTGAGGTTGGCTGTTAAACAGACCTGAATCACAGTTCCATAATTATGTGATGGCAAAGGCTTTGGGAGCTGCTGAACCATGGACACTTCAATTTTAAAGGTCAGATGAAATGCTGATTTGCTATAAAACAAATCAATACACACACACACAGAAAAAAAAAAGGGTTGAAAAATGTGAACTTCCACATTGCCAGTAGTAAACACATGGATTTGAGACTGATAGATTATGTACGGGTGTAATGAGTGGACAACAATTCTTCCTTTCTTTGCCAAAGCTAGAGCTCCATGAGGCCTCAAGGACAGTTCTTCCCATGCACTCAGTGTTTGCAGAGAGGCCTGAGCTAGTACAAAGCAGCCAAACGTCCCTTTGACCATTAGGTCAGAGAGCTGCAGAAGCTGCTTTTGGAATTCACTGCACAAAGTGTATCCCAGTGCAGCAGGTGTGAGGGTGTGAACACTCTCACATCTCCAGGCAAGCTCTGTTGTTTGTTGCCTCTCTGCCATGTGAGGAAGATGCTAATGATACATTTACACATTTTTAGTGATTCCTAGACAAGTTTCCAAAGCCTTAAACTGTGCTGGGCACTTCCTTTTTAAACCATCCTGGCAAACTAGAGAAAGTAGTGTGGAGTGATGGGGTTCAGGTGACCTCTGCTCACCCCAAGGCTCTGCTCCTGTGTGGTTTATTATCCTGTGCTTTATTGCTTTAGTCCTGCAAGGGAAGGGCTGACAGACACAGGGACATCCAGCAATCCCCCTGTCACACCCTCTGGGCTCCCAGCTCCTGCTCAGTGATGCCATTTTCCCCACCCCTAGAACCTGCTGTCTCATTGGGACCCTTCAGGTTTGGGCAGAAGTTTGAGTCTGATTAAATCTAAGATTCTCTTATTTGTCTCATGGAGCTAAAGACAACTTTTAAACCCCAGTTGGGCACCCTTAATATTTTATGCACAGCTATGCCCATTTCAGAATTGACAAAAAAACCCATGCAAGTCTGGCTCCAGTGAAAGCTGAAAAGTTGTAGTTCTTTTAATTGTATGATTTTGGCAACAAGAAGGGTGGAAGATGCTTGAGGCATTTGAATGGTCTTAGGTCAGTCGTATTTTTCTGCTTTTCTCTCTAGCTATAAGCTCTTGAAAACATTATCTGAGAAATGAGAGCTGATCTCTAGTGTTCACGATGTGCTATTTAAAATAGTTTATTTTTATTTTTATTTTTTTAATGAGCAAATTAATAAATCTCTTTGAGTTCTAGAAAATAAGATCCTCATAAATAGAAATGACCAGATCTCAAATGCCACCAGCTTAACAATGCAGTCCTAAAAGGTGGTCATTCTGATTTTGAGCAATACTTCATAGTTCACCTCTGAGGGCCAAATAATTGGGTGACATAAATGAAGGTATCTCAGTGGTGTTTTTCTGACCAGTATGAACTTTAATTTTTCATAGGCACATTTCAACATGTCCTCCTCCAAGCTGGAATCTGTAATTATGAGTCTGCCTTTCATAAGACAGACTATATTTCCCTTAAAAATGCATAAGCCTCCCTATTATTGCTACACAGCAGATGGAGTGGCAGAACAGAGCTGCCTTGTGGATTGTTAAACCAAACCGTTGCTGGGAAAAAAACACCACTGAAGACCAAGATCAGTAATCATTTCAGAAAAACAGGTTCCTGTGCCCCTCCAATATATTTCTGTGTTACCTCCATAGCAGAGACTGATGAACACATGTATTTGTATGAAATGCAGAAGCAGCATGAGCTTAATGTTACAACTGCTTCTAAGTGCAGTTTGCATTTGTAATTTAAAGTTGTTTCAAAGTAGTGAAGGGAACTAGGGAGTTGTTTGGGGCGATGGAATATAGAGGATCATTACAAGCACTTGCAGATCATATTTTGCTTGAACTAATTCCTCCTGATACTTTAATATCAAACATAACCCATGCCAGTTTTACATCTCAAATATATTTGGTATTTCAAAAAATAATTAATAGTGTCAGTTTTATTAATGTGTTAAAATATGAATTAAAAACATGACAAATCAACGGGAAACAGCAGTCTGTTTTAATGAATATTTCATACTGTGCATCAATAAATCATAGATCAAAGGGAATGGAGCACATTCTGCAATACTACTTTTCTGTCAGTGTGGGGTTACTAAAAGTTTTACAAGTTGTTTTGGCACTTACTTAGTTGCACATTTGAATTAACATTTTAGGAGAGAAATAAAAAAGTTATGGCACTAAATCCCAGGAGAGTCTGGTGTTCATAACAGATTTTCCTGCTTCCTTGTCATTTCATGGCTTTAAAAAATCTGTGGCTGACCACAGCACTGCAGGTCTGTGTGCTCTGTGCAGGTATCTTGCTGCTCTGCCTCCCCAAACTAGGCTTTTCCCAAGCTTCCCACATGGGCACTGGCAGAAGGTGAAACTTCTCCTTAACAGCACATCTTGACCTCCTTGTCCATCCTTGGGACTGGTTTGCTGCCTGGGACTTTGAGTTGTGCAGATCTTTCTGATGTTTGTTTTGCCAGAGCACTGAAGGGCTCAGATATGAGTGCCTGTCCTATCAACTGTGCGTGCACAGCCCTTCAGATCCTTTAATGATCTATGTTCTAGAAACAGAAAACTTGACCTTTTTTACATCTGAAACAGGAACCAGAACTGCTTTGAAAGTAAAAGATTCAGATACTCAGGCCCTCTCCTAAGCTTTTGGTTTGGTGATTGATCAGCATTGGAGAGGTTCACTGGAGATGGGGATGTGGCCAAGGCAACTCCTCATTCAGGATCTCAGCCTTTCTCTAACCATAGAATTAAACTCTTTGAGGCTACAGGAACAAAAACCAGGAGCAGAACTGACACCTGCAGCAACGTATACCTGAGTTCATGTAAACAATGACTGCAGTGGACAAGCTTGGCTTGTTTGTCCTTTGAAACCTTAAGATTGATCCAGTCTTCATCATGTCAGTGTAGTTGTTGACTCAGTTCTCTGAATTTTGAGTAAGAAATTAATGACTTGCCAAGGATCTCATCAGTGTATTAGAAGCAATGTCTAATAGAAATAATTTATCAAGCTAATAGGCTCATAGCTTTCTCTTGTAGAGTCAAATATTGGAAGAGAACCTCATTCTTGTTCATAGATTCAACAATGAAATTACATATAAATATATGGTTTGGGTGTGAAAGACCTTACCCTTGGCTAAAGTTTGTCTCTTTGATCTCCTGCAGCACTCAATTAAAAGAAATGGCTGGCCTCTCCAAAAAAGAAAGTGAGCTGCCTTCTCTCAAGTCTCCCAGTTTTCATTTTTAATTTCTACAAGAGGATGAGTGCTGTTTGCATAGTCCTGTAAGATAAAAGGAGGGTAGGGTAGGATGAAGTTTCCCATATTACTGCAATTGATAGTAATTGATAGTAATTGACCACCATGGTCCCAGGGATTCTGACCCACATCTCCAGAAGATGGGAGAGGAGCAAAAATGGGCACAAATTTCCTGCAATCTGCCCAGTAGATATTCCCACGCAGCATATTTATCTATGTGATGCCACCAACACACTCCCTTTTTCTAATAGAAAACCAGAGAGGATTACACACATTCATTTAGTTAAAGATGCAAGGCTATTCACAGTAATTAGCTACCTCTAATTAAGTAGTGAGATCAGGGATAGAAATGGAGACAGAAGTCATTCAGGGTATAACTGCTGAGTGATGTGATTTTGCTGTACTCCACTGATGTTCCACAAGAACGATAAATCCCCAGATCTCTGCTGTGGGCAATGAGGAGTTTAAGTTGAAAAGTTATTATACTAATGCCAGAAAAGGCTACAGAACATCTTTGAGGGTGTAGATAATGGGGTCTGAGACCAGGTGTGTCCTGCCCCATTGATTCCTCTGGGAGAGCCCCAGCAGTGCTGTGACATGGAATCCCCATGTAATCCCAGCTAACAGAACAAAAACCCAACCAGGAAGGGGAAAAGCCCTCTTGACCATCAATTTGCTTTCATCACAGTGAAAGCAAATTCAGTCTTTGAGGACAGAACTGGAACACCAGAATGCACAGAGATTAATCTGAAACTAATACCAATTGCTTCCTATCACATTCACTATATTTGATATAATTACCTTAAGAACAGCATCAAAGTGTTATATTGTTGAAGCTGCCAGATGGAAGACATGCTCTGCTGATAGCAAGCATATCACACAATGATATTGAAGAGACTTCTGAAGAGTTTTAATTAATCTGTCTCTCTTTTTTTGTATAATTGACACTACATTGGGCTCATTTGTTCTGTGGAACCCAAGCACTTGGCTCTTGGTTACAGGACTTTAATGGATAAAGGTTTCCCTGAAGAGAACTAATAAAAGTCGAGGCTCTTAGCTTTTATGAAAATGACTGCAAGTTACCTTAAAGAGAAGATGGTTTCCTCCACTATGTGAAGCAAAACTTCATAGATCAATGTTGACATAAGATGGTGCTTAAATGGGTAATTTTTTTTCAGGCATTTATCTTCTCTGGCTGAGACCCATTATTTTATTGCCCCGGTTGGAAACCACCACACTGCGTGACACAAGCATGGTTTTAATTAGTCTGAAAAGTTTTAATTGGGAAACAAAGGGAGATATCTTATAGATTGTTATTGCAACCTTTAATTGTCTGACTCGGAGACCATTAATTATCTTGATGGGGAAATGACACACCTTTCTGAACTCTGACACTCATATTTACAGCACCTTTTACAGAATACAGTACCTGTTGACTTTCTTCCAGCCTTTCATTAAGGAACTGCTGTGATAGGAATTAACTACAGTAATTCCATTACAAAACCTGCTGTCCAGTGGAATTTTTCTGGAAGATTAGATTTCTGAAAGGGAAAAAGGCCATTTAAGCTAAGCATTTCCTCAAGGCTCAGAGTAAATAACCGATGAAGAAGGTCAGAATGAATTTAGAACTCTTAAAGGTCTGCTGTACACTTGCGTGCAGTGTGCGAAAAATAAACAGTGCAGCTTTCCAGTACAGTGATTTTTATTGTTTTAAATGTTTCACATTTCAGTTTAGGGGAGAGATGAGAAGCGCAGAGGACAGAATCTGATCAAAATTATTTTACTTGGAGGAAGAGCAGCATTTTAAGCAGACATTTCAAGGTTGAAGTGATACTGGTAGCAGTTGCTTGGCATTAACAACAAAGAAAAGACTTGTTAAACCCACTGGGGCAGAACAGCAGAGAGGAATCTGGTGACCTGGGATTCAGCTCATGCCCCAGTGCATTCACCACGTGTAGGGAAGGTGCAGAGCACAGGGCTGGGCAGATGTTGTGTCTGTGTGTTATGAACTCTGCTGGTTCCCACTGTCAGCCTGCAGTGGCATGCACTGCCTGCTTTCAGCTCTCTTCTACAACAGACACGCTTTCAGGACCTGGTCATTTTCAGTACTTCTATAATTGAGTCTGTATTGAGTAAACTAGTTGAGAGACTTTTAACCTTACTTTATATTGCCTTACTGGAAATTCAGAAGATTACTTTAAACTGTGTTAATATAGTTGTATTGGGTATTTTTTTCCTGGAGGTCAGCAGTATCTACTCTGTTTCTGTGAAAGGAAATTAAAATATTCCCTGGGCTACCACAGGCTAACTAGATACTGAGTTTATTTTAAAAGTACAGCCAGGTGACCTCTTTTTTTGACCAGGAACAGGTGGACAAGTGCAGGCTGGAGCTTTGATCCCATACAAACCTCCTTCCCTACCAAGCTTCAGCTAATACAGATCAGTGAGAGACAATATTACTCTCCTGCTTCTGGGGCTGGAGTAATGAGGAAAAAGGGTTATGTCTGAGTCATGGAACCTCACAGATGTTTCACAGGGACTTGCTCTGAGATGGAGCTAACGACACAATTGAAGTTATTGTGCCTTTCCTGCACACACCAAGAGAGGTAAAGCTAATCAAAGCAATCTGAACATATGCTGTATATAACCAAGAGGACATGCCCTGACAAAAATCACAGAATTGGATTCCCCTTTGTGTCTGCTCTGTCTGACCGACCTACGAGTGGGGAAACAAAGTTTTAACAAGTACTTTCACTTGGGGAAATCTTTCCACAACTACAGAAGTCGTTAGGCTTCATCTGCAGTAGCTACAGTCATTGGAAGCAAAGTGGCCATCAGCGATGCTGGAATGTCTCTACAGCAGAGCTTTTGCAAATTAAGAGTCTGATGCTGCATACTGATTGAATGCTGCAAACTACTTCCCCCTTCTCTGTCCTTTATTTCTTCTTCTCTCAAGTTGCTGTCAGGAGTAATCCCTCTTCTAATATACTGAGATGGGGAAAATCTCTCTTCTGGGTTTTTCTGGTTGGTAGTTTGTTTTTCAATTAATCTCAGGGAGGGCTGTGCTGGGTTGGTGACATTGGTTTGCTCCTCACATGTGCAGCATTGCAGCCGTGTCTGTGCTCAGTGCAGAACATGCTGAGGGCAGGATGAGCAGCACAGGGAGAATTGTCCTGCAGTAGTGGTCATTTAGGCTTGACACCAGCCCCAAACACATACATGTAACTGTTACTGGATACTCCTTTTAAAAGTCTGGTCACCTGATGGTGAAAATAAGACTGTTCTGTGAAAAAACTTAAGCAGTTTTAAAATATAATTATTGCCTGAGTGCATCAACAGTGATGACACAACTGCAGGACCACAGTGACAACTGAGAAGAATGTGTCTTGGGGCACTGGCATGTACATATATACACCAGTATATACTACATATATATTGGTGGTGAGGAAACACTAGTGTACAAATTTATTTTAATAAGCTGGATATACAACATAAATCTTGGGGTTTTTATCTGTTCAGATGTAGTCCACTTCCCTACCTGGAAGAGGAGCTGAATGAGTAAGGCCAGCCTGAATGCCTCAGACTTCTGGGGAATTTTCTTTATTGGAAGCCAGTGGAAGTTTCACATCTTTGTGTGAATATGTGACCAGGAATATGCCAATTTAATTCGTTGCACTGGAAATACCGCTATTATTTCAGATTTAGCTAAGTACTAGAGTATTGTAAAAATTCTTTGTAACCAAAATAAGTGGAAGAAAATGTAACTTGGTTTATAATTATCCTAATACTAAATTTTAATACATTCTTCAGAAATTCTATTTAATGTGTCTCGTCTAACTATTAGTTTTATTAACTGCCTCTTAAATGTTTAATTTGGGGGGGTGCAAATAAGAGCAGAGCACACAGTGGAGACATCAGCATGAATAGACTCACTGGTTTTGTATTCAAGTCAGTGCTGTAGGCAGAAAAGTGCACCAGGCTGGACGGCAGGAACGCTGTAATTACTTATTAAACTGCAAACTTTAATCACATGCTGAGCCACTTTAATGTTAACAAGCATTAACTGTATGAATTGATGCAAACTCAGCTCGGAAGCCTGATGTCTCTGAGATGACAGAAGAGGTCCATGAGCAGCTGCAGGTGTCAGTGGCTGTTTCACTGCGTGGGGCTGAGCCCAGACTGTGCTGACCCTGAGCACAGGAGCTGCTGCTGCAGAGCTGAACCTTCATCTCCCCTCTTCTGGGCTAGAGGAACCCAGAATCATGCTGGGACTTAGGACTCGAAGACACTGTGACAAAAATCCAAAAACTTTGAATGTTCTCCTTTTTGCCCCCTCTTTCTCTTCTGACTTGTGTTGTGGTTTGTGTGTTTGAAGGTGTTTTTTAATATACTAAGACTTTATACATGAATGGAGAATTTTTATTTCTTGTACTTCAGTATGTCAGGAATTGAAAATATCACCAGAAACTCTTTCCAATATGTATGGGTTTCTCCTTTTGTAAGCAATTTTGGTTGTTGCTACAGACGCATCATAGAAGTAGAAATTAACATTTTTAGTCACTGTTGAGTGAGAGGAAAAATTAAGCAGATTCTTGGTTAGATGTAGTAGGAAGTAGTTTAAGGCTATAATCTTGTTGTTTAGAAAGCCCTTACCTCTCATTCCTACTTGCACTTGCCTATAGTTGGTTCTTACCTAAATACCAATAAAGCCAATGGAAATATTCTCCCAGGGGTATTTGGCACCAAATAAATTTGTGGACCTGGATTTTCAAAGGACCAAAACTAGGTGAAGAAAAATTATCTGGTTTTATTTTCTTCATGTTTTAGATGATTTAGATTTAGATGCTTTTTTGAAGTGTTTGGAGCCAAGAAGGCACATGAGCAGCTGTGCTCTAAGAGCACGAGGATCTTGCTGTCTTTGATAGGGTTCCTTGCTCACTTGGAACAAAGAGCTTTGCTAATCTGGAGGAAAAGTGAGTGACTCATGAAAATCTGCTCTGAGAGGGTGAAGGGCTCATGGCTGTGCAAAGCTTCGAAGTAAAATCTCAGTTGTGTTTAACATGCTCCTGGCATGAGCACATACATTTTGGGTTTCAGTACCTTTCCTCTCTGCCTCTTCATTTTTCACGTTAGCAATAGCTGCTGATTATTTTAATATCCTCTCTGTGTTGTTCAGGGAAGACAAAACTCACCATTAGGAACTCAAAGTCTCCTGAGACTAAAATCCCAAAGAGCCATTGAGTATGGCAGAACTAAATTATGTGAAAGATGATGTTAGGCACTGGAAATTGCTGCACAGAGGTTCATAAAGAATCATGAAAGGGGATAAAAGTAACAGCCAAGCCTATTTCAATAAATGAAGCTTTCCCTATTTGGAACCATTTGATTCCTACCTCTGAAACCTCCTACCTACACCACTGCTTTCTTCTACTGGCTGAAAGTCGACTCCAGGTTCCAAACATTTTTACTGCCAGGAAGGGATCGTGTCCTAAGGCAGAATAGTGGAGTTTATAATATTTATACCAAAACTAGGCTTTAAACTGGATTTCCAGTGAGCATTCTCAAAGAAAGGACTCTGGCAACAGACAGATTGCAGGGAAACACAATCTCTTTAATTGATAAATAAAGTCCAAAGGCAAGGCAAAAGTCTGAGGCACCCAGCCAGCTGCATTCGCTTAAATTTCTGTGCACCTAGTCACAGAATGAAATCATTTGGCTGAGGTTATCAGGTGACTCCTTTGTGCTCTGCATTGGGTTGAAACTCCCTCATTTCCTGAGCTGGCTCTGGCACGTGCCTCCATGGGTTTGTCACCAGGTTTTCTCATTCCTAAAAGATGGGTACTGCAGTTATCCCAACACATTGGGATGCTGACAAGCAGCATCAAATCTCATGATAGCATATAATGACTCTCATTTTCAAACAAGAAAGAGAAATGGTGGTTATTGGAAAATGTTGTTAGATTTTTGTATTAAATCTTGCATAGTAAGAGTATAATTATAATGTGTCATCTCTGGCTCGGTAATTTGACAATTCAGTTCTTTTTTGGGGGGCAGATGGCCTACAACATACCATATTTTTATAATTAGTTTATTCTCTGCAAACTCAGTATGTAATTACTCCCTCATTCATTTCTAGTTTCTTTGAAATCTTCCTTTTCAAGAACTAATAAATCCTCCAACACAAGTGAAGCTTAAATTTCTCTTTGTACTCTTCTCTATCCTCTCTAAGGAGCTTTAATACTTACCACCCTGGTTATTTCACACTCCAAATTATTTTAAATACATCTTCATCCTCGCCCTCTGTAAAACACTTGGTCACTTTCCTTTTACCCCCTTTTTTTAAAAACAGTGAATTTTGAGATGAAGTTTTTTTGCCAGCAGGGTTAGGGACATAAAGAAGCAGAGTCTAAAGTGCAAAGAGTCATAGGTAGATGTGAATATCTGTGTGCTACATTGCAGTGAGTGATGTGAGAGCACTCAGCCTCACAGTGCCAGTGCAGCAGGCATCTGTGGAAATAAAACCACGTGATTTCTTTTTTAGTGTTTGAATCCCTGCTGCAATACTTAGTTCATTTAAAATTGTTTTAGGCAGTGACATAATCTTCTGACAATAAAGTTTCTTTCCAAATCCAGAGCCTCCTATGTAGTTGCAGGTGCTTCAAACTCTCTCAACCACTCCTTTGAGCCCAGCTTAAAGCTCTGCTATGAGCTTTGCTCCCCAAGAACAGCCCCTTTGTTGTGGTGCTTATCTGGGTACTGCCTGTGGCCCGATGCTGCTGCTCCAAAGTGCTTCCAGAATGAAATAACAGGCTCAGGTTTTCAGGCTACCCTCAAAATAAATCAAGTCTTTAACAATAAAATGCCACAAACATGCAAACTTCAGGGGAAATTTGGCTTTTTCTATCCCTCTTCCTTTTAGGTAAGGTTGTGTTCTGTCTGATTTCAGACTAGCTCTGTTATCTTAGATTTAAACCATATCATGGGGGCTGAGATTTTCAAAGCAGCTTAAAGGATTTACAGACATTTTCCACTCAAATTAAGGATCTTTCTTTCAAAACCCTTTTCATCACTATGTCTTGGTGTTTTTGTAGTTGTTCTTTAAGCAGTGCTTCACTTCAGTCACATAGAAATTCTTTGTGCTGCTACTTAATGTTCCCCAAAAAGGCAAAGAGGAAAAGGAGTGAGAGAATGGGAATGCTGTGCATTGCATTTGCTGTCTGCAGCATCTCAGTGGCTGAGCAGTGCTGCTCAAAAGTGCTTCAAAATCCCCCACGTGACACTGACTTCAGGTGTTCCCCTGCATCCAAGTATGTGGGAGAGTGAAAAATCTTCCCAGGATTTAAGGTGGCAGTTTCCTGTCCTGCTGCCTGATTTTGCCACTGTCATTACCAGCTGTTCTTCTGCCTATTCCTTCGTCCCTTTCCTGCCTGCAATGGTTCCAGGCAAGAAATGAGGCACGGCTCTCCCACAAGATCCTTGTTTTCTTCTCTGCCTGCACAATACAAGCTCCTGAAAACAAACATGTTATGGGGAGCTGTCCTCTGCACCAGAACTGATGGTTGTATGGGGAATTTGTTGCAAATGTTTGACTTGTAAGAGATGGCTCGTGGTGGGCTGTATGCCATTGGAAATTCAGATTTTCTTGGGTCAGAGTAGCCTTGCTACATGATATCAGTGGCCTGTTTGATTCAGAGATTATTATTGTTGTGACACTGGCACGTATTAAAAGCTGAAAAAGACTCAATAGAAAACATTTTCAAAAAACCTGCACACAAAAGAAAAGTTTATATTTGCTAAAATTTTTTTTCTATAGAGCTTGAGACTAGACAGAGCCTAAATCAGTTTAGATTTTTTTTCTTTCTTTCTCATTTTTGCTGTTAATGTAACCATTAGCATTTCAATTCTATATAAATTTTAATGTTAATTATGTAAGGGTCCAACTTGTTTCAAAATGTGTTTTATATATTAAAACCAATCACTTTAAAAATTAATACAGTCTGCTGCAGTGGATATCTGAGACTAGCTGAAAACTTAGTCTGGAGGATTTTTTCTTCCTTTAGGTTCAGAGGATGTCTTTGTTTCCACAGTGCTACACCTACTGAAGGCACAGTGCCAGCACAGCCCACCCTTGGCAAAGGAACAAGATAACACCACCAGGAAAACAGGAATGTGAGTGTAATTATTGTGTGTGTGCCTCCAGTCCACAAGTGCTCATACCAGCTTGGAAAGTTCTGTCCAAAAACTGTTTATGCTAAATGGAAAAATGGCCAACAGCCAGATTAAACAGCTACCAGGGAGTTATAACATTTAAAAAAATAAATAACTAGGAAGGAGTAGTGATGGGCCACATAGTACAAAATCAGCAGGAATGAGTGGCTCTTCCAGTGCATCACACCCAAAAACCTGCCCCAGTGTGTTTCACTTTTTAATATATGAAGAATCCCCACTGCAATCTGGAACCTGGGGGTTTGTCTGGGCTGGTACTATTCTGCTGAAGGGACAGCACAAGCTTTTTATAGAGACAACATTTTAGATCCTGTTGAGTCACAAATAACTCTTCAGGAGCTACTGTTTTACTCTCTGCTTTTTGTAAAGCACCTGGGAAAGGCACAGGGTGAAATGCTGAGGCAGCTTATCTGAGTCAGGCAAAACTATTCAAAATTTGCCTAAACGAAATAAGAGCCCTGATGATGGAGTTATTGCTGCTGGACTCGAGTTCCCTGCCTCAACAGGAGCACAGCCCTGCCTGGGACTTTCCAGACGCTGGTCTGGGTTCCTCAGAACCATCTGAGCTGCACCTTCCCAGTCAGCCCAGGCAGTGCCCTCCTGACAGGTTTTCTCCCCAGGCAAAACTTGGCCACTCTGCTGCAATTTAATCCAGAGCACCCTTCAGTGTGGTGGCTCTGTGCATCCTGATCAGTGAATACCTGCTGCACTAAGGGCATGATGGCTGTAATTGTATCCAGGACCTTTAAGAAGCTGTGTTTTTTTTAATGAACCCATTATAAACTCCACATTAAAGACCATTTTTTTTTGCTGTGGTGTTTCAGTTTCAGACCATTTCCTCCCAAATTGTAAACATGCAGTTCCATCAGCAGTGCAACTAATGAAGCCTGCTTTTCAGCAGATTTATATTCCATTGGTTGGATTCCCTGGTGTCCAGGACCTTGCAGGCTCCTTCCCAAGCTTGTATTGCATTGTCTCATTTCTGCCCACCTTCTGGGCCTTCCCCTTGTGTAGGAACTCTTTGTGCTAACAAATTGGGTGTCAGGCTGTAGTTTGCCCCTTAGCAAGATCTCTTTCCTCGCTGAGGTTTCATGTTCTGGAGATTGAGGAGACTGGATTTGAAAGCCCTGCCCCTCGTGGGTGTGGATCAGTTCAGTCCATGGGCTCAGAAGGTGTCAGGAACAGATGCACATGTACAGACATAATTTCAAGAAGACAGAATAAAAACACAATTTTTTTTTCTCTCCTCCTCATTTCTGTTTTATTTCTTAATTCAAAATTTGTTCCCTACCCAAGTCTCTGCCTCCCTGCTGGAGGTTTGGTGCTGCAGTAGCAGCTACAGTGCACAGAACAAGGCACTGTTGCAGTTGTAGGGGAAAATGAACCAGCCTTGGCCCTCCTTGAAAGCTGAATTCAATTATTTATTGATAAAATCCCCTTGACAGGTAATTTGCTTCAGTATTCAGCTTCTGCAGTGCAGTGTAACATGGTGTTGGATATTGGAAGGAGAAAGATATAATGGAACACTCTTTCTCTTTCTGAACTGCACAGGCTTCTTTTAATTTATTTTTTTTCTTTCACTATGTTGAAACTATCCTAAAAATCTGCCAAGTTTATTGTCAATATTGGTTTTAAAAGCCTTACAAAACACAGATAGAGCCTTAAGTTCCTTTCAAATTAATTGTAATATTGGAAAGTTAGCTTTTTTCAGTCTTTTCTAGTGTTTTCAGGAAGAAAAAGCTGAAAATCAAACAGGAGTTTGTATGCTCACATATCCTCTGTGCTTACTGTAATGGTTGTAATGGTTACTACCAACTGTGATCACCAGGGAAACAGCAGGTTCAGTGGAATTTATTCCAGCAAATATCTAATAAAATACCATATATTATTAAATAGAATATGGGTTTTTACTGCACAAAAAAATCCAAAGATTAAAATTTGTCTGTCCTCAGGTCCTTTGCTATAAAGGACAAAGTGGTTTGGGGTGTAACAACCTTTACTAGCAGAAAATTATGGATAACTTGTCTGTAGAGAAAGCTTCATCTTAATTGATACCCATTAGCATCCAGCCCAAGCTTACAGAAGTCAATAGAAAACCTTGCACTAATTTTTGTGGGGTTTGTGCCCACAGTCCACTCATGGTCGTTTTATAAGCAGTCATATTTGTTGTTGTAGATGTTCTGTTCCTCCAAAATGCTCAATCCCTTTCTGAAATCTGCTAAAATAAATTATACCTACCTGTTCCTTGCACACTGCTTACAGAACAGAGCTACAGAATGTTTCTGTATCATCTTTGATCTCTAAAATTGAACCGACAGCCTCTCGGCAATAATCACACTCATGAGATTCCTGATACTTCCAGCCTTTTACCTGGCTAGGAGAAACTGCACTTTGCTTTCTTGTCCATCTCTGTAAGGATTTAGCTGTATAAATTTCAGACCAAACCTTGCAGTAAATTCTGCTGGAATTTAGCATAAATGTGTGAACGGGGTTTTAACTTGTCTGTGTCAGTTTGTTGAACTCATTCAGACGTCCCCAGCTGTTAGGAAATGCAAACTGCTTTGTGATCTTCTCAATAAACTTTGACATCATGTTTAGCTTTTGAGGATGATGAGACAAGCCAAAACATGAGGGAGTTGGTACTGAAAATTCTGAAAAATCTACACAATTTGCAGTCTTTGTTCAAAAGGCAAAATATCCATATCCATATATCCTTTACTGAAGTTCTGTATTTACCTTGGTGTGACCATTCCAAAGGGAAGGTCTGGTGTCACCTCTGCTTCCCTTAGAAATGAAGTGCACGGGCTTTACAACATCATGTACTCTACCCATATTGATTAACAAATTCCCTAAGAAGCAGAATAATATTCTTACAATAACAGCTCATTGACAAAGAATTGGACTTCTGGGACTCCTTGCAGCATGTAACCTGAAATCCGTGACCAGTCCTTGGATCCAAAGATGGATTCAGCATTTTCTGGAGTAAGGGATATTATACAGCAAGTATTGTAACCTAGAGAGGTTTTACTGCCATTCTCAACATCAGACTATTGCACTGGCTTACAGGACCTGAAGGATTGCCTATGCCTATGCTAACAAGGTAGTGGGGAAAACATCCAGGAAAGTGTGGCTAACCCATTCCTAAGAAATATGGATGAGAGAATAGTGTATGTTTGGTGTACTATCCTCCCATATCTGTATATCCTGGTTTGAGTAAACAAAAAAGCATTTCATAATCCCATTCCTTAGAATACATTCTGGGAGAGGAATTTGAAAAGTAGTGTGGTGTGAAAAAGGAGTAAAGCCAAGGCAGATTGTCATTTGGAGTAAACTGACTGAAATAAAAGTAGCTACTCTAATGAGCCACTGTCTTTAATAGCCTTCTTCTGACACTGCTTTTAAAAGGAAGGAAAATGCTCTGTAGCATCTGCATGCTCTTCTGCCTTGCTGACTGTGTGCTCAGGCAAGAAGTGATGTCACCTCCATTGCTAACTTTTGTGATATGGATTTTTCTGTCTCCAAGTCTGGGCTGCTGTTTGTCCCTCTGTCCACACAGCAGCATTGGCTCCCTCACAGCCAGAGCCAGGCAGACACTGAGTGCACATATTCTCCTTGCTTCTGAGGAGCCAGACCTCATCCATCACCCACAGTTGCCTTTTCCCCCATTGCTGTCTGCCAGCCCAAAGCAGAAGCACGACTACCCTGCTTCTCCAGTCCCCAACAGCGTTTGGCGACTCTGGCCAATTATTTGCACTGCCCCAAAGGAAACTGGGAAAAATCATCTTTGGAAGCAGACAGATTTTGCTTGCTGTCACCAGAAAGGTTACTTTCTTTAGTCTCTGAAGGCTTTGGTGGATCAATTCTTGTGCATGGGAAAATAGATTAGAAACACGCCGTCAGGTACGCTGCACAAGATAGACAGATGGAGACAGTGGTATCTATCTGCTACAGGGAATTGTCAGAGGGGCACAACTCATTGCACTGGTTCTTAGAGGGCTTAATTTGCTGCTGGTAAATAATCTATTTTTTATTACCTCACATCCCCAGATTGTCAACATTCTCAGCTTTTTGCCACAGCTAATTAGACAGGCAAAAGCCTTATAGCCTAAAGAACAAGTCTGAGCTAAGCACCTGCCAAAATATCTGACTTTTTTTAAGAACTGGAATGTCAAAGAGTGAAGGGGCTGCAGATCACATTTAAACGCTTTGAGCATCAATAAGATGATTAGACCCATGAGGCAAACGTTCAGAATTTCTCTCAGACTCACCACTGAGAGAAGGCAAGATAAAACTCTGATAGATAAAAACTACTGTGCAACGGTAGCAAAGCTAATTATTCTGCTGAACTCTTGGAGAAATCTTGCAGGGATGTGTTGACAGCATGCTCTGTGTGGCCACTTCTGTTCAGGAAAGCAATATTTAATTGCATATGTGAATGAAGTCTCTCTATGTAAAGTATAGCTTTTGGAAAAGAAATTGTCTGAACCAAAACACAGAATGACCTCACTGTTAGCCAGGCAAGTCTGGTTTGGAAGGGAGAAGGGAGATTTTGTTATTTTTTTTTTCCATGGTGGTTTTATTTTGGTTTTCCCATCTTTATTTAAAAATCCTGTTTTCAAACAGTGAATTTTACAATGAGATTTTACAAAAAGCTCTGCACCAAGGACAAAAGGCTGGAAATGATGTCCCTGTATCAGGCATGCCATGACTAAGGAGTGCAAGCAAACAGCAGCAAAGGTATCCTTGCAGTCCCTGTGTGTCCTCAGTGCATGGATTCATGGTGTCAATGGTCAGTGTGACCATGTCCCACGTTCCTGGTGAGCCTGCTCCAGCTGGCTTTCCCCAGCACAGGGACTGCAGCCCACACTGCCTGCAGCACCTCCTTACCCTGCTCTCCATGACCAGGAGCAGCTGTGGTGTATCCAGAAGACTGATGGGGTGTCCAGGATTTGTATATCTGAAGGAAGAGATGGTGTTAGAGATACTGGAGAGGGAAATGGCTCCCAGCCACTCCAGTCTGAGCAGCAATTCAGCTCAGGGGGACTGTCACCATTTAAGGAGTGGTGCAATCAAGCCGTTGACTACCTTTGGCTTTCCATGGTTACGAGCCCCAGCACCTCTTTGTGCCTTTGGAAGTAATCCCAGAATTTGCTGACTTGTGATTACTCATCAGGGACCCCGTTCTCTCAGCTAAAGCGAATAACCTGTTTTTCCCTATATTAACTTTTACTGCAATAACTTTTTGTACTTTTCTCTTTCTGATCTTGCAGAGAGAGAGATGGAATGGAGTTCAAGCAAGGAAAGTTGAGATTTATCATCTGCCTGCACCACAGTATAATCAGTCGCAGCTGATGTCATACACTGCTTGATGACGTTGATGCTGCTGAAAAAATCTCTAAGACTGAAAATAGTAAGGATAAAAAAATAGGCAGACTGTGTATTTCTTTTCCTGATTTAATAGAAGGTGATAAATTTCTTTTGGTTCCATTTATAGGCATGGTCTTGTTTTATATTGATTTGCTGTACTTGAAATTAAAAAAAAAAAAAATCCAACACCAAATAATTTAGGGCTACAACAAAACCCACTGTATTCTGCCAATGCCTTCTGAGTAGCAAACTATAAGGCATCTCTCTTCTCATTCTCAATGCAGAAGATGTTCTCTCTCTATATCCCTCCCATAATTTCTATCTAGATAGATTTTATATATTCTGAAACCAGCCACACTTTGAGATGGATTATACCTTCTCTCTTGTATGAACTAACTCTGCTTCAAACTCAACCTCCAATGCAAGACCTCTGTACCACCCACAGAAAAATGCCTTGTGCAGAGTTCAGGGTTATAACCCCAGAACAGGCACAGGAAGGGTCTTTGACTGTGTGGGTGCAGATGATGCTTTATGGTAACCCTACTCTCCTGTCATTGCATCAGAGTCTTTCACACAGTTCATCATTTGGGTACTATTAAGCACTGCAAGCTGTCTGAAGTGCTTGTAGCATAGATGGACTCCCAAAGCTCCTGTTGAGGAGGGGCAGCAGGAGAGCAGCTGGGTGGATGGCTGGCAACTGGCCAAGGTCAGCCAGCACAGATGGGGAGCTCTGCATGGTCATGAGTGAGAAGAAAAGTCAAAATGCTGACATTTTTCTCCCACTTTTTTGAGTTGAGACTTGAATAATAGTAAGTGCTTTTAGTTATTGTTGTTTACCTAAGTTTTTGAAATTCAAGTTCTCTGTGTCCCCCTTTTCTATTGCAAGGAAATGAGTGAATTCTTGTAATGATTCCTTTCTATCTGAGATACTTTGAGGTGTTTTCTCTCCTAGGCTGAAATGTCAGTAAGAAATTGGCAGGGCTCTACAGCCATGGTCTGGCTCTGCCATTCAAAGTTTATCATTCTGCTGAGAAAGCCTTGAGGATTCCCAAAGCAATGATGTGAAAATCAAGGTAAGCAGTGACTAAATTAAGTGCAGAGACTAAATTAAAATTGGACATTGTATTGTGTGCCCACAGCTGGAAAGGGAAGTTAAAATTAAAAACCAAAAGGCCCTGTGGCCACACTCTTTTCTTAGCTCTGGATTTAAAAGTCTGGCTAATACCTTTCTTCATCCAGGACAAGGTCTGCTTGATTCTAGGACAATACTGAGTCAGGTTTAGTGTGTCAACAAGAGATTCAGCCTTTCCTTTGAGAAGTGCATCACACACGTGGACACCTACTCCAAAAAGTGAGGAAGGAACTGGTAGTGATAACTGAGGTGAGGAGCTGAAGTGATCTTGTCCTCACTCTCTCTTTTCCACACATAAATATGCATACGTAGATGTCTTTCACATCCTTCCTTGTGCCTTTTCCATAGGCTGCTCTGTCAAATTTAGATTTTTTTAACTAATTTAAGATTTCACATATCCAGTGAGAGCTCTGAGGCTGAGCATGGCTTGTTTGCAGTTGGCACTGAGCTGCACAGCTTCTCCAGGGGTGCTGAAGTGTGGGCAGGGGCTCTGCAGTGCTGCTGGGGTGTGGGATACAGAGCTCACCTGAGGCTGTGCTCAGATTACACACAGGGAGCCAGAGCAGCAATTTATACAGCAGTCTGTGATGCACCTTCACCTTTCCTGGCAGTCAGGTTAAGCCATCTCAGAAATCCCAGCCTCGACAGGGAAATCACTCAGTTTTCTGGCTCCCCTAGCCTGGAAATGCATTCCCTCTCTGCCAGGACTTGAGAGAAATGCATCCATAATCCACTACTCCTGTTTATAGAAGCAAAGCTTGCTTTACTGTGCTTGAATTTAAATAAAGGTATTTGCACATCCCTGATGAATTTTTTCCACCTGTATTTTATCCATAATAGACTGCCTCTGTACTAGCAGTGACTGATCAATTGTTTGGAGGTTGTTTGTTTTCAAGGAAACGCGTGGGTGATTCTCGATCCTCCCCTGTGACAGTGCCTGCTGTTATCAATATGTTACTTTCTTTTCACTGGGAATGGAGCTTGCAGAAGGCATGGAAAATAAATGGGCTCTGGTTTAACTCAAGTGACAGTTAGGGAACATGTCTGGCAAATCAACTTCCAAAGCCTCTCCCCCTTTGGAAGTGGCCAGGGCAAAACCTGCACTTGAAAGGTGCAGTGCAGTCTGAATTTTTTTATCTTTTTCTAATTAACAGGAGTTAGTCTTTCAAAGTATCTGCAGCAGGTGAGAACCAAGGGGCTGAACTGAGTGCCTTCTGTGGTCTTTAAAGAAAGAAACGCATTTGCTTTTCAAGGGGAGTAAGAAGATTAGAGAGAGGCCTGACTTGGGCTGTCGGGTCTCTAAAGCAAAACCCACGCTTGGTGGGGCCAAAAAGGCAATGCTCACAGAAGTGTGTGAGAACAGTGCTTTCTCACCTGTGGGTTCAGCAGTGAGCAACCAGATGGAGGCAAGGGCTCAGCCCAACACAGATGTGACCCTCAGGGGTGTGGGTGACACTGCAGAGCAGGACATGAGGACACATGAAGGGCTGGGAGAGCAGCTCCAACTCCAGCATCCCTTCAGTCCTGATCAGAGGGTGCCAGAAAGTTGTGTCCTGCCAAGGACCAGAGATGGTCATGCTCTCTGTACATCCTTTTCCCCTTCCACATTTAGTTTATTTGCTTTATCAAGGCACAGAGACACAGAATAGTTCTCTCGTAGTTTTTACCCTTCCTACTGTGGAGGGGTTTCTGTCTCATTTAAGTGGCTTTAGGCAGTGCTGAAGTTCAATGAGGAGGAGCAGGGACTCAGCTGGAAATGCCAGCGTGCCTGCCAAACTGTCACCCGAGGTGTTTTCAGATGAGGATGTCTGCAGAAATTACACTGAGGCTTGGCATCACCAGGCAAAGCAGCTCTCTTAGCTTCACTGCTTTCTAATACAGACAGCATCGTCTGTCACGCCATTAAGAAGCTGTAGCTGTACTGAAAATTTTTAAAAAAGATTAAAAATAAGAGTGGAATTCTGTAGGAGTAACTTATTTATTTATTACCAGGAAAGAAACATCTCTCATATAAAGAGTGAGTCCATTGCTGCAAATCTAGCTAATTTTCCTCATCTTTCCCCATCCATTTCACTGTGGCATGGTGTGTGTCCTGCAGCAGGATGCTGCCACTGCCATGGAGGTGCCCTAGGGGAGCAGCTCAGCCTCTGCAGTGGCTTTCCCTGGCTGCTGGTACCTGCAGGCCTGGCCTGTGGGATGGCTGGGTGCACTGGGGGCACCCCTCAGCTCTGGCAGGGCAGTGCTGGGCACCCTGCACACCCACCAGCCCCAAATGAGCACGTGGCTGCAGCTGCTCAGGAGCAGTGCTCAGCTCCTGCTGCTCTTGGGCTGCTGAAACACAGCTCCCCTTGGAAAAGGGGCTTTCAAAAAGTGACATTCTTCACCACAGTGTTTCATGTCTCCCAGAAATTTTTAGGAGGGATGTTTTTTTGTTGGTTTAATCATAGGGAATGGGGATTTCCCTCCCTATCCACAAGCTCAGCTTGGTCTCTCTCAAGCTGTGCTTTTTCTGGCTCATGCTTCATTACCACTAATAATAAGAGTTTTCTGAACAAGAGAGATCTTGAGGCTTTAGCATTTTCACCATTCAAATGTGAGGACTATTATCTCAGTTCTTGTAGACCTGAATCCTCCTTGCCTGTGTGGCACCCTCCCAGAGTGGCACTAGCACAGCAGAGAAAAACAAGCATGAGCCTTTCCTACAGTGAGAATTTCAAGGGTATTGTCTCACCCAGGTCCAGCTTTCTGTGTCTGTAGCACTGAGATTTTTCACCTCTTTAGAGGACATCCTACAGATTTCTATCTTCTTTCTATGCATCTTTTTCCTGGTAGTCTATTTGTATTTTACTGGCTTAGTTTGTGAGGCTCTTTTCTTTCTCTTTCATGCTTTTGTTCCTAGTTTTTGGATTCCCAGATTTCCTCTGAGGAACCATTTGGAGCAAAAATATATCTGTTGTCCCTCTTAGGTCTTACAGCTAAGAAAGCTAATAACAGAATTTCTGTGCCTGGTCTTTTACCTGTTCTCTCTTACTATCCAATGCAGTTGGCAATGGGTTTATTGTCAAATTCAAAAAAATAGGGAGAGACTGCTGGTCCAGCTGGAGGAATGCTGCTTTGTGGTTTGTTTGTCTGGGAGATATTTTAAGTTGGCTTGAACACACTGATTTGTAAGACCAGGATTGCTGAAAAGCAAATAAAACCTTAAGGGGGTTGGAGACTTTTTTTTTTTATTCTAAAGAATATATTAGCCTTCAGTTCACAAATAAATCACAAGTTTCCAGAAAATCTGAGTCTCTTGCTAGAGTCTCTAACAGGGTATGAATAAATGTGTACTCTGTTGCAGCATGTGTTGAGAGTTGGAGAGATATTTCTGCTTTGCTAAGGCTGATGGCTGTGTTTGATTCTGTATTTACCTTAGCCAAACCCAACGAGTGTTTCATTAATTTGGGGAATGACAGAGCTTTTGAAAAATTAAATATCTCGCTCATATCACCTATTTTAATTTCAGTGTTATTCCAGCCAAGAGATGTGGAGCTCTGTCGTGGCTTTGTGCCCAGGAGCAGCGTTTCAGGTGTGCTGCAGGGCACTACAGTGCATTTCTTGCAATTCCTGACTGGCTTGCAGAGTCCAGTAATGCTGATTTTCTCTGAAGGCAGAATGGAAAGAAGATAACTCCCTCTATTAATGTATATATTTGTTTTTAGAGCTGAGTTTCCTAGTCTTCTTTGCTTGTGCCCTCCCTGAGCACTGCTGGCAGCAGGGGTACAGTGCATTAACTACAGGCAGTGCTCAGCTCTCCTGGTGACATTCCTGCTCTCAGTGGCCAGGGATTTCAGGGACAGGACTGAAGAAGCCTAACTATTACCAAATACTGGGAACTGAGTCTTTGGAAACCTTTTAAGAGCCTTTTGGTTCACTCTAAAAAAATGTCTGACTGCTTCTGACAAATACAGAAGTTTTTTTACAGTCCAGTTTTCTTTAGGAATTCTTCCTTACTTTCTATAGATTACTCAGTCTATGTGTGTGTGTGTTTTCCTCCACTAGAAATCTCTGAGCCTATTGTCAGACTTAAACTCAGTCTATCACAGGTTAGAAGTCCTAAAAGAAAAAGATAATTAAAATCCTGTATGTTTTCCTGAAAATAATCAGATACAAGAGAGTATTGTTGGATTTTTCCCAGTAATAGTTTTAATAACTTCTGAACTCTGCTTTGGCATGGACTTAATAATCCTCTCGTATCCTCCCCAGCTTAATGAATTTTATGACAGTTAAAACCTCAGTGTGATTTAGTTGACAGGTTTTTTTTATTTAAAAGGTCATCCAAGAGACACCAACAAATAACAAGCAGGATTTCTCCATTGCTTTTGCTGATCAAACAGATCATTTTTCTTCTGGAGTGCCCAAGGGATTTGGATCCACACTGAGCTGATGGAAAGCAGTCTTTGGCACAACTCTCAGATGTTCATCATGGGCTTTCAAACAGACCTCTGATTCCACTTCTTAAGTCACTTTGGTTAAATTTGTCTTTCAGAAATACTTTTAAACCCATATAATAATTTTTCTAGTTGCTGAAATAGCCTACCATTTCCTTTTTAGTTTTTTTTCTTTTAGAAAATGTACATCCCCAGCACTTAGAAAGAGAGAAATGTTTAAATAAGCCAAAGATGCTATTTTTGGACTAAACTATTCTTAGCATTTACAAAGACGAAATTATTTAACAGATCTGTCATCTGTGTTAGTAAAAGAAATTCAAAGTAAGACTTTTACAGGATTGTGGCTTTAAACTGTACATTCCTCGAGGTTTTTTGTTTTTTTCTTTAAACCCTCACAATGATGTTTTGGCACTTGAAATGGCTCTGGGAACACCAAGAGTCAGGAGAGCCCACTTGGTTCTCTGGATGCTCAGTTTGTAGGGGGTGTGTCAGAAAACACGAGCCCCATTCAAAACAACTGCCACTCACATATATGAATAAAAATATGTTAGGATAAAAATATGTTAATCTTTAAACACAGGGTTTCTTTAACCAAAGTTGTCTGTAATTATTAATCAAACATCACATAAGATAGCTGGAAATGGTTTTGTCATTCCTAATGATTCCATCTGCTCTGTCTCTCTTGTCATTCATGATTCCTTAAATCAACCATTGTCTTCCTATATGCTGAGAATCTTGATTCTAGACATATGAAGAAAACTCTCCAAGTCTTGAACCCAAAATCATATTTAGCATGAATGCTGTTTGCACCCCAGCTAGGAAAGCTGGGAAATGCTTGCTCTGCTCCCAGCCTGAGCAGAGCTCTAACAGCCACCAGGCTGAGAAAGAAAAGAGATTCTTTAGGATTTAGACTGGAAGTCATCTGGGGACAAGACCATTGAATTTGCTTTGTTTGTTGTGTGTCACCCAAGGCTGGGTGGCCTCTGAGGAGCTGAGGAGATGCTCCCAGAGCTGGGAGGGCTCAGCCACAGGAAGAATGTTGAGCTGGGGCCACCCAGCAAAGCCCCAAATCCCAAAGGAAGGCGAGGGGCGTCCCAGGAGAGCCAGCCCAGGATGCAGCCACGCCATGGAGAGAGGCTGGGAAGGTGTGCAGGAGAAGGGACCTGGAGCACTGCAGAGTTTGCTCTCTCAGCTCTGACTGGAGCCTTGAGCTTCAGCTCCTGCCTGAGGTTTTATTAAGAGTTACTGCTGGTAAGACTTGGGATGTCTGAGCTTCACGTGATTTAGTGATTTCTCAATGCTGAGCAAGACCTAGAAAAAGTGATACTTCTGTGGGCCAGCAAATAGCAAACCTGAAAGCTTCTAGAAAAGTCCTCCCTGCCAAAAAAACAAAAAGATCAAATTTTGGTTTTGGCGTGTTTTAGTATTTTCCTGTTTGGAGATTTTCAAATTTTTTTCCTGGAGGAACAACCTAGACAATGTGGCATTGCTCCCAAATCTGAAATCAAGTTGGCACAGCTTTGCTCCTCAGCTTTTTTTTTTTTTCCCCCTCTTCTGGGGAAGGACATTGAACATAGAGAATTGGAAGGGATAGTTAATTTGTTATAGGTGACTGAAATATGTGAGGAAAATTAGATGTACTTAGTAGACAAAGGTCAGAATTAACATTTATGTATCTGAACACATGCATTTAGAGGAAATGGTGTGTTAAACCTGAACCTCTATTAACAATGATCACAAAATTCAAATAAAACATTTTCATATTAGGAAACAGGATTTTCTCACCAATTTGTTGCATGCTGGCCATTCTGGTATCCCCAACTATTTGAGGTAATGTTCAGAGAGAACCCTGGTTTCTGGAAACACCAGTTCCAGATAAACAGTGAAATTCAAATGCTTTGCTGAGCTGATTTTCAGATACTAGGTCTGAAGCTTTTTATTTTTGCTCTGTGTGCAGACCCTGAATCCCTGAAATGTGTGATTCACTCAGAATTAACCTTGTCTCCCTCCACACTGCTATTTTCTCAATAGCTTTATTTCCCTCCCCCCTCCCAAAATGAACTTAAGCCATCCTGTACAAAGGTAGTCCCTGCCTGGCACAAAGCTCTCACAGCTTCATTCTGGTGAAAGGCTGCTGCTGACCAGGACAGCCTTTCAGTGAGCTGACCCAAATCCTACAATCCCCTCAAAAATACATCTAAACCTGCCTGTCTGATTTCCATCAAGGATTGGGATTCTCAGGTCTGGTTGCTTGGCTTTATTTATTTTGTTCCAGTTCAGATTTCAGCACATCACAAACACATTTACAAATACCTTGAATTATGCATTTCCCATGGGGTGAAGAATCTTTAGTCTAAACCCTTTGTATTTTCTTATATCTTATTCTGGTGCTGTAACTCCCCAAATGGAAGGTAGCTGTAAAAGTTAATTTAACACAGCACCATAACACAGTCCAGGGTTTCTGGGGACAGGAGGGCAGGGGTTGCAAAGTTTGGGGGTTTGGTGGTTGAGGGGTTGCAATACAATAAGACTTCTATTTTCTTCTGCAATAAACCCTAAAGCCCATAATGTGTAACCCTCCAGAATGAGTTACCTAATGATTATTTCCAAGGGATCCGTGATTTGCAGGCGCCATCATCTGGGCACAGCCTCTGTTTGCAGCTGGAATTAATGGAGTCGACTCTGAGACAGAAACTTTGGAGCCTCGGCAAATCTGCAAATGGCTCCTGCTAATAAAACAACATTTTTCTCTAAAAAAATATATGTGTCTGTACCCCCCAACACACACACACACACACACACACTGTCTGTGAGTGTTTAGAGATGATAAATACTAGGTAGTAAAGATGGATTAATCCTTTCTTAAAGATTTAATTATGTCCTATACTGTTGGGACTAAATCCATTAAATCAAGATGGAATTTCTCATCTATCAGCATGTCTATTCCAAGCATGCTGGTGTGCACCACAGGCAGCTCACCTGTGAGATACAACCCCTGGCTCCAGGCCACAAGACCTTCCCAGACTGCTGCTTCAACTCCGTGCCTCTTGGGTGTTGTGCTCACTGCTCCTTTCACCACTATCTGTTGGAGAATCATATAGGGTTAAAATAGGGTTAAATAGGAGCCCAAGCCATCTTTGCATGCTCTGGAGTTTCAGGCATTTATCTGATGGTGAGGAAGGGAAGACCACCCTTCTGTCATCAGAAAAATTACCATTTGTTCACCCAGTGCAATGCAAAATACGTCTTTGCCCCTGGTGCCTCCAGGGAGAGGAGCAGAAACTGAACTTGTGTGACTTCAGGCCCAGCAGCCAGGTCAGGGTTCTTTCTTCTGAGACAATAGTTTCTTCCACAGTGATCTGAAGAGCCTGAGTTTCATTTGCTTTTCTTTTTAAAATATTTTCCATGCTTTTTGGGGGATTCCCTCTGGCAGAAGTGTGCCAGGACCCTGGTGTTTCACAGTGGTTTTCCATGGCTTTGACAAGAGCAGGACAATGGGCAGTTTGACCCCAGGTAAAATCCTGGCAGCTCTGAAGTTGATAGGACCTGCTAATACCTCTGCTCTGGATATACTGCCTTTGCACAGTAATTCAAATGGATAAATATCTAATGAAACATAAGAAAAACATTGGAATGAGAATCACTCTGGAAACAGCAGAATTGGTGTGCTGGGACAGAGCAGATCATACACACATGTTTTTGCTGTTCCTTTCCTCCTGCTTTCTTTTCTAAAATTCCTATAGGTCCCATGAGGAGCAGGAGAATAAACCTGTTGTCAGTTTTATTGCAGAGCAGGCTGCCTAAACTGATGTCTCACTGCAACATGGTTATAAAAAGGAAAAAAAACTGCCAAAAAGCCTTGCTGATGTAAATGATATTCCTGTTGGAAGACTCTCCAGGAAAGGGCCTCTGAAACAGGAGAAGCCTAATACATACAGCAGTATTTTCAAAACACCGGCTTAAAAATTTAAAGCCCTATGGCTTTTTTTTCCCTGCTGTAAACTGTGAGCAGAGCTGCCTGGGCTGTGCTCTGAAGAGGATGGAGAGAACAGATCAACACAGTAAACCACGGCAGTCTGGTGGTGATGTGCTGATATGAATTTTAAATTAACCTGCAAGACAAATAATTTTCCATATTTTGGAATGCAGCCTGACCTAAAATTTTCATTTAAATGTTCATTATAGCTTCAGGAATTTACCATCACTGACACTCCTGAACTCTAGTACCAACATATGGTATTCTTGCTTCTCTTTCTCCTTCACTGAGGGAGGCATTTTGATGATATAACTCCTTGTGTCATAAGGATGAGGCACATTGTTGATACAAATTGTCCCAAGGTCTGGCATGATTGCTCACTTGTAGGCTGTGTGTACTCTCTCCCCAGGAATCACTGCATCCCTTTCCGAAGTCAGGCTTGTCATGTTGTATTTGAAAATGTCAATACACTTGGAAATTTCATTAAAATCTTAACGTTGTCTGGGGTTTGCATAATTAGGAGGGAAATCTCGTGAAAATATTTTTCCCTGTGATGCCACTTATATTTCTTCCTTATAGCCAGGCAGAGAGCAATACCAATACAAAGCCCACTGAATTCATGTATATTAAAATGAAAAATAACCAAAGGGAAAGGTACTGATTTCTACATGTCCAGAGTTCAATTTGGTTTATTTTGGGAGCTACATGCTGAGCTGTTCATTTATTACACTCCTTGCAAGTGGCCTGTCACTGATGAGATACCAGGCTTCCCAGAAGACAGTTCAAGGGATAAGTCATGCTCTCTCAGAGCCCTTAATGTCACCTGTGAGCCAGAACTGCAGCTTCTGTGCAGTACCAGCTCTTGCCTGCTCTTCATTGCCAGTGCTTCCTTCAAAGGGGATTTAATTACCAACTTTCTCTGCTCTCTGCTTGAAATTTTAGAGAAAAAAAAAAGTGTAAGGATCCATTTGACCTCTCTTCTGAAAAGCAGTGATGTGAAATGAATATTTGTTGGACTATTGATCTTTGCTTGTTCTTAAATACACTGCAGCCTTAATAAATGCCTTTGGTCCATCCCTCAGCTGGTGTAAATTACCACGGCTCAATGCAGCTGAGCAGATTTACATCATCTGAGGACACGGTCCTTGGCGTGTTGGAGCAGCTGCTTTTCAGGAGCGTGGCATTTCCAGCACAGCTCACCCTGGCCTGCTGGGATCAGGCATTTTTGGGGGAGAAGGGTGAGCCCCTTTGCTTTTTGTGATGGTTTGTGTCCTGTTCTCAGTGCTGCTTTGCTCAGCTCATGTGTAGCAGTGGGGCAAGGGTGATTTTGGGGGGCCAGCACACCCCACAGCCCTCGTGCCACAGGCTGGGAGGGCTCCCTGTGCTGCCCTTGTGCCTGCTGCTCCTCACCCCTGAGCCAAAGTTATTCAGTGTGGAAGTGCTCTTACTTTTATGGGCACTTTATGACTCTTCTGTGTGGAACATATAATTTTAATGGGTGGAAATCAAATTAGCTCTAAACCCCACTTGACTAGTGCTTCTTGTGAAGACAGTGGAAATTCTGTTTTCTGCATTCCCAGCTCTCCAAACCGTGGTAACCTCTTGGCCTCCAATGCTTGCTGTGTGCAATGGGAGTCCAGAAATCAGTACCATTTCATTCTGCTTTGCTATTTCACAACAGTTTGGATTTTCATAAAGTGAAGAACTCAACGAAAATACTGTCTCAGTCCCCACACCACACCAACACATGTGCACATTGATGGAGAGAGGTCTTATCTCCATTTGCAAGCTGCTAATTGTGAAGTCTTGCAACATAACAGGGATTGTGCTGGGATATAAAAATTCTAAATAAGACACAAATCAAGACCGACTTTGAATTTTAAGAAACCTTTGTCCATTACTTGGCTGTATTCCTCTGCCATTTGAGATAGTCAAAGGGAGTTGGGAATAATTGATCCAATATAAATCTCTGACTTCAAATGCCTGTTCTCTTCTTGCATGTCTGATCTTCCAGGCCTGCTGAATGCCTCTGCTTTGTATGCATTTCTGGATGTGCTTTTACCTTTTCCAAACAGTTTCTGTTAACTACTTGTAATATAAGCAAAAAATTGCAATTAGATGTTATATTGATTTACTCATGAGCTAAGGCAATTGTTAGGTAACTGTATGTTGGTAAACACTACTTGGCATCTCTAAAGTGAAAAATAGATTAAGGTTCTAAAAGACTGTAAAATGTCCTGAAGACAGTTCCTGTATCTGTTGGAAGGGCTTGCAAGGCACCGTTATTTATATATAATATCTTCATGAAGAATTTGGTTGAGAAAGGAGGGGAGGGATCATGTTTTGGGTTTGCAAATTTTATGTGATTTTTATTGCCATCATAGGCATCCCTCTGAGCTTTTCCTCTCTCAGACAGCTTGTCTTTGCTGTCTGTGTTTGAATATTCATTGTTTCTTTGCAGGTGCATTAATTTTACCTTTAATTCAGTTTACTTAAGCCAAAGTAGCACATTTTGTAGGTGGTCAGGGCTCATGATTTCATAATGCAGATTATGCATTACTGCTAACTGGCTCCTTTTTTAATGAATCTTTCTGTACAGTGTGAATTCATATGAAGATGCACCACTATGTGGACTTGCATTATCTGTGGCCTGATGATTACTCCTCAGTGGCAAGATGTGATATTACTTACATGCCTCTGCCCTCACAATGTGGTCTTGCAGTCATTTGGGAGGGGACTGAGGTGATCCAAGGCACTCTGTGTTCCTCAGTTCCCATCTCAGGGTGTCATTTTTTCAGCTCTGATGTAGTGCTCAGCTGGGAAGCAGTGGCTCTGACATACAAACACCACTTATACAAAAGCAAATTAAAATTGTACACGGAGCCAAGGACAGCCTTTGGTGAGACAAATGCACAGTAACATCCTAAATCAAACAATTTGCAGCAGGAATGACAGGGTGCAGTTATACTCCCAGTGTTGCTGGCAGTTTGGAGGTTTAGGTTTGTTTGTTTTTTTAACCAAGTTTAATTTTTTCGTACAGACACTACCAGCCTCCCCTGAGCAAGCAAGCAGCAAGATTTCAGCTTTTCTTTCCAGTCTGGTTTAAATGAGCCGAGCCAAGCAGCCAGACCTTGGTGCAAATGTTGTATCCCATTGAGTCAGACAGCTGTAAAGGCCAGTCTGGGTTTTAAGGTCTTTCCAGAACTAAGGACTCCTTGTAGCTAATCATTCAATTCTTATCCTCTCTTCACCCTTCTTAAGAGTATTTTTCACTTGAAAGTTTCTGTTCCTTTCACACGAACCGAGCTTTGGGTCTCCAGTGTTGCTGCAAACAGCTCCCAGGCAACTGGGTCATCTGCACTGGCACCAGGAAGGGACACTTACAAGAGGAAACTTTTGGGGAGGGCATTAAATATTTGATCTGGAAATCATACAGGGAGAATGAAGGTAGGATTTCATGCCATTGTTTTACAGAATTGCTTTTTTTGCTAGCACTGTGCTTTAGTTAGCACAGACAGGGATTTATGCTGACACTGCAGAGCTGAAGTTTGAATCTTTTCCAAACTTCCTGACTGACCAGGAGCCTTAAAGGGTTTTGAGAACTACAAAGGAACATCTGTGCAACAGAATTCATTGAACAGACGTCTGC
This sequence comes from Toxostoma redivivum, assembly GCA_013397375.1. Lineage (NCBI taxonomy): Eukaryota > Metazoa > Chordata > Aves > Passeriformes > Mimidae > Toxostoma > Toxostoma redivivum. Next base: position 2,425,295 of record VXBI01014343.1, read on the forward strand.
AAGAGCCTCTCCAGGGCTACCTGCACCCTGCTTGGTTTCCTGTTATAGATTATTTTAGAGGGGGTTTTGGCATCCATCTGATTCTGTCAGATCTTCCAGCACAGAGCATCTCTTCTGATCTCATTCATGATATTTGTTATTTTTCAGTACATTTTTATCATTCACAGGTAACAGTATTGGAGTGCAGAGTCTGTGGTATCTTTTAGGCCAAAAGATTCTTTTCTATTACACACCTTTGACTCTGGTACTGGTCCCATAAAGAGTTACCCTTATCTAAATCTCCTCTAGTCTACTTTGCAGCAACAGGAGCCAGTACAACTTGAACTTCCTCATGTGTAAACTTGCATCTAGACTCTGCTTGTTATCCCTTCTGATTTTCAATATTTACTCTTCAAGCAGTTTATTAGAAATATCTTTCATCTTTATAGAAATTGCTTGCATTGAAAGATACTCTATGATCAAATCTCTGTCATGGTGCTGGTCTGGGAAAACGGGTAGGCCATGCAGATAAGAGGAAAGAACCCAGGTCCCTGCAGCACTAACAAGCACCTTTAGCATGGTGCAGTCCCAGACAGCCTCACATTCATGTCCAGTGCCTGAGAACAAGGTACAAGACTTTCCCAGGGCATCCCTGTGGTGGGGGCAGCAGCCTCAGAAAACAGCAGAGTTTCTCTGGAACCCAAGAGCACCCAAAACTGATGAAGATCATATTAGAGGGAGATTTCTTTCCTGTGTTTGTGCACATGAGTTACTCTGTAGTGTTCGGGTGGTGTGTGTTCCCAGGTCACCCTCTGCATGCACGTGTGCATGTGCCACTGTCCCACTTAGATCAACCAGGATCATGCTGGGGGTGTGGAGGAAATAAACCTTATTACCTCTGTTCTTAAAAGGGAGTTAGTTACTGACCTATTTCACAGGGAAGGTAAAAAGCAAGACCACAGACTACCAAAAAGAAAATATCCATGTAAGTGACTAGATCAATATATGAAGCCTCTAAAGACTTTTAAAATTTTTTTTTCATAAAACTGAAATTAGCTGAAAGTGTCTCAGGGTAATACATAAAACAAGATGGCACAGATGTCAAGCCTAAATTCTATGCTGATTTATAGGATTATGCTTGATGTTACAGGAATGATATCTGGGGTGGATGTGGGAGGAATGAGGAGAGGAGACTCCCCCAGTTCCCTGCAGCAGGTCTTTCCCACGTGGTTTGTGCTGAAAGCTTGCACCATGATCTGCATTTTTGTGAAAGCCTGCTGGGTATCTGGCTTCACTGGCACTTTAAAGTAGACACTGGGATTGTGACAAATTCAAACACAAATGGAAATGTAAAAAACCACAGCTTTGACTATCTGTAGGGTAATGCTAGTGTCTAAATAATTTGAATAGTGTGTGCACTTGGATTTGAAAAACAGAAGTGCAGATAAATTCCTAAGCAGAGAAAAAAATGCTAAATGAATTTTGTATGGGTATAACATGAGCAAAAGGCAATGACAGGTTATTTCATATCCAAGACACTATGAACTGTGAGCAGATTTCCTCCAGTTCACATGTAACCCTCAACACTGGGTTTTCTCCAGTGAAGGAAGGCAGGCTGCTGGGTGCTCCTGGAGCAGATATCTGCAAAGAATGGGGAGGAAAGCTCCCCATGTGTCATCTCAAGCCATGCTACACGTTTAGTTTCTAAAGTTAGGGTAGCTTTCCACTGGAAAGGGAAATATTGAACTCCCTCATGAGGGACAAGAGGAGTTACTCAGTGTTGTAGCTCTAGGTATTCATAATCTGAACCTTTCCTTGATGCACACAGAACAAACATGAGCCTGCTAACCCCTTTTTTTGAGCCTGTTTTGAGTGAAAGGTCAGATTAGATGACCTCTTGCTGTCAGTTCCAACATGAATTATTCTATAATTCTATCTACCTGCTTTTTTCTCAAAGCTTGCCATGGTCGTCAGGATTCCTGACAAATCACAGTAATGGAGTAAACACCAGACATTTTCAAGGGTAGTTTATTGAATGCCCAGGAAGGCACAATTTTTCAAATATGTACCAAATTATGCTGGGCATAAAAACATCCTAGTCAGAAGAGATGTGAAAGCAGAGACATAAAAAAAAATATATAGAATAGAGGATGGGAAGAGAAAGGAAGTAACAATTGGGTGGCCACAAAGATCAGACACAGACTGTGTCTGGAGATTCATGTTACTGATAGTGAATAATGTTTGGTGGCACTTGAAAGTGGAAGAGGTTTTGAATGGATCCAAAGAACCTCCAGAGCTTTTGAAGCCAGAGGCAGAGATAATGAGTCTCTGCATGTGTTCACTGGTAAGCTGTTTTAGTTGCAAGATTAATTAAATTTAGGAAAAAATAAAACCTCTAAGCCTCCAGAGTTAATGTTGCAGTTGAAATAATTTTTCCATTCACCCAGGTGTTGGATGCCCACAGAATCTTTGTGGTGATGGAAGACCAGACTAAAAATGGTAGGAAAGGACAACAGCCAGGATATTTTTTCTGGCTATGTGGTTACTGACAAAGCAAAGTGTCACACTCAGGGATGGTCCCTGGGAGGATCAGGACACTGCTGGGTCTCACAGCTCCTGAGTGTCACACTCAGGGATGGTCCCTGGGAGGAGCAGGACACTGCTGGGTCCCCAGGGCTCCCTGAGTGTCACACTCAGGGCTGCTGCTCTCTGGGCTGTCTGCTTCGTTTGTGTGTGATTTCTTCCTCAGCAGCACCACAAGCCCACACCATTCATCACCCAGCCCTAAAATCTGACAGGGATGCATTTTCCAGAGCCAAGCAGCATTTTGCAAGACATAAATCTTGAAGGTGCTTGAGGAGGGCTGGCTCCAGGAGGGCAGGGGGTGCCTCTTTGGCTGCCCTGGCTCTGCAGAGATGAGTCTGTGTGGTGGCTGGCTTGGTCTCTGGGCTGACATGTGGAATTCTTCACACGTGTACAAATGATGGAATGGGCATGTTTCTGCTCATCTACAAATCCAAATTTCTCGTTAAAATTGGTCATTAGTGAAATTAGTGAAAGTATCTATTAATATATGCATTATCATTTGTGAATCTGCTGCAGGCCTACCAGCTCAGGAATCAATTTAGATGGCCATTTCTGTGGCTTTGGCTGTATAATACACACGACTGAGTTAATTCACATTAAGCATTAAACCCCTTACAGTTTTTGCTCTTTTTAACAAGTGTTAGCAATGCATAGATTTTTTTTTTAATTTCAAGTTTATGGGCTAATTTTGGCTCATTCCAATTTTATATTTAAAACAATTTTCTTCTTTAACATGTTTTCAGGGATGATCTATTACTGAGAGCACTAATGACCTTGGATATTAAGTTCTAACTTTTATTTCCCTGCAGCTGCTTGTGGTATCAAAATGGAGGAGGTACAGGGCAATGTTGGCAGCTCTGATGCCTTTTCCCTTCAAATGGGCTCATACCTAATGCATTTTCCTTTGGATTGTTTTGTTTTCAGTGGTGTTTCTTCTGAAAATTGCATTCCTGTCTCATCCCATGAATCACAGTTTATGTCTTGAGTGTGGGTTTTAGTATTTGTTTCCATTTCTTGTGACTCCCACATATAAGTGGATTTTGATGCATATTGTGCTAATATTGTGATTGCTGCTAGCTGTGCTGTCTCTGTATCAGGTAACCTTATTGATCTTTTTTTTCACCTCAACTACCAGCAGTTTTGCTATGCCTGACCTAATTTCTGCCACTGAAGATGCTCTAAAGTGTTGATATGAGCAGATAGGTTATCTTTCTTTAACCGTGACAATAAAAATAAGTCTGGCATTATCCTAGGAAGATCCAGATTCCAATAGTTGCCTGCACCCATCTGAGCACTGAAGATGAACTGAGAAATTCCATTCACTGCAGTGGAGGTTCCTGGTCTTGAGGGACCCAGAGTTTTCAGAGGAGACTATAAGCACTTTAAGAACACTCATACCTGGGTGTCTTTAGGACAGTCCCAGATAAAAGTAGACAAATTCCTGAAGGCCAAGGACTCGTTAAATTTAAGTAAGAAGTTTCTTCAAAATAAATATTTTTAATGAAGGTGCAGAACCTTGTTAATAAAGTAAAACTTTCTCTTCAGCAGCATCTGGAACTACTTTTTTTAACATGCTGAAAGATGAACTGGCCTATTCTTTTTTTTTTAAACCTCCATCCCCTTCTCTCTCCAATTTACTGCATTTGCTGGCTGTGAGCAGAGCCTGGACTGTGAGGGCTATCTATTGCTCACACCAGCCTCTTTTTGCATTATTTAGCTTTGAAGAGCATCTGCTGAGCATCCATCAGCATGGGGTGTGTGCCACCACCATATGGGCAGCCAACTGGCAGAGGGGGGCTGTTGTGCTCCCATCTATCCCCCACAACAATGCCACTCACATTTGGTGTGCTGTGCTGCTGCAGAACAGCAGATCCCTCATCCCTAACTGTGATGGAGGTCCTTTGTGGCAGTGGCTCAAAAGGATGCTGGGGAAACAGCAGTACAGCTCTGCAGCTGTGGGAACAACGTGCATGCAGGTCATCCCTGGGCTTGGCTCCTCCTGAGGGCAAAGCCAGCCCTCTGCAGGGTCTGAAAGGTCCTGCTAACACTGCTCCTGCCTCTGCTGGGACACAGGAAGGCAGCAACCACTAAAAAGGTATTCTCACAGTCAGTGGAAGGTAGGATTAGTGTCACAGTATCAAGGATGCTGCTCTGCAAGCCCTCGATGTCACTGTGAATGCATTTTCCACCATGTATCACATTTATGACAGTGAATACATTGTCAAAAAAAAATTTAAAAAAAGCTTTTATGGTGTTTTACTGCTTGAAGGCCCAGAGGTCTAATGAGTTGTTGAGTGACCACATGTTTGTTAGTGGATGTAAGAAATGTTTTGCCTTCTGTTTGATGACCATAATTCCTGCTCTCCAACTATGAGCAGAAGGCAGGAAGGATCGTTTGGTTTCTTTTTATTTGTGTTGCATGTCCCTTTCCACAGCCCTGAAGTTGCTTTCAGATCATATTCAGTCTTCTGTGTTTTGGGGCATTCAGGCTTAAATCTGAATCCTTCACACTCTGGCAGGATGAGGTTACAGAAATGTTTCAGATTTTCTTGGAGTGTATTTCTGGCTCATAGAAACTTGCTGACAATTTTTTTTCCTTATCCTTAAGTAGCTTTGCAGTGATCAGAGCACCATTTGTCCCTCTGAAGTTCCTGAGGGCCCTTGTGAACTTATCTTTCATTCTATATTACTAGGTAGCTGCCAAGGCACATGAATTAACTCTCTCACATGTAGTTTTGCCAGGAATCTCATGGTAACATACCAACATTCATTTTTTTACACTCTCTAGTTGGTGATTTATGGAAGGACTTCTGCCAAGAGAATGCACCACTGCAGACTGTCAGAAAATGCTATTCACATGTAAAAAGTATTTTCTCCTGGGACTCAGCCATGTGGGTAACTTCATTCATTTCCCAGAAGGAATTCAGTTTTTTTAAATTTATTACATGAACTCAATTAACAGAAAAAAATATGGTTTATTTCATGCAAGCTACCAGATGTCAAAAGGGGAAAACCAGCTCTGGAAGTGGTTGTCATACATGCAGCACCCATTCAGATGCTAAAAAAAAACTAGATAGGGGCTCAAATCAGCCTCATTCTACAAGAGAATTTCCCATTCTCTCAAGATCCAGCTGCTTTACTCAGACAGCTCTATGAGACCCAGCTTCTAAAATGTATCAGGGGCTGGACTCCTTTTAATGTTAGCTGGATCCAGATGGTAAAATGCATTCTGTGGAGCTGGGAATCAGCTCTCCTGAAAGTTTGTTCTCAGCTGCAGTACAGAGTATTTCTGATGCAGGGTTCACAGATCAGGCTCTACTCAGTTGTTCAGTGCAGACCAATTTAGGGTTGATTTTGCCTTGAAAGAAATAACAAAGCAGGAAACTGTGTCCTCCTTAGGACAGGCAGAGTAAGAGAAATGCAGTAGCAAGAAAGTCTCATTGTGCATGGCTCCTTGCTCTCTGAACTGTAAGTGCAAATTTCAGCCGTGGGATATTTAACTACCACACCCTAGAGATTGTCCAGAGTGAGCAGAGCCTTCTTGTGTAATAGGACTGAAAAGCAGGCAGGAGTACGATTTCCAGTTACAGCAGAGAGGACATTCACACCTGACAAACCCTGAGTCTTCCAGTGCTCTGAATGGTCCTTTTCTGCCAATTTAAATGTCCCAAAGTGCACTAGCAGCCTCTCCTGGCACTAAGGCCAGGTCAGACAAGGAGGGTCCTCTAAGCACAACCAAAGGGTGTGTGAATCTGGACATAAGTTGGCATAAATGGACACTTTTTGATAGCTTGTTTCTTTATTGATACTTCTAGTTTGTACTTGCAGAAAAATACTTCCCACCAGATGCTTTGAATGTGGAGGAACATGGGTACACTCATCCCTTTGCTTTGGCTCTTGGGGTGACCTTGAAGTGAGACAGGGAGAGGCAGAAGAGATGCAGAGCAGTTTGGTTTCTCTCTGTAGCCATGAATTACTCTTGAACTAAAAGCCAGTGTGGGAATCCCATGCCCCATATTTTCATAACCCCCATATCTATACACTCACTGATAAAGATTTCTGTCCTGTTGTTGACTCATATTTGTAATTAGTTTGGTGGGGACAGTGAGCAGGTTTGAAGTTTTCTATAGTTTAATCCTGTAAAAGAAAAACCTGAACTGCTAAACCTTCTTACTCGAAGACTTAAGGCTGCTCATCCATTAAATTAGAATTTCAAAAATAAAGCTCCAGTGAGGTTGTCCCAACAGTAAAAACAGTTACCATTGCTTTGGTGCCTGAAGGGCAGCAGCCCTGTCCATATAAATAGCAGCTACAAATGGGAGATAACAAAGGAAGTAAATGTAGAATTATTTGATATCTTCTAACCTACAAATAGGTTAATTTTTAAAAGTTGTTGGCTAACTTGCATCACAGAAAGAATAAAATGATCTGTGGGTATTTTGTCACTGCCATGTGTCAGAGAAGATCTTTCTGAACAACCTCTTTTTCTCAGGCTGCCTCAGGTGTGGGACACGTTTCTGATGACACCACTGCTCTCATCTCATCTGAATGTAGTGCTGGCATCCTCACCTCTCCAGTGCAGCCCGGGGACTCCCGCTGAATTACTTATCTGCTGGCATTTTGACCAGGAAGTTTGCGTTTCCTCTCGAGCCTCCAATTCCTGCAGTCATTGCCAAAATCCTGTCAGAGAGTCTGGACAAGGTCATGACTGCAATTCCTCTGTGGCTGGCGAAACCACGCTTCTCAGCTCATTGCTAGACTCCTTAGTTGTCTTTAGGAAGGTTATCATCTCAGGGAATCACTGCTATCAAAAAGATTATTCTTAAAAGCTGTGAGTTACTTATTCAGTCTGTCAAGCCTCGTTACATTAGAAGACTCCATGACAGAATATCTAAGAAATTTATCTTTTTGTTCATGGAAGGAAATGATGGTCCCACTAAGGAAACTGCAAATTTAATTATACAGTAGATTTCCTCACAGACAAAATTTCCAAGGACCTCGGTATGTCAGCACTTACTTTCAAATCTTAATCCTCAGCTCTGACTTTGGTTTTCACTTGCTAAAACACTTCAAGTGACACTATTCATCCAAAGCAGTCCTCTAGGTCCCAGGTCTGCACCCCTAATTTGCTCCAAGTTTTGCTTCCCAAGGAGGCCAGGGGATTCCTCATTCAATGTGGAGCTGGTAGGAGTGCGCCCTTAATTGCTGTTTTAAATTCTTTATTAAGCATTATCAGTTGCTGTTGAGCCCAGAGAGCCGTGTGCTATTGCTGGCACTGCTGTGCCTCGCTGTGTGCCTGCAGATAAGTGGCTCAGCTGCTCAGAGCCTCACCTCCCTCCGCCCAAAATAGCGGCACTTTCCCTTCGCCAGCACTTTCCATCTGCGCTGTGCCTGGAGTCAAGGGAAAGGCTTCCCAAGGTCGCTGTCACTGCTCCTGTTTTGCCCCAGAGAAACTGAGGCAGGCCAGGGCACAGACCTGCCCCAGCACTGGAGATTCACCTCCCACACATCTCCAGCACCCACGAGCCAGCTGCCTCCCCAAAGTATTCCTGATGTGCTAAATCTTCAAACTCAGGTTCAGAGTCACTGCTGCATCTCATGTATTCCTCCCTGTGTCCTTTCTTTGGGTATGACTCTGACTTTTGCAATATTCGAATTTTCTGACTTGTTGAATAGCTGAAAGAATTTCCTGACAGCTTTGAAAGAGAGCCCCTCTGGACAGCAATTGCAAAGCTTAAGCTAACGACCTCCCAGTTGTATTTGCCAGCTCCTTTGTCTCTAGAGAGGTTTAGATTTTTCTCTTAGCTCACAATCATTATTAATAGATCTTTTTCAATTTAAGGGAGAAAGATTTAGCCTCTGTATTTGTAATTCTGGCCTTTCAGAGAAAGCCAGTATAAACAGCACTGTGTCCTGGCCCAAATCCATTCTGCGTTATTAGGGTGGCATTGATTTGAGATCTCACTCCATTAAAATTTGAAGTCTAAAGCAGTTCCTGCTACAAATGGGGTCTCTCAAGGTTTATACATTAGCTTAGTCCTCAACATTGCCAGATGGTCAAAAACTGGAATGTTTCACAAATGTTACCAGTGCCCTTCACAAAGTGACACTTTCAAATTAGTCCCCTCTTCCATCCATTGACTGTAAGGTGCTAGTTCCCACATGTAAATAAACAGTGATTCATTACTCCACCAAGAGGAAAACAGATTTTGTTGAAAGAGTTTGCTGGGATTTTCTTTATGAATAAGCATTTTCCTGCCTGCCATTGGGTTTTTTATTTTTTTCAAATCACTTGCACACTGATTGTCCTGTCCCTTCCCAGTGTATCAGAAGAGAAAGGTAGGCAGGAACTCCCCAGTTCCTTCTCCAGTGAACACAGAGGGGGGTGGTCTCCAGGCAGGGGGGACCTGCTCCCTCCCTCACCCCAGATCCCTGGAGATCCTGGTCTGACCAGCTCAGTGCCCCCAAATAATCTCATTTACTTTTCTTTTTGCATGAACTATGAAGTTCATGTTTGAAATCTACCTAAGATTATTTTGAATAGACTCTGGTCTATTTCACAAGTTATCATAATGAATTTTTTTGTTTGTTTGTTTTGTTGGGGTTTTTTCGTTTTTATTACTTTATATATATATTTGTATTATTTCTATAAATTTTTGTTTATTTATTTTATTTTATTGGTTTCAATTTTTTCCCCACTGGTCCCACTGCTACCATGATGGTTCCCAGAACTCTTCACCAGCACAAGTGGGTCCTCTATGCTGACAAAGCAATGCTGGTATCTTATTCCTAGCAGATTTCCTTATTTCCACCCAAGTCACAGACCAAAAATGTTGAGGAAAGCTACAAAACTGGGAGTATGTTTGCTATCTCTTCCCCATGTACAGCTCCTACCTGGTAACCTCTGTGTTGATGAGATCTGGCCTTAATGCAGGCAGACACATCGTCAAGTTCCCCAAAATTTCAGCCCTGCAAAATATAGAGAAGCTGTAATTCTGGGTAGGTTTGTGTATACTTGTGTTGGTTTCTTTCTTCTAAAAACCATTATATACTGTGTGGTACGTGATGAAGCAAGAAATTCCTGAGCTTTCACTGTGTCTAGCTCATTGATTTTTAAGAGTCTGGGAGTTTGGAGCCTCTGGAAGCAGCTTGACACGTATTGTGAAACCTGCAAATCCTGCCAATTGCCACGGAAAGGTGAGAGAGGTGAAAAAAATCATTTTACACTGTAGACTTTGGCTCATTTTTTGACACTGAGAAAACAACTTTTGCCAGCAAAAGCAAAACCTGCAGAGCATGGGGTGGGGAACAGAATGGAAAAAAATAGATGGAGTTGCACTCACTGCAGTCCCAGGACCAGCCGTGTGTGCCTTGTGTGCCCTGAGCACTGCAGCTAGGACAGCCAAATGTGCTCTTGCAGACCCCCAACTGCTTTTCAAACCTCAGCAAGATTCTATTTGCAGAAGAAGTCTTTGAGACAAGAAGGTGACAAGGGCTGTCAGAGTCTGACACAAGGCAAGGACAAGTGCACCACATCTCTGCCACGGGAGCTCGGTGTGGCTTCATTAATTAACCTAATATTGTCTTTAACAACCACGTGGTGGGCTGCTTCCCTCTGCAATTTCTCAGGTTGTGATTCTATAATCTTCCTGCTGACAAGGACTGTATGATTCTTTAACCCCTACTTTCAGCATTATCCCAATGCCCAGCTTTGACTCCTACTGATAACAAGCTGGCACCTTGCTGCAGCCCCTTAAGCACACAGGTGGGACAGTGTGTGTAGGTAGGGATGAGATCTTTCTTTAGACCAAGTGGTAGAGCTGAAAAACCTTATGCAAACTTTTTAGTACACAGGTAAACAAATGCATATGTTGCAGTAATGAACCTGTCTCCTTATGGAACTCAAAGCACTCCACAGAGACGAGTAAAATGACTCAGCCATTTCTGTGTGATTTGCTCACCCACCAAAATGCATGGAAATTTTTGTCTCCTGCTTCACCAGGACCACATTTCCGCTGCTGTGCTTAAAGCTTTATTTCCTATCTCACTGCAATGCCAGGGAGAGAGGAACAAGATAGAATTCTCTTCTCTGGCAGTACATTAGGAAGGGAAAGGAACACCAGTTCCAAGGTGCATCTGTGATGAAAAATGGAAGACTTTTCTTCTTAGGGTAGAGAGAACTAAAAATCAAGACCCAACACAAAAAATCTGAGAGCAGAGTATGCTCCTTTCACAGAAATTATGAAATGCTCTCTGTTGGTACAGGAAATGGTGTCATTCAGATGCTGAGTCCCCTGTTTATGTTTCCCATCCCTGCCTTATTTGGCACATCCTTGCATGTATCTGCTTTTAACAACTCAAGATCTCTAGGGCAGGGTTTGTGACATATCACACTGATATTTTTAAGTCCATTTCAGTGGTATCAGCCTGCAGCTGAAGTGTGAAGCATTTAAACACTACTGATAAATAAAAAATTGCAGGCAATAATATTATTTCTAGAGTAGACTATTGCTGAGTATGCTTTAAGGCTGTCATCTTCATCTAGAACTCCTGGATCTGTGTGTGCCATGCAGGTTAAAACCTTCTTGTTGAAGAGCTTTGAGAAAACCCCAGTAGAAAATACTGCAGTTGCACATATGGCAGATGTAACCGCTCACGCCCTAACTCAAAATCCACTGAACGGATCATTCTTGAGACATCTTTTGTTTTTCCTTCCTTCAAGAAGGGCAATAAATCATGCTAAGTTAAAAATTTTATAGCTACAGCTGGTTTTGGCTTATGCAAATGCAACATTTCAATCACAACATATGGGAAAAGCATATTCTTTCTGTTCCCTCACATAACTCAAAAGCTGCTATCCTGATTTTTTCTGAAGCTCCCCAGAAACTATCATCTTTGGGTGGAAACTTCAGACAGAAGGTACAACCCAGCTGAAATTTGTTCAGTTGAAAGACCACTGAGCAAATGGAGGGAATGGAATGGGAGATTTTAACTACAATTTGTTTGCTGACAAGAACTGTAACCAGGAAATACTTGTAAAATAGCTCAATTTCAGATTTCAAAATTATGATCATTTCTCACCCGGGTTTCCCCCTAACACAACATGCTTAAAAAAGTTTCAGTAGATCAGTTTGAGTTTCATTATTTCTCTATCTCCTCCATTGCTCATTGTACTTAAAGATGCCTTGGGATGAGATTTCTTTGTTGCAGACACAATTCAGAACCACACAAACTGAACTGCTTCCTGATGGAAGTGACTTATCATTGTCTCCTCTTTTCCTTTTGAAGCATCAGTACATCAGAGGGTCTGAGAGCAGTGAGGACTGTGTGTGTTCTGCCTGCTGCCCCACACACCCAAAGCTTGCTTAACTCTGCAGGTGTTTTTCTCCTCTCTCTTAATATTTAATTATTCCAGAGTTGTTCTGGAGGAACAAACCCTGCAGCACTTGAGCACATTGAATCACAGGTGGACTAATCCTGAATAAACTTGTGCTAAAGCCTCATTCCTGGGAATCTCCTCCACAATCTCATCCAGCCCTGGTTGTCCCCTCTGGCCTGCACAGGGAGAATGAGGGACAGCTGGAGCTCGTTGAGAGGGGATGGTGGCACGAGGGGAAAATCCACAGAATGAGCCTGTTTCTGTAATTACAATGATTTTGCAATCCAACATAAATCCCTATATGCTATGCCAGAGAAGGTGGCTCTTCCTGATAAATCCTCCTGGTGACAATCCAGGGGCTGGTGTTCATGCTGGGAGTTCAGCAAAGTCAGCTCTGGAGGAGCAGGCAGAGAGAGGAGGGAGGGCAGGAGCTCATTAAACACCAGACACCTTCAGAGATTAAGCAGAATATGCCCAACACAGAAAACCCAATCACCAAGCTCTGTTCCTTCAGCTGCCTGTCTCTGGACTTTAGCCAGTGGTCTGGGTTTCACCAGCCATGGCTTCCAGGAGGTTCTGGATGAGTGAGGCTGAGACTGGGAAGAGGGGTTGATGCCTTTGGTTCTCACTGTCCAACCCCATTTTGACTGGCAATAAATTATATTAATTTCCCCCAAGTTAAATTTGCTTTGCCCATGAAATTGTTAAGACATCTTCTTTCTTTATCTCAACCCGTAATTTTTCCATCTTGGTTTCTCTCCCGTCTGGTCCAGAAGGAGAGCAGTTGGGCAGGCAGGGGCAGGCAGCAGTGCCCAGCCCAGCACACTGCCCTGCTCTCCCAGTGGCTCTGGGACAGTCCAGCTGGACTCCAGGCCCAGCTAAGCACTGATCATTGGGAATGCAGAGCAAGTGCTCACGAGCCCTTTGGTACAGGTTAGAGGAGAAACTGCATCTCAGCTTTCTTCTACACCTCTCATTAGGTGCAGCACACAAACCAAAGTGTGGGACCCCTTCCCTGAGGCTGCCATTTTTTTGTGGGTCCAGATGGAATTTAAACAGGCATAAAAGGTACAGGTAGGGTTGTATATTATGGGCTGTAGGCGACTGCTGGCTCACCAAACGCTGAAACACTGACAGGGAAAGTAGAGCACTGTCTAGACTGGGGACAGCACACCAGGGAGATGCTCAGCACCATCCTGCCCTTGCAGGATGCCTTCAGCATCACATATCAGCCCATGACAGCAGCAGCATGCTGAGCTAGACAGACCTTTGATCCTGCACTTTTATAGCTGATCTTGCAGTCTGGTATTGAACAGGAAGGGTTTTGTATGGCTTTTTGTACCTCCCTCACTTGGAGCAACAGGGTTCAGTCCCTCTAAGACGATTTTTGAGAGTTTTCTATTTCTCATCCATAATACTGAAAGAGTCCCATTTGGGACCTGGAATTACAAAATAATACCTTCATAAAAATATCAGTATTGATTTCTCATCATCAGAACTACAAACACATGAGACTTCCAGAGTCACACAGGCATGTTCATGCCAGCTTTGCCCAGCTCCTGCCAGCTCCCATTCTGTGACGGATCACACTGATGTGTCTGTGGGCAGCTGAACACCCTGTACAAAGTGCTGCCACCATGGGAGTGCCTGTTACTCCTGCACAGGATCCTGTGCTGCTGTCAGCATGAAACCTCTGTGGCTGCTTATTCCCAGCTCCAGAGCCTGAATGTTAGTCCCTTTCCTCTCTTTTTTTTTCAACTTTGGAAATTATCATGGTTGGGACCACATAGCTACTGTTTTCACAGCCACTGTTAAAGTATTATTTAGCTAAGCCAGTGTTGAATTGTCCCTTACAGGTGAATCTCATACCATACCTGTGTTTTCACATTTGCCACAGACCTGAGAAATTAGCAACTTGCAAAAGAGCTGGTCTGAAATACCAGCTGATGTTCATATGGAGCAAACATTCTGTGTTTTGGGGGGGTGGAAGCTTGCACATCTTCTTCCCCTACCTCACACCCCAAATGCTGGTGCTGAAGTGCTGCTGCCAGAGCCCATCCCCGGCCACTCTACCTCTGGCTGCAGCTCACTGCTCCACAGTGTAAAAAAAACTCCCCACATTTTTAACCTCCCTGTTTTTCTCTCTTTCTTTGCTCACTATTAAGAAATGGCACAATTTTCCCCACAAAAGTAATATCTAGCTTCTCACATAAGAGAACAGCTGTATTTACTTGACTTACGAGTATCTTTACTGACAGATTTATCCTTTGCATCATAAAATGCATATTTGGGCTTTAAAAAGTGCACTGGCTGCTTCTTTGAAGCTTGCAGCAATAGACCATTCTCATTTGAAAAACATATTATTACCCCAAAACTAAACATATTATTTTATACATCCCAGCCACCCTGATTCTTTGTGCCTGAGGGCCTCTGAGCAAAAGGTGTCATTTGGAGCATGCAGCAGAGAAAACTTGGTTATGTAGATATCACATTTCTGTGCTCCTTCTGCTCCAGAAGAGCTGTATCCACACCTCTCACTGGGAAGCTGCTGGGTTTTTCCTGTCTGATGGCTGAGCTGTATCAGTGTAGATGGCAGTGTTATTTTTGGCAGGCACAGTCTTAGCGTGAGGAGCAGGAGCTGGCAGCCAGTCTCGTTCAGTAGCCACTCATGATTTGGGTTTGCCATGAGTCAAGTGCTCAGGGGTCAGGGTGAAGCATCAGGAGGCTGAGGGGGAAACCAGGGCTGAGGAACATGGGGGATGAGGCAGGGCAGGCTGGGGCAAAGGTAAGGCTGGGCAGGAGCAGAGGCTTGGCCAGAGTGCAGGGGAGGTGCATGGTCAGTATTGCAGTTACCTGAGCCACAGCCCTGTCTGTCCAGCCCCACCCCAAAGGGGGATGCCACAGACACCCCAAAACCCAGCACAAGTGATCCCCAGGCCACAGAAGGGAGGCAGTGGGGTCTGACCCCCTCCAGCTCCAGGCCAGAGGGAGAGCAGGGATGCTGCCAGTGAACTGTTTCTGCCTAATGAACTTCTCCTTTTCTCTGCAGCAGCAGATAAGAGCAATTAAACACTAGATAGCAGATTAATGATTACTGCAACATCATGCTAGCTCATGGTGACAAATCTGTATAAATATTCTCCACAGTGGTGGGCGAGGTGTTGAGGCAGTGATGTGCCCTCTGTGTGGCAAATCACTCCGAGACGATGCAAGGAGAGAGCGTCTGCTGCTTGTCACATTCATTAATTATCACTGCAGAGGAAATTGGAGGAAGGACCAGCTTAAGTGTGTTACACTGCATTTGCCAAAGGTTGTTTTGAGCCCAGCTGCCAGCCAGCAAACAAGGCAGGCTCTGCGTGTGGAATTTCCACCTTGGGACAATGCTTGTTTCTGTGGTTGATGGTTTGCAGCCGTGGATTAGCAGCTTTCCTTAGAGCTGGCTTGAGTTTTTGTCTTTTTATTGGAAATTATAAGGAGAATTATGTGATGACACATTATACCCATGGCCTCTGGCTCCTACTTTCTTTTCTGCCCACCTCTTGCTTGCTATTCCTGCAGACAACAAGCTGGACTAAGGAGATTTGGGGTCTGATGCCCTCTAAGAATGCCTTTAATAAAGAATGGAGTGAAAGAGATGAACTTTCTGTCACTTCAATTGAAGTGCTGGCTAAATTATCTTTCTGGATTTTGAAAGACTCTGATAAATCCTGGTAGAGTTCAAGATACCCAAAGGATGAGATATCACTTGTGCAGTTATTTGGAGAAACAGACTCGATTGTGATCTGTTTCTTATTGCACACAAAACACCTCCAGAATACTGGCAAGGCAGAGAAAGTAAAATGATAGCTGGACTGAAAAAGATCTGGGTTCCTGAACTGAAATCTCTGTTTGATCAAGAGATTTTACAGAGCAGCTCTATCCTGAGGATTCTGGATTTTGTTCCCTAAAGAGTGCTTTGCTAGAGTCTACAAAAACCACACATGAAACACAGATAAGAAAATAATAGATTTCTTTAATATGTTTAAAACATTCAAAAATAATTCAATTATTTTAGCTGAGTTCATGTCTGAAAAGTCTCTATAATGATGTTCTGGTGTGCAAGAGATGGGTTTCAGCACACTGTGTCACACTGGCTGCTGGGACATCTCACAGGATGGACAGGGCAGCCAAAAGCATGGAGGGTTATTTGTAAATCTTGCTCTTTTTTTTAAGCAGTAACTTCACCAGTGGCAACATCTCAGTCACCTCACAGAACATTTTATGTACCTGTATTCACATATATTCTATGTAACAGAGAATTTAATTAAATTTGTTCCTCAACGTGTCAGCTATGTCCCATATCAAAGGCATTTAAGTCTTTGTAGTATTTCCAATCCTGTTTGGATTTGCCCTGTAATGGGCACAGTCATGAAAACAGGCAGCCCCTGAACAGTAGCTGGTAATAGTATTTGAAAAGATGATTGTGTCTCAGAATGAATCATTAGATCCTATAAAATGCATCTGTCACTGTAGTGTTTAAACTCTGCTTTCCCCACCCTCTCCCCACCCCCCCATTTGCACTAATTAGTGTAGGATGAGCTGCTGCCTAAAAATTAAGAGTTCTAGAATATTTAATTGATCTTAGTCCCTGTGAATGCCACGCCTGAGGAATCAGAAGCAGAGAGCCACATGAGCATGGCTCACACAGGGGATGCATTTCTGGTGCCCCCCATGCCAGGGAGCCCAGAGGGGGGGTGGTAGCCCTGCCGGGCACCTGCTGGTCCATGGCCCAGCTCCATCCAGCCCCACTCACACTTCCCAGCCAGCCCCAGCTCTGCTGTCCTCACACACAGGTGAGTGTGTCTCACCCAAAACCCCCAAGGGAGGAATTACCTGAGCAGGAATGACCTCCTGGAGGAAGGAAGTATTTCAGTGTGTGGTAACTTTTCAAACCCTGCTCTTTAGGATGCAGAAGTTGCCAAGGATTATGAAGTTTTACTCTTAAAAGTGACATAGTGTGGAATCATGCTTATTGCACCCCAGTGGCTCTCCCCTAAATGTGCTCAGCCGGCACATAAAGATGTGAGCTGTTTTTCACTCATCAGCTCTGAAAATTTACCTTGGATTCCTGCTTTATCATCCATAATTTGCTGTAAAGGCTCCGCTGGGCAGGTCGTTCCCGGAGCCTCATCCAGGAGCGCAGAGCACATAAAGCACCGGGGCCCCTGGGGGCTGCACAGCTCCCTCCCCAGCACTTCCCTCTGACAGCCAGCATTCCCAAACGCCTGTTCCTGCTGTGCACACCTCAGTGCTGCTTCGTCTGGCACACCCCAGCACTTAGGTGGGATGTGCAGGAGTTATTTGTGGTTAGGGATCTCTTTGCCAACACCCAGCAGCCCCAGCTGGTGGAGTGGGAGCAGCCAGGAGGCACCGAGCACGGCAGAGGACAATGCTGAGGATGGTTTGCTCTGTTCAGACCCCATTCCTAGCAGGGCAAATGGACCCCAAAGCCCTGCTGTTGTGAGAACCACAGCAGAGGTAAGAGCAGACACGTTTTTCCAGTGATTCCTGCAGGCTGCTTCCCAGAGAGCCCAGAGCAGGAGCCTCCCCAGATGGCAAAGTGGAAATGCTGCACAAATTGGGCTTGGTCTTCTCTTTGTGTTTGGCATTTGGTTCAAGCTCTCTGCAGACCTTACCCCAACAAAGGCAACGGAGCAAAGAGTTTGGCAATTTTATTTTATTTAAATTCTTGTCAGGGCTTTTTGCTTGCCTCCTTGGTGTCCCTGCTCCCTTTGCTGGGACAGCTGCTTAGCTGGGCTGACAGGGCATGGGGCTAAGAGGGCAGGCTCAATTAACTGCACGGTGATCAGCTCTTCTGTCTTAAAATCCCTCACGCTTCTGAATTAATTTAGAATAAATTCAATCATAGTCATTTACAAGGTCTGCTGCTGGGCGCTGCGAGGAGCAATTTGCTGGTGGGATTCTCATTCTTTGCAGTGGCAAATTGCCTAAGTTCACCATACCACAGGGATAAAAGGCTGGAATTTAGACCTGATGTGACTGAATGCTAAATATGTGTGTCTGTTTACATTGAGGCATACTTTGGATACCCAGGTGAGGTCAGGGGCTAATGCCAAGTAAGGTCATAGAACAGTTTCATTTTCCTTTATCTGCAGCTAGGAAGGGGCAGACATAAACACTTGGAGGAATATGTCTTGTAGCACAGCAACTTTCCCAAAAGTCCTCACTCATACCTCCATTTCCTTAAGCTGTGACTGTCCACTAAACAAAGCCACACACAGCTCAGCATGTGCTCTCTCCTTTTCTCATTACACCACTATCTTCAGTAAATCTCAGGCTGAATGCCCATGTGTGTGCTTTGATTGCAAATGCCCATGCTTTGCCCTATAAAAGAGAAGTGCCCTATCCAGCCCAGCTTTCTTCTTTATGGGTTGCTCCAGTATCACTTCTGCTCTGCTGTGTCCAGGCAGGTTGACCAGCTTGGGCCTCTCCTGTGATATGAAACAATTCCAAAATAGAAACATCTTCCTTGTGAAATTGATCTCCTCACCACAACCCTTATTGTTAGATTCCCCTGCTGCCTTTTGTACCTTCAGGGTCTTTCAGCATGTGAATTCAAGGGTAAATAATCTCTTTTTTTGTTTGGTTGGGTTTTTTATATGTTTTATACCCAACTGATGGCAAAGCTCTAGTTCAGGATATGGGATTTCTCTGGACATCAACCAGCAAGAAACCTGTGCATTGGAATTGCCTTCTCAGATTAGTAATTATCATCTAATTTCTACTATTTCATCTGCCATATAGCTACTGAAGTGAGGAAAGATTGTTCATCTTATATTAAGCAGAAAGATTGTTAAGCAGACTTCTGTAAAGCAGGCCATCCCACTCTCACAAGGAAATATTTCTTACCTCTGGTCCTGGCCCCTTCCCTCACACTTTAAGCACTGGGTGGGCTGCAGTGGGTGCCTGCAGTGGGTGGGGGTGTCCCTGGAATTTGGGGTGCACAGGGAATCACCACTGCCTCAGATGTGTGCACAGTGACAATGGGCTCAGGTTTGGGGCTTCTCTCTTATCAGCTCTAATGGCTTCAAAGAATTTGCATCCACTTGGCTGAAAAAATGGCCAAGGATGAATGAATGAATGCAGATGAGGCAACTCCTCATCCTGTATTTCTTTATCTGAGGAACAGTTTATAAATTCAAGGTAAGTATATCTTTCCACCAGCTTTGCACATTTCTACTCTCTCAGGGTGAATAAATTTTTTTGATGGGTGAGTTAAAACATCATTATTTTTTTCATTATCATTGTCATCAGTATAAATGGCAGAGGTGTAGGGTTTTTGCCCAAGCTTTTAAATTTTCATGACAATTTTACTAAGCTGTTTTATACGTTATTAAACACACTCGTGATTTGTTTCAACCTATACCTTAATAGGATGTTTTAAGAGAGTGTTCCCAGAAGAGGGCAAAGGTATCCTGCCCTGGGGACTCAGCTCCAGCCTGGGCTTCTCCCCTGCTGGGGCCCAGACAGGAATGGCCAGGGTGCCAAGAGTGCTTATTTCTTTCACTGAGGTTTTTCTTTTGAGATTATTTTGAAAATCCCAGCCTAAGGGATTAACAGTGTTGATCATTCTTGAGAATCAGGACACTGGTGTTGTTAAGACTCAAATCAATGGGTTTTTTGCAGGTTTCTGCTGGGAAAAGGAAAAAAAGGGGCTGAGGATCCAAGGTCTCATTTACCCAAACACAGAAATAATTCCTTCTTGTGGCCATTTCTAGAAACTGAGGTCAATTCTTGTACTTATTTTTTGAACAAGACTTTTTAATGAGTTTTTACAGACAGCTGCTTTTTGTAAACCACTGAGAGAGAGCAGGGGCACCCAGATTTCAGCACAACTCACAGTCATGTTTGGCTTGGGAGGAGCTGAATGGCCCCCACTCCTGAGAGAAAGTCTATTTTCATGACATGACACTGTTCTCAATACTTTATTGGCCACGTTTCTTGGTAAAATACTGATTTCTGTAATTTGCAATGAGGTTTAACTGACCAACCTCTGAACAGTGCAACTGTTTGTTGTCAGTCTGTGGGAGCTCCAGATTTGCTTCTGCATTGTCCCACCCACACTTTCCAAATGTTGTGACTCTCTGTGACTGATGTACGTGGACTTTGCTGGGATCTTTTATTTGTTTGTAAAGAAAACTGTCTGACAATGAATTCAGATTCCTGCTTTCTGTCATTTTTCAACCATAATAAATTTGGTTATTTATTTTAACTATTGTTGTATAAAAGTGTCATCTTGCATGTACAAATTACTTCCCCCTTCCCCTCTCCCCAGCCCTGATTTCACAGAAATGACCAAATCCTGACCATTTTCCTCAACTCTGGCTGAAGTTAATGGAAGTTTTTTCTGCCAAAAAAACTTTCTGAAATGTTTAGGGACTTCAGGATTAGATTTGAGTAGTGTTCTGAGGGCAGGATAATGCATTGTGCTAGAGGCAGATTCTGGCCTCCTAGTCTAACTGGACATGTCTCCAGTCTAAATATAGAAACTTCCCCCTACTCACCCGAGGGATTATTTAATTTTCACCACATTTGTCCTTCCGTCCCCCTGTATTTTCATACCAGGCACTCAACACGTGTCTCCATGTCTTTACAAAAGTGTCAGTTTTCTATCAAATTATTCCACTCTCCTTCACCTCTGTAATTTCTTGTTTTTCTGGCAAGAGATTTCAGGCATAAAGGTATTTTCCTCTTCATTTTTGCTGTACACCATGGTGTGTCCGCCGGGCCCTGCAGATCTCAGGCACACCGTTAGAAAAACCTAACACTCCGTATCCCAAATGGGTCACTTCCCAAGCCTAGTGCTGAAATCCTTTTAGCTAATACTGTTCAGGTGACTTAGTACTAAATTATATTTTAGAAAGATATGGTCTGCCCTTTACTTTTTCATGGGGCTACCATTCAGTCAGTTTTAAAGCCGTAATTCTTTTTCGGGTTGCCATGGAAACAAGTTAGTGTTCCAGTGCTGCCTGTGCAAACGAGCAGAGTGCTCATACATCATGTTAGTGCTGCTGGGTCTCTGTGCAGCCTGGCTCTTTGGTTTTCTCCTCTCCCACACACACACACACACACCTTGGCAGGCCAGAGCCCTGTGCTGCTTCATCTCCTCTCCCCAAAATTCCGTCAGCAGAACAAAAGGAGTGTTGGGATTGTGGATGCTCTGTTGGTTCCTCACTGTTAGCACCAATCCATGAAGACCCAGTGTCCCAGTTTGGGGGTTCCTGGCCTTTGAAGTGCAGCTTTGTGAGAGCTGGGCTGTGCAGCCTGTAAGGAAGGGATTGCCCTTCACTGCAGGGCAGTGTTGGGGCTGAGTCTCCATTCCCAGCATTGACTCTGTGCCTTTCACACAGGACAGGCTCTTCAGCACACAGACATGAGCTCACTGCTGAACAGCCTGCTGGCCACCGGAACAGCAGCTTAGCACATGCTCATAATTATTAGCCTTGCCTTAAATGTTCAAAACTGACAATGCTTCGAATAAGAAGCTGTACCAAACACTAAACATTAGAAAGAAAACCTCTCAGGTATCTTCACTGACTATCTCTGTGTGTACTAGACATATCTGTAGTCTTTATATGCATTTTAGAAAGCTATTTCTAAATAAATATGTGAAATATATCATCCCCATAGTCCATTTATCATCTGATACCCTGCCTAACACCACAGCATGTAAGTTCTTCAAATGGCTTGGTTAACACCCATTATCACATCATATTCTTTTATCTCAAAAAAAATTATGCAGAGCAATAGTTTGTAATTTTAATTTATTTTTTTTTTCTTGACATACTACTATAAAAAGGCAGGGTCAAAGAAAGGTTGTTGTAGTTTTAGGATTTCATGTTGCAGACCTGAGGCTTCTGGGAACCTGGTGTTTCCTCAGAAAGCTTCCAATAAAATACCTGCTTAAAATCTTTTTTCATGTGTTGCTGAAACTCTGTTACAATTTAAGATGACAAGAAATTGTTCAGGTTGCAGTTGTGATGTTACTCTTACTAGTGCTGATTAGGACTGCAATTAAGGTAAGAATAGGAGTTATTTATAGGGAAGGTTCCACATTTAAAGACCAAACTTGAAAGCTTTATTGAATGTAGACAACACACAGAGCCAAATAAAGTTCTTTCTTTCCTGGGCCCCTCAGCAAAGCACCATCAATGAGATGCATTAAGATTTTATCCTATCATCTTATCATTTAACTGATGGCTTTCATTGCACTGATTACTGGTGATCAGACATGAGGCACCCCTGTGAAAGACTGCTTTAGCAAAAGTGATCTCACTGCTTTTGCAAAAAATCATTGACAAATGAAAGACAGGGCGCGGAAACGTGGCCATGTGCTGCAGCAGAGCCACACAGCTCCCCCAGACAGGGCTTAAATGAGGAGAGTGCTCCCCATTCTTTTCTATTCCATTTTGTGCTCAGAATGCTTTTCTCTTACAGGAATGTGCAATTCCCATGCCTTTGACCCAAACACTCCACAGTTTCTCTGGCCTGGGTGTTAGAGGAGCAGGCTGGTGGCTGCATCCCGTGGATGCTGTAGTGTTAGACTTTGTTAAATGTTTCAGAGTTGTCCAGGTGAGTCTTGGACCCAAAAGGTAGAGCTGTACCCCAGTTGTACACAAAACATTTGGGAAGCCAAAATGCCTGGAATGGGACAATGCCTGTCCACCTGAGCTGAGGAATGAGCTTTCCCTGCACCTAGGAGGAAAACTTGACCCTTATAGAAAGTGACTATCTTCATTTTATGATTGTAATGTGCTAATAGCAACTCTTGGTATAACCTGCAGGGCTGGAAATAATGAGGGAACCGAATACAATACTCCCAGGGCATGGGCTTAAAGTGATAACTATTCAAGCGTAGCCTTTGACTAATGCAGTTGCTCTTGCGCATCAAATAATGTCAGAAATGCCACACTTCATAAGAAAGGGCTATAAAGCTTCATTGTGATCCTTCAGCTCAAAAATCCATGCTCAAAAAGCTAAAAAGTTTTTAAATATGCTGTATGACATATAGGGAAATGGACACAGGAATGGAAAATATTCCAGGTCACCTGCATTACGTTAAAAATGTGTTCTCCCCTATCAGTGTTTTTACACAAACATGTCCACACACATTGATTTTTTTACTCTAATCTCTACAGTTTTGTTTCTGCAGTATTAGATTAGCCAGATAAGGCTACTGGAGGGCAGCCAACAGTGATACTTGGAGAACAGCATGAGTGCCTCTTAAAGCATTTGGAATATTCGCTCCAAGCAAGCATCTTGCAGCAGTGAGTCTGATCCATCATGAGTTTAGCCATGTTGGCAGCCAGGACAGGAACAGCTGAGGAAAATGCAAGCACAAGCATTTTCTGCTCAGCAAAGGACTAGGACATCAGAATGAGTCCTCAGCCCTGATTCTTGCAAAGAAAAACACCTGCTTTGGTTGTGCTTTCTGGGACAGTTTCTGCAATAATGATGGTGTAACAGAAATAATCATTCAAAGGGAAAAAGCCCATCTCAGTCATGGGCTGAAGCAGCACATGTGTTTGCCTGGGTTTGAGGAGCACAGAGTGCCACTGTCACTTGCTATAGGCTTGCCAAACCAGCTGCTAGTTGTGCCTGTGCTTCTGAGGGCACACTGGCCAGGCTGGGGGTTTAATAAGACATTGCAGCCCCTATGCCAGATAAATGGTCTTGAAGTCAATTAAATGTAAGATAATGATTTTTATCTTTTGTAAAAAGCTATTCTGGTCTCTTTCTCCATTTTTTTCCCATAGCTGGTAAGTGTACTTTAAAACCATTTATAACTGCTAGTTCAGGTAAATGAATTATGAATTTTCATATTTACCAAAACTCAGAGGTGCCTACCAGTCTAAAATAAAGAGTGCCTTTTTATTTCATTAAGAAAATTCGGGCAAGCTGTTGTTT
The DNA here is from genome assembly GCA_013397375.1 of Toxostoma redivivum. Lineage (NCBI taxonomy): Eukaryota > Metazoa > Chordata > Aves > Passeriformes > Mimidae > Toxostoma > Toxostoma redivivum. The sequence goes on from VXBI01014343.1 coordinate 2,449,206, forward strand.
GCCAGTTTGCTGCCACTGGAAAAGCAGCCCTTCCCTAAAGGATGGTGGAGCACATTTAGAGCTGAGCTGGCAGGGGCCACCCTGCCTGCTGTACCATGCAGTCCTTGCTCTGCACAAAGCTCCTCTCCTGTGTCCACACAAACCACCTGAACTGGGCAGCTTTTCATAAATACAATGGCATTATTCTAAAAGGCCAAAATTTGCCAGCAGTTGCATTGCATCTTAAATATCCAGTTTTCTCTAGAGATTAAATAGGCAAGATCTTATTCTACCTCAATGTCTGACTTCTGTTGGCCCCGGAGTGCCTTTTGTCCTGTTCATACAATGCATCCTATTCAGCAACACCCCAAATACTCAGGTCCAAAATACAATTTATTTACCCTTCAAGAGTGATTTGCAGTAACTTAAAACAAACAAACAAAACTGTTTGCTCCCTCTGCAAACAACCTTTAACCTCTTCTTCCTTCCCCAGAAGGTAACCACAGTTTGCAGCAGTTCTGGCTCCTGCTACCAGCAGTTAACACCATGGCTTCCTAAATCACTGCTCCTGAGGGGCATTTCCCAGACTTCATGCTCCATAGGATGGAGCCAGAGGGTTCTTCTCCTTCTTTCTTTCTTTTTCTTCTTTTTTTCCCCTTGTTTTTGACGAAGCAAAAGCATGTTTCAATGTGCCTTTATTATTGGTTTATGAGCTATTTGTTGCAAAATAAGCATTTCACAAGAGTGATTTAAAAATCTGTTTCAAACAATCCATTTTAGCACCCAGACATATAATTCCATTCCCAGCCTGGGTGTTCACCAGTGCTGTCAGGCCTGCCACCCTCCTCTCCTCTGTATTCCCCTAGGGGTGTGAAATTTCAGCAAATATTGCACAGCATTTTGCACGACATTTTCAGTTTGGTTGTCCTTTGACAAAGTAAGAGGTTCTTTCTTCAGCTGTCCCCATCCTGCCCAGGAGGAGGGCAAGGCTGGGAGCTTGGGGACACTGCAGGAGCTCTGGGGACGCAGTGCATGTCAGGAGCCCAGATCTTCTTTCACTCCTCTACGTATTATTCCCTGGAAAATATTCAATACTCAGGCAATCATTTGCTCTCTTTTTTATTACCCTTGGCTCTTCTCTGTTATATAAACCAGCTAATTTTCAAAGTCATCTTCTGACACAGACAGAAAGACATAGACAAGCTGGGCAGAAAAATGCTCTGGGCAACATTTCAAAGCAGTGGCAAGGCTTCTTGATGGTAAAAAAAAAAGTTTTTAAAAAGCCTTTCTTGTTCTTCCATGCAGTGGCCATTTTTTGTTTTGCTGTATAATACAAAGAAAAAGTTATTTTACCACTAATGCTATCAGCAGTGAATTAAGTAAAAAAAGAACAGTGGTACCTTTAAAGAGCAATTCTTGTCAGATTCATGAACACATGTGAGCAGTACAGCGACTAAAACTCATGCTTGGCCAGCACTTGCTGGTGTTTACCCTAGACCATTGCTACAGAGACAGGATTTCATGTGTTAATATATATATATATATAATTTTTTTTTAATTTGTGGAGTTTTCTGGGTGAAATAAAACCAAATACTCCCCAAGAGCTAAAAGCAGAAATCTCATTTCAAACCTTCCCTCTAGGACAGTGAGTTAAAACCACCCAGATGGTCACATCCTATGTATTAATACACTTTTTCATTTGAAGAGCTGCTAAGCTGGGCTAAGGGACTAAACCTATTGAAAGTGCTACCTTTCAAACATTGCTTCTTATTATTGCTGCTTTCTTTTATTATTGTTGGTGTCTTGGTGTGTACCAGGTGTCATCTGGTGCATCTCAAAAGAGAATGGCACAAAACTAAACCTTTCCTCTCAAAGGACCATGTTATAAAATATCAACTCAAAGACCCAGTATGGGAAAAACTCTTAGGAACATGATTGACCAAGAGGTTGCAGCTAGAAAAGCTTTCAAAGCATCCAACCTGGGCCACTGACTGGAAAAATAATATCTGTATGCCCTGAGAAATGCAGGAGAAACATATTTATTTGTGCATGATTGTTTCTTTCACGGACTTTTCTTATACACCATCAAATATGTATGGTTTGGTAAAAAATTAGTGTGTGTCTATACAGGCATTTACAAAAAAAGTCTCATTTTAAGAAAAAAAATCATTCCAGACTATTACTGGGCTGAGTGCAGTCATTAAGCATTATACACTGATAGCTTATTGTTCACTTATGTGATAATTTTACTTCCAATTATATCTGGGTAATGAATAAAGACAGTTAAGACTTTAACCTATTTTCAGAAACCAGAGTTCTATCAACATGCAGTTATTTATGCTAATGAAAATAATGATCTTTTTATAGTGCTTGTCACTGAAACGGAATGATGTCCTGCCAACTGTGCATGTTTGCCAGTGGCTACAAATTAATCAGCTAAACTGGAGTGGTAATTGGAGTAGAGACAAGTCAAGGGGCAGCCAGGCCAGCTCTGGCAGAAAAGCTTTTGAAGATGAATGCCCTGTTCAGCACACAAAACAAAAGAACTTGTTTATATAATGCTGTTGTTTAATTAAATCTAAGCAGCTGTTTCATTAAGAGGTCTCTGAAGATAAATGTGGAAGGTGATGGGCAGGGGAATCAAAATGTGATGATGATTGTGTTATACAGGATTACACTGTACATTTACCTCACACCTCACACCTGCCTAATGAAATTATTTCATCCAGCTCCCGATTATGAAGTGCAGACAGACAGCAGAGTGTAACCCCTGGCACTGAGCACACACATTTGGAGGGGCTGGCTTCAGACCCTGAGCCTGTTCACAGCTCCACCTCGGTGCTCCACGAGTCACTGCCCATGGCACATGTCCCAGTGTATGGGTCACATCCTCGGTATCCTCCCCTGCTTTGTTTTGGCTCCCTCTTGTAGGGCTAAAATATGGGTAGTGCTTTGCTCAAACAGCTTTTTTTTTTTTAACCTTTGTTCTTTTCACCTTTTTGACTTCTTGCCACCTTCTCTGCTGTTTTTTACCTTGTAGGCACAACTGCAGTTGCTCTGGGCAAAATGTGTTGGAAATTTCTCCCCCATCAGGGGTGGATTCCTCCTGACAGGCACAGCACTGCAGCTGGGGAGGAGCTTGCAGGGAGCTGTGATGGTCCCATAATGTGCTGCAGAAGAGGAATGGATGAAACCTCCTGAAATGCCTCTTCACAGGCTGAAAACCACTCTGTTCCCCTTGAAGTTGACCCAGTCTGGAAAATTCCCAGTCTGGAAATTTTCATCCCACTCAGTGCTTGAGCCAAGAGCTTAAGCAATTCTATAGGGAGTGTTCCTCAGCTGCAGGCTCAGAAGCTCTGGTTGGCTGGGTAGGAATGAGCAGCCATGGACAGAAGCCTGGAAATGTCACAGGAATAGTAGGAATTTGATAATTATTCAGGCATATGACATTTTAAAATACACTGTTAACCTCCACATTTACAAAGGAAAAACTGGAAAACATGGCAGTAGTCTCCTGTAAGGACTCAGAAACCATAAGACAGAGAAAAAGTACATCAGACTTTCACATTTCTAAAAAGTATCCTGTGATTTTCTGCACTGACTTTGTGTTGACACAAAATTCAGAATTTTGCCACCAAAGGAGTTTGGTATCTGGATGCTGGAGGCTTCCCTTGTTTTTTTTTGGTCCAGGCTGAAGCTCATATCTGATCAGTAGCTGCAGGCTCCCTGCCTTGAGAGTCATGGGCAGCAAAGATGCTCACTGACCCCTGGTCCTTGCAGCCTCTGATACACAGCTCTTGCACACATCTAGTGAATATTTTGAAAAGAGTTTTGTGGGCCCATTATTTAAAAAAAAACAAAGCAATACAAAACAAAAAAAAACCCAAACAAACCCCCCCCATTTTGTTGAAATTATGAGATCCTTAAGCTTTTTTGCAATATAAATAATATAATGTTTAAAAACTGGCACTAGTTGAAAAAGTTTTCACAAGGGTTTAAATTTCATCCAAAAATATATATTTTATAACATTCAAAGCACATTATGGGAGTATGTAATTTTTACTTTCTTTTACTTAGTCCAGACTCAAAGAATATTTCCTCAATGATAGATATGGAAACATTTTGCTTGAAGATGAAAAATAAATTTACACATTTTAATTTTCCAATGAAATGTATTACAAGCAATTTATCTGTGAGTCATTCAGCCATTTCCTCTGACAAAATGCTTACATGATGAGAAACTTACTCTACCCAGACTCAATAGGATCTTTGTCATTCCTTCCTATTTAAGAACTTTCTATAGCCCCATTAAGAGCTTCCACTGCTGTGTGTTGGTAAAGCAGAGGCCCCACTGCATCCCAGGAGACACTGCAAGGCATTCCTTTGGGAATGTCTTTCTTTCCTTAACAGGTCAACAATTTTGATCTGTGCTGGATGGGAACAAAACCAGGAAAAGGAGCTCACTATCCCTATTTAAAGAATGTTTAACAGGCTATTGACAAGCCACCTTTCATCAGGGATCACCAGGTGTCTCTGTGCTGTTAGAACCAGATCCTATTCCTCTTGCCATACAGCACCACTCTGTTTCAGAGGTGTTTTGTGATCCTGGAGTTGAACTGCCTTTCCCCAGGGGCCCGGGGTGGATAACAGCAGGTATCCCTGTGCTCAGAGGCCCTGCTGTCCTTTGTGGCCATGAAGGTGAACTTCTGAGGGATCTGGCCCTATTTGAGTAAAGCACTGTACCGTATCCTATTAAACTGGCACCCCTGACTGCTTCTGCCAGCTTGGCCCTGTGGAGTTTTCAATAAAATGTAATTATTTTATAAGGTGTATAAAGAGCTTATTCAAGGCACATGCTCATTAAGCTCTTTCAGTCATCATTAACATCAACCCCTAAAGGACAACAATGGCAATAATGTAAGATGGGGCTGAAGACTGTGGCATTTCTTAGGAGAGCACAGCAGAGGGATTCAACAGCACTGATCCTCTCTCCCAGCCTTCTTCCAGGGCCAGGAGAACGTGGATGCTTGGAGTTAGTTCATGATTCTTATATTGCACTTGGACTAATCTGAAAGCTTAGCATTTAATTGGGAAGAATCCAGCATTCCAGAAGGATTTTGTGGTGATACACGAGAATGAGTGGGCAGTTCAGATCAATATTAAGAGGCCAGGAGAGATGCTCTGTTCAGACAGCAGAAGGAGCCACCATCACTCCAGGGGCCTTTGGGGGCCCTTCAGCTGCAGAAGGGCTGGGGGACAGCTCTGCATGTGCAGGAGTGTGCAAAGGCTTCACCCAGTGCATTCAGGGAGAGATGGGAAGGTCACTGCACATGGAGGCCAGATATGGGCTCTTCACCACATCTCAGAATTAACAGGCTGCTCTGGGTTTGCACTGCTGTAACTGGGACCAGATTCAACCCTTCACATTCTGCATCATGGTGCTTCCCAAATCATCTTGGCTCAGTGTCCTCACAGCTCTCTGCTGTGAGCTCTCAGAGACCAGAATGAGGTCCTGGCCCTTCTCCTTCTTCCAGTTTGGAATTGCAGCCTCTCAGAGTATTCTCCTCTGCCCTTCCAGAAAGGCATCATGGGTGTTATATCCTCCTGGCCAAACTGACCTGACTCACTTGATCCACTGCACTCAGGAAAAAAACAAAGTAATTCTTCCCTGACTCAGAATGTGTATGCAGTAAGACTCCCTGAAGACTTCTCAATGAGTTGTGTACTTCAGAGGAAAAGCAAAGCACACACACATTTCATTTCCTTCAGCCCTGCCATCAGAGCAGTGTCCGTGTGTTGAGCCCTCCCTGTGCCCCAGCAGCTGCACCAGGCACGCCTGGCACTCCCAAACCTGACTGTCTCCTTCTCCTTCCTTGAAATGTATTTTGATTCCTGTACTCACAACCTGGGCTTCCTCACTTGCCAAATGTACCTGACAGACCCTCCAGGCATCCAAGTCCTGACCTCACCTGGCTGCTCAAAGGACAGTCCCTGTGTGAGCAGGCTCAGTCAGCTCAGGAGCAGCTACAGAAAACTGTGCCCTGGCAAGGAGAACTGTTCTGTCTGTGTGAGTACTGATCCCCAAGCCCACTGGGATGTTATCTACAGTGAGAGCTAGCTGGCCAGCATACAGCCTGTCCTGCAGCTTTGACCACTTGATGAAAAGCAGAGGCCAAGGGGCTCAGCTCGTTCTGCAGGGACAGCTCTCCGGGTGTTACAAGTTTAACAAAAGTCTGGATGGTTTTTATTAAAAGATGAGGGAGGAATAGAGAAGGCAGGGGAGGGACCTTTAGAGCGGCTGAGCAAGAGGGGAGGAGCAGCAAGCCCTGCCAGGCCCTGCCCCTGTCCAGCACCTCCAGCAGCACCCGAGGGACCTGCAGACACCTTCACCGGCAGCTCAGCACCCACCTGGCCTCACCCCTGCCCTCCCCTGCTGCCTCCCTCTCTCCCCTAGGATCAGCAGCACAGCTCCTCCTGCACATCACCAGGAGGTGGCTGCCAGGGAGGATGCAGCCCTCAATAGAGGGTGGGCTAATAACGAAGGGGTGGGCAGAAACCTCTGCTTTCCTCAGCTCTATCTGTGCTTACAAACCCTCTGCCATGACTGAGGGGTGTCCTGCCAGAGGGGCCAGCAGAGCCCAGATGGAGAAGCAGCACTATTCCCCACCTGCCTCATCTTCCTCCGCAGCCAAAACTCCCTGCCCAGCAGGGCTGGAGCACTAAAGCCACTCATCAAGTTAAAAGCCAGCCTGCAGTGCCAGAGGAGGGGCTGGAAAGAATCATGTGAGATCAAATTCAGCAACGGGAAGGGACGAGGAATGAGGGTGAGGAGTTGAACCCACGGGTCTCTACCCATTTGGCTGCTCCAAGGTTGGCCTCTCTTTTTGTTTCCTCCGGTGTATCTTTAATATCCTCCTACCTCCCTGATACAAATCATTGATCCCTGCTTGGGTACTCAGCTCCTGTAAGATTTTTCGAGCAGAGCTGAAGGCTACAAGGTTACTGAACAACAAGCAGAAACTGCTTTATTGCCAAGCATTTAATATCCTGTTTCCAGCAGTGGAGGCTTAGGGGGAAAGTATAGCATGAGACTTCTGCCAGCATATCCACTGTGCCTCCAGCACAAAGGTGAGGGGAGGGGGAAGGTTCAGAGCCATCAAATAAGTCCCTTTCTCAAATAAATCTGCCCCTGAAAAGCCTTTCACAGTCAAACAAGGCCAAAACTCTTTTCAGTTATGTCCATCACTCTCGATCTTCCCTCCTGCAAATTTATTGCATGTGTGCAGTATTGGATAGTGAGTGCAATGGGACAAAGAACTATTAGTCTCAAAGTTGCCCCTAAAATACCTTACAAATTTGAACCATTTTTAAAACAAATTATAAATATATTGCGTGGAAAAAATGTTTTTTATTTTTTCCCTGTTTTCACCAACTGATTCCAGTTTTCCACCTTTTGCTTATATTCTGTCTAACTTCTAGGAAGGTCTTTCACCTTCAAAACAGAGTTCACGTTGTCCAAAAATTATTTTAATTTTAATACTTCCAGGCCACATGCAGGTAACACAGTAAGCTGTGTATATTGCATGTTCACCACAGGTCACCAGAAGCTTTTCTTAGCACACCAGCATTACTACAAAATCTGTTGTCTCTTAGGACAGGGTTTGTAAGGCTCTGAATGAAAAAACTGTCTGTTAGTGAGACTGTAGACTGAGGAATGAATGGTTAAAGATGGATGGGGGGTAGATTTTGTAATGCCATGGATTTGCAGCAGCTCATGGTGCCTAGAGCCCATTTCCTGGTGTGCTGGTTCCCAGGATGCTCCTGCTCTGCTGCCTGTTCCCACCCAGCCCTGCATCCCTGCTGAAGTCCCCTTTGTGTCCCAGTGCCAGGGGCAGCTGCACTCCAGCCCAGCCAGGGGCTCCCCATCCAACCTGATCCTGTCCCCCATCCAGCCAGGGGCTCCCCACCCAGCCTGGCCCTGTCCCACACTGCCTGCAGTGGCCCTGGGACACCTCCCTCCAGGGGAACTCACAGCCTTGTGCTTGTCATCATCACTCCCCAAGTTATTTCCCCAAGTGCAGCCGTTGGGGATGGCTCTGGTCCAACAAGGTATTTAACCATCTGCTGAACTAATCATTCCTTCAGCTGGAACTGCAGACTGAGATGCAGGGGAAACTGCATCCCACATCAACTCACAGCAGACCTTCCCCAGCAGAGAACTTGCCACGTTCTGCAGGGGTTTGTGTCCCCTCTGGAGCAGCTGCCTGGCCAGCAGGGAAGTCCCCAGTGGTACAGCTCTGAGCAGCACGGACACCACGTTGGTTGGTGCTGCACACCATGGACTTCACTCTGGAAAGCCCCAGTTCATGGTCTTGGCCAAAATGATTGTCACCACATCTGAATCACAACTTCCCAGGTCCCTGCTTCACTGGAGACCCCTCTGCACCCAACTTCTGCTCAGCTGAAGGAGCTTTTACAGCTGAAAAAAAATACTTACTTTGAGTAGCATCTCCATTGATATTCAAAACAAACATATGTATGTAGCTTGTTGTAGCTAAAGATTTTTATTGTTAAAAATATTTTCAGCTTACCACTTTCCATTCTCAAGGTGTTCATTTATGGACAGACCATTATGGACTATATTTAACAGTAAAAGTGAATTTGGAAAAAATTACATTTTAAAGTTAAATGTGGTGAATTTTTTTTTTGCCTAAAGAAACATTTATATAGCTATAGATCAACAGGCAAAAAGATTGTAACATCTCAGGGCACATTTGTGTGTGTGAAAAGGTATGCATGAGTCTAAAGGGACAGTGCTGAATAATACAAATATAGCTGTATGCAGAAATCCAAGGAATAAAGACATCCAGGCTGGAAACAATGCATATATTTTTGCTTGTGCTTACATTGTATTTGGAAAGGATCATTCTGAAAAATGAGACAACCCAAGAGACGCAGGTGTACATGTAGATGCACGTCTGCACACAGCACTGGTGGCAAACTGACTAAGGAAAACTCCTCACATGTTTAATGCCGAGTGGTTTTCATTGCCCTTTGTTGAAGGCATCTTCTGCCGGTTATAAAACTATAAAATGGGGACAGTGTTTGTCTGTGAACACTTTGAAACCTATCCAGGCAGGTGCCAGTGAGAGAGATGTTCTGTAAAAGCTGGATTCAGACACTAGGTATGTTTGTGGGTCTTAAGCCCCTCTAAAATCAGGCTCACCTTTAGAGCGAGCAAATTTTTCAGAAAATGAGCAATTAGATAAATAAATAAATAAAAAATAAATTATGCTTTCTAAATTGTTGCTGGTTTTCCAGCAAATTCCCCATTTCTTGCTGAGTAAGAAAGAAAGACTTATGTCTTTCTGACATAAGTCCATAGAGCTTTGGCTTCCTTGCAGTTCTCCCAGCAGACTCACAAGCAATCCCACTGGAGCTCTGGGCACACTAGGGAACATCTGAGGTGCCACAGATGAGATGCTTGTGTTCCATTTCCTTACCTGTGAGACCCCTAAATACAGAGAGCACCAGTGGAAATGGAATGCCTGTCTCAGTCCTTACTATCTATTAGATGGGGAAGAGAGCACAAGGAACTCCATGCCATGCATGATGCTCCAATAAACTGGTCAGTTAAAGATAATAAGTAATAACAAATAAAAATAATAATAAAAGAAACATATAAATCCATACTGACAGCATAAATATTCACATTTTACCATACTTAAATCCAGCTTAGTCTAACTTGCCATAGCAGACAGCCTTAGGGAGCTTTGGGGAATGTTGAGTTCTAGAAGGCCAGGTCTCTTTTAGATCTGGACATTCTAATTCAACTTCAGCTAGTGCCTGGGATATGAATAATTCATCAGTATTTCTCAGTTTGGAGCTAAACTTCTCAGAGAATTTAGTAAGTGTGAATACTGCTGCAGTAAACATATGCCGATTATTTTTTTAGAAGCTAGAAAATGAGGTTACTCCCAAAAAAGTGGGTAAAATAATTAAAATGTAAATTGAAATAAATTATTCACACTACTAAATTTAAATAAATGACTCGAACACCTAAACTCAATTAAGGCAGTGGCATGTTGTTAGTTAGAATACTCAGTATTGTACAGCAGGTGTACAAAGCCAAGAACTGGCACCAAAAAAGTGTTCAATGTGCATGAATGTTTTATAGGTAACTGAGTGTATACCCTAAGGGCCTTGAATATTACATTAAATTATACATTTCTAATAAAGCAAATATAAATGAATATGGAAAAAAGTCAGCTTTCAGCTAAACACCCCAAATACTTCTTTCAAGTGAGGGCTTTACCATTGCATAACAGTTGCAATATTATCTTGTTTAATAGCTTAAACACTGTTGTCAGCTAAATAACTGCGTGTATGCACGACAAGGCATAAGTGCCATTGGCAACTGTTGTGTAGTGTTATGGAAACCGTTCTAAAATAAGACCACATTTACTGTCACTTAAAACTCTTTTAAAATTTTAATAGAAATAACATATTCAGCAAAACAGACTTATTAATTTGCTGTAACTCTTCCTGGTTTTTGTTGGTTTTTTATTTTTTTTTATGGCTCACTTGCAATCACAAAAGGAAGCTATTGTCAAAGCCTAGCTGTAGGGATGGAATATTCCTGGCTCTACAATGAGCTCCTAGTGTCAGGAGCAGGACTGAGGGGGAGGAACCTGGCAAGCAGTCAGTATATCTTCTTTGCCATGGTTTTATAAAATACAGAATCACATGGTGAAAGTTCATGTATATGTACTATTTAAGCCTAGAGCCTAAGCTCGAAAATAGAATTTTTTTTTTATTTTTTTTTTCCTGAAGAGGATCAAGAGCAGCTATAGAGAAGCTTTGTTAATGATTTTGACATATTTGGATGCTCAGCCTGACTCCACACTTTAAGTGGGATGGGATGTCCCAGCTGAGCAGAGTGAGCAGACAAGGACCCCACATCACAGAGAGGGGAGCACAGAGCTGGGCACTGTGACGCGGGGGCAGCTCTAGGGACCCCTGAGCCACTGCAAAGGCTCAGACCTGTGTTCCTCCAGCCCAGGGGCTGGGAGGGGCTGGTGGTGTGAGCCCGGGGCTGGCAGGACTCACTGTCCCCAGTGAAGGGACTGAGCAGCCCCTCTGAGCTGCCTTGTGTTCACCTCTAAGTCCAAGCACTTCCAAAGACAGGAGATGATGCACTGGGAAAGAACTGCTAAAAGATTTTATTTTTTTCTCTCTCTAATCAGTTAAGATGTAAGCCAGTTTTGTCCTTGCAAAGCAACAGAACAGATATTGAGCTCAGCCCTAATTGGATCTGTTAACCATCTAACAAAGCCACTGCACATTAACCAGCTCCAATTACAGCAGCTATGAGTAAAGTGCAAGGGAGGAAAGCACTGTGGAGACATTTTAGTCCAGGATCTCAGACTGAACAAGGGTTTCATTTTAAGACCATACTATTGGGCCATAAAGAGAGGGGGAAATGGGGAACATCAACTCTTTCTCTGCCTCAAAAGAGTGAGAGCCCAAACCTGCTCCACACAGATACAAATCCTTAAGGCAGGTTGTGCTCTTGGCCAGCAGCTGAGTGAATAACTGCAAAGAAACATGCAAAATGCAGCCTTGTAAAAAGGCAAGCTCTGATCCCTTACCATTAGCACAGACTGGAAGCCAGCTCAGTGCAGAATCCACCGAGGGGAGCTTTCCCTTGACACCAGGAAACCCTGGGGTAGAAGCCATGGGCTGGGAATGATTCCTGCCTGAGCCCTACATTCCCCATCAGACGGGTGATCAGAAGAGAGTTAATGTTCTTTGCCTTGGCAGAGGACACCTCACAGCTGCCTGTCCTCATTTCAGGGACTGCCAGGGAGCCCTGCCATGGAGGAAGGAGGAGGGAGGGGGAATTTGTGCCTGGGCCCAGCTGGAGTGATTTGCCATATCCCACAGGGAGCTATAAAGCTCCTCTGGTGAGGCTGGCATTTCTCCTGGTTTAACTTTGCAGCCAGGTCTTTCCCGTAGGAAAGATGAGGAACTTTTCCCAGAAAGGAATACTTCAGTGCTAGGAATGAATGAATCAGTTTTATGTGTAATTTTTGCCTGGCTTTTATGTGGTCTTGAATAAAGGGGAAATACCTACACCAAGTACCATCTTGGCTTCATTATTGACATGTGAGTGGTAATAATTCAACTAATATTGTCATATGCAAGGAAGTTTGAACCAGTACAGAATACAGGGGTGCCTTAAGAAAGTTGGCTTTTTAAAGCCAAAAAGCATTATGAGCAAGATCAACTGGAAGAAGGAAATAAGACAGAAAATATGAGAGCTTTGTAAGAACAACTTAGGGATATCTTATTTTAATGGCAGAAAGAAGGCTGTATCTTGTGTAAAAACACAACAGAATAAACTCAGCATAATAAATCAAAAACCTCTGCAGTAGGAAGTGAATGCAGCCATAAAAGTAAGTCTTACCAATACGGACAAAAAAGACAAATATGATAGTAAAAGAGGATAGATAATTGACAACAAAAACGAAAATGTGTCGCTGAGAACATTAATAAGGGGACAGTTTTTTACAAAACATTTCTGGAGTGGAAAAAACCCACTTGAAAGAGACCGATGGGTCTGTTCCCAAACAGAAACAACAGATACTTCTTTTTTACTTAGCAACAATGCAAAAAAAAATCAATAAAGATGTCTATTCTGTATTTGGAGGAAAGGATGAAGTATTTTTTAGATGATGATGGCAATATACTTTCTATTCCTACTGTAACTAAAGAGGATATTAATCAACAGCTACTGTAGTTAGACATACTTAAATCAGAAGTTCTGGGTAATTTGCATTGAGAAATTTTAACGCAGCTGGCTAAGAAGCTTTTTTGGCAGGTAATGTTCATTTTTCAGTAACCCATGGACAGGAGAGAATTCCAGAAACCTTTAAAAATTCTAGTTCCTTGTTAGTTCATTAAAAAGTACAGGCAAGGTGACTGAGACAACAGAGCCTGACAGGCAGAGTTCAGTATGGGACAACAAAGGAAAAGCTCATATTTAATTCAATTAACAGAGACTGGAAGGTACATGCTACTGTTAATGCTGATCAAGGATGGAAAATATATCTGCCCAAGGTAATCTTAGAGAGATTATTAGCCTAGTTCACTTAGGAAGAGCATTTAATAAATACACCAAGGCTTCAGGAAAACATTGCTATACAGCTGACAAAATAAAACTATGGACTTGGGAAGTTTAAAAGAAAATAAATCAATAGGTGTACTAAAGGTCAAACAGAATAGAAAGGCACAAAATAACTTGGCTGTAGAGTAAATAACTGGAAAGGTAAAAGCCACCAGAAAGCAGAAACCTCTGCTGAACAAGGAAATCTGTTGTAGAACCAAAATTGCTTCAACTTTAGGCAACCTAAGTTTTTTATGTTCCAGACATATATTTCAGGCTAACAGTGATTCTTCCTAAGTAGAGGAACAATTTGATAGGCTGTGATAGTTTTCATAACTAGCAATCTTTACATTAGAGGTGGAAATTTTTCCATCTCAGGCTATAGTTGCACTATCACTCCTGGAAGGTAATAAAGCAGACAAAATGTTCTAAAAATGTTCTAAGCCCAGCAGGACCTGCAGTTTGCCCCTGTGGCTCTAGATGCCCTGCAGGGTTACAACATGTATATTCCACTTGGAGATCCTCACCTCTCCTCACTTTCTTTTCTTCTAATTGCTTTTTTTACAGCATGTGGCATTGACTCTTGCAACAGTATCCTGAAAAGTTTATTTATAATGTACTAAAAGATTCAGTCTTTGTAGCTGAACCAGATTTACTGTAGCAGCATTTTGGGTGATGAAACTGTAGTTCTCCAAGTTTTGTGAGTGATGCTTTACTTGGCTTGGGTTTTTTATTTGAACTCAAATAGAACAATCTTACTTGTTCTGCATCAAAGAACAGTGGAAGCAGAAGTGACTAATTTGATTCCTCATGACCAGCCCCTAGAAATTAATATTCTTCAGTGCTAGGAGATACAAATTTCAGCCAGCCATACAAAATCCAACCTCTTTCCCAGGTGCATTTCACTGCCTCAGTCTGTGACTCTTAAGAGGTAAACAGATGCTGAGCATGTGAGCTTTAGGGACAAATCAGCTGACCTTTAATGATTCTGTAAGTCCTTCCCTCACTTTCCATCAATAGCATACTTATTGATCACAGAGCTGGCTGGCACTGAATTCCTCTGGAGAAATTCAGTATCAGAAAGGCTAAGAAAAAAATCTTTAAAGTGCATAGCTTAATTCTCTGGTCTGTTGTCATCAAAACTGAACATCTGAAACTGCACTTTGCTAACCAAAAGGGAGTCTCTTTCCTTAACCCCCTTGGTATTGCTGCTTTGGCTTCCAAAGTAAAATCTTCCCTTCTGCTTAAACCTGCTTGTAGGCAAGTGATTCAGCATGACTTCCCAAACTCACATCACTGTTTGAGAGCTGGGATGCATCAGTTCTTCAGGGAATCTCACTGGAGAGTTTTCTATGAATTATGTCATCTGAGAATGCTCCAGAGAAAATGTCACTGCTGTGATGACTTGCATCTGTATAAGCTTCTTGTGAAAACAGCTGCCAAATAAAAGAAATAAAGAATTAGGGATGAGAAATAGCTCTAATTTTTTCCCTCCAATTACTTGTCCATCTGCATGCTTATCAAGCGTAATATCATACCATTATTGAAGAAGAGTTGGTTGGCATTCCCAAAATAGTTTACAAGACCTCTGGCACTAATCACTGACTTAGGAACAGGCTGAAAAGCAGTCACAAATTAAATTGAAATCCTCCTGACCCTGACCTGTCATGCCAGGGCCTTACACATGATTTTGCTGCATTAATACTACAAAGAGGCAATCACCCAACACTCTCACATGGCAGTGCAGGATGTTGAAAACCTGGAGAGCTGATTCCCAAGCAGGTGCATCACTCCATGGTCTTAGGAGTCTTCTCCAGCCTAAATGATCCTGTGATCTTATTCTGTGATGGTTTGCACACTCAAATTCCCTTTAGATTGTAAGTATCCAGTGAGTAAGAGGAGCCCATTCTGCAGAACACATTCCATAGGAAGTCCCTGCTCCATTCCATATGCACGTGCTGCATTATGTCAAACCCTGTATTCAGAGGATGTACAACAAAATTTTCCTCTTCCACTAATGCCTAAACTCCATTGCATGCTGATGTATAGCCACAGTGCATCACTGAAGTGATGAGGATCTGATGGGATATTGCCATCATTCATTACTGGAATATTATCACTGGCATATTATTGCAATGTATCACCAGAGCAGCAGCCAGCAGGGATGGAGCTGCAAGAGAGCCTTGTATGTTTTATTAATTCCTAAGTGATAGCTGTAGGATTAGGATGGCACAGAATCAGCATATACCCTCCTTTCCTCTCATTCACATGTCTGCAACATGAACTGGAATACTTTGTTTGCTACTTTCCAGGTGTGAATCACTTCCTTGCTGAAGTTTTAGATTGAGACCTTTATTCTGAAAGTTTTGGTAGTAATTATGAAATAACAAGCACCAAAAGAAAATGGAAATCTGATCTTGTCTGTCTAGTTTTATCATCATCTCTATGATATATTTTAGGATTATTTTGTGTCCTTGACTATTAAGGTTTCATATTACCCAAGGTATTATACAAAGACTTAGAAAATGGACAGTTCATTAAGGTATGACATCTATTTACAATGACTTTTTTTTTTTGCATAAGCATTTTAAAATTCAATATCTCATTTGCTGCCAAAAATAGCATACAAAACCCAGTATATCCCTGCCACTCAGCCATTCAAATTGGCAAAATGACATCAGATATTTAAACATCTTGATGAAACCTGAGTGTTCCTTCTCCCATCAATGTTAATTCTGCCTGTCTCACCACGCTTTGCACAAAGCAAGAGTGTACTTATATTACAGTGTCTCTTCCGCAGTCATTGCCTGGAGGAATTCTGAAATCTCTCCTGAAAATGTCCCCTGGATTTATTTCATTGTACTACCAGAAAATAACATTTGCTGCAAGCTTTATATAGAGCAACTTCTGCAAGGTGATGCCAGTGTCAGCCTGTCTGATTCAGTCAGGACTCTGTTTTAGTTAGTGATAAGGCTCCTATCTGCATCCCACTAGGATCAGACAGAGATATTGGATAACTACAGCTGGTTCTTGCTACTCACTGGAGGATTGTATTCATGATATCTCTGCTACTTCTGGCCATTATCTATTAGTACATAAATATCTTCATCTTACGTAGCATCACATGTTTTTAGGCTAAAAATGTCTCTTTGATAGAGCCCTTCAAATTTCCATCATTCCTCCATCCCTAATCTATTGTAGTAGAACATTAGGGATGAAATGTAGAGCTGCATGTTTTTAAAAAATGCTGATCTAGTTCCAAGTTGCTGCCCTAGGTGAGACAGGCAGCTTGCTTGACCAAGATTGCTCAGACACAGAGAGGCAGGAGAAGACAACCCTGCAGAGGAGCCCCTGTGTGCTGGAGAAGCTGTGATCCCAAACTAGAGGTAATCCACCACAGCACAGCACCTTCTGTGGAGTCAGTTTTGGGTAAACCTGGTACTAATAAACCCCAGCCCCAGAAGATCCTGAGCAGCAGAGCAAACTGTGAGAGAAGGGATGGGCAGTGGAAGATGAGGGGGACACATTCTCTGGAGAGATGCTGAGGAGCACTTTGGCAGGGAGGAGCCCCTTCAGTGGCACATTTTTGTCACCAGCTCCCTCAAGCATCCCTCGGGGCTGGCCATTGTCACTGAAAAGACAGGGCAGGGTGGTGGCAGAAGTGAAATGTCACAGGTTATACCTGCCTGTCTGAAAACAATTTCTTGTTTCTGAAGAAAGACTGCACAGAGGGTTTCTGTAATCCTTCCTTCCTCTCTCCCACGAAATGGTTAATGCTCATGTAGCAGCAGCATGTAGATCAGGAGGTTAATCCCAGAATGTGCAGTGTATTAGGCATGATAAAAGTGAACAAAACAGCAACATCTGTTTCAAATGACAGCTTCTCATTAATCTGCACATCCACTGCTGAAAAATATGGATTACACTCAGCAAGAACCCTACCTAGATTAGCAGTTTGGAAGCCCAAGTCCTCTTGCCTATTGTCAGCTAGATTACCCTTTGCTGAGCACATTGACTTTCCCAGGACTGACTGACTGCAATAATAATGGACATTAATTTAAGCATTTTGGCAGACACATTGCAGAGAATTCAGTAAAAACTAGTGGAAGGGATACAGAACTAGTGGAAATTTAATGTCTTGCTCTTCTTTTTGCATATATTGGTTGGATGGAAGTGTTTGAGCTCAGCCTCAGATGTTGATGTCATTCTCTGACCAGCAGTAGTTGTTCCCTTCCAACACAGTGTGACTTCTGTCATCACAAGAAAATATCTGCAGGAAGGGACAAATTTTGGCATCCCTTCAGAAGGTTGTTTAAAACCTTTTGTCTCCTTTCCCCTCAAGAACTCAGTGCAAGACTAAGAAATGATGGGTTGGGAATTAAGGAAGGTCCTGAAGCAAGTCTGATTAGAACTAGGGAAAACCTAAACCCACACAGCACAATTTGTACACTGCTACCACCTAGTGGGCTAAAAAAACCCCAAATCTCCCTCTGAACTAAAATGAACCAAATCTAAGGGTGTGAACCTTCATCACTGAGGTCACTGGGACTTTTGCCATTGACTTTACTTGGAACAATTCTTAATGGGATAGGCCATACTAAACATTCGGCATTTGAACTTCAAGAGCAATTACAGAGAGTAGCAGAGAGTTTTACATATATTTGTGATCTAGATAATTGCCATAATTTGTCCAGAATAACACTGAACCAAAAGCAGCATTAGCAATTATTGCTTTAACTCAGTGCAAGTAGGTTGAACGGGATGAAAATACCCATTTGAAAACTGGAACAAAGGGGAGTTTTTCATGGGTGCTGCATTTTATTTTTCAAATTAGGTTAAACCTTATGAAAGAAGTTTACACAGCAGCTCTGGAAACCTCAGTTCTGCACTGGTGCAAAGAATTTCTCCAGAGAGTTGGCCAGCTTGCCTTCTTGCTCTCTGGTGCTTCCCCAGAGCAGGGAGGAACCATCACTCCCACTCAGTCTTTAGCTCTGATTTAGTGGGCATTTTTCTGAGTTAGATTGGCATGGGGTAACTCATCTCCCCAGTCAGACACGCTGAAATGTCAGTGCTAACATCCAGTGCTATTAAAATCCACACTGATTTTGACACTTCCTCCTGCAGAGTCAGCATTCTATTTACCCCAAGGCATACTTTCACTTGCAATGTGAATCACAGTACAAAGTGTCAGGATTAAATGATTCATACTTTATTTGCAGTTCTTGATCCTTCCTTCCCTATGTTATGCCAAGAGAAATCCCTTCCAAACTGATCTTCAGGATAGATATTAAACCAGCTGACTTATGCCACTGTTCTGTGCCCTGTGACTGCCTGGAGATGCAAAATGTAATCATGGCACATGGAAAAGAGTGGCAGGAGAGGGTTTTCAGCACTTCTGGAAATGAAGGTATCAATGTCACTGTGATTCCTCTTACCTACCTGTAATAATAGTTAGGAAGGATGCAAGGACCTTAATTACCTATTATTAATAATACAAATGCATTTCTATGCACCCGTGCTTTAATCACTTCCACAATATTTATCATCGTTAGTCTCATGTCATAGTTCAGCAAAGATCTGAAGTGTATTCATAACTCAAAGCACCAGTGTTTTACCCTTTATTTCTCAGCCTTAAAATGAGGGACATTATTTGAGGCTGACCCTAAAATCAGATCTCACAACAGCCCTACTTTCATCCCAGTTCTGCTGAGTTTATTTGGAGCTCAGATATGTTCAGAAGAGAATCCTTTTAATAGAGTAGAACATCCAATTAATTACCTCTCTCTTTTTTTGTTTGCAATGGAAATTGCTCATGTTAAAGCCAGTTGCAAAAGAGCTCTGTGGAACCTTCTTCAAAGCAGTTTTTTGTCACAAAAATATTAATCTTGCGGTAATTAAACCTTCCGTATGTTTACTATTTTAGAAATATTACAATTTATGTACCATCAAAATCATGCTTTAGAGGAAGAAAACAATTTTGACATTTTATCAATGCTAGTCTCAATTTGAAAATAGCTTCTTAAATGGTGTGTATTAGAGAACATAATAGTTGAAAGTAAAATCAAACCTTTGATGTTTTTTTCTGATTTTTCTGTAATGTAGGTTTCATAATATAGGGGGTGTCCTCAAAAACCTAATTCTGACACCTTAAAATTTCAGGGGAAATTACAGTGTGTACAATCCTTCTTGCATCGTCCTCCCAGCTTCCTTTAAAAACCCTCAGCTTTAAGCATCTCTTTCAAACCTGTTAAACACCTTCACAGTGGCTGATGTGCCATTTCACAGCAGCCCTGGCTCGCTGGTTGCCTCTCCCCGAGCCTCCTGCAGTACCTCACCCAAATTCATTTCAACTTGTACTTTGTGTTGCTACATAAAGCATTTTTTTTTTCTTTCTTCAGGGCAAATGAATGGGATCTGTAAAGCAAGTGATTTTGAAATGCATTTTAACTTTCAGATCAGCCTTTGAGAAATTAATTTCCACTTAGTTTTTGGAGTCGTTCCAACTCATCCTCATGAGTGAAATATGGGCATCAGAAGGTGGAACAGAAAATACAAAGCTAATGATCTGGTTCATGTTAGTTAGTTCTCTCTTAATCCTTTGAAAGATTGCATTTCCCGTCTCTGGAATTTCCTCTCACTGACGGTTTTTAAAAGAAACAAGACAATATTTGCCATGCATTATATATCAAGATTAACTCAAGAAGCGAAGATGATCTATTCACCATCCCTCTAAGCCTCTCATAATTAGGTCTACCAGCTTTCAAGGACAGCTCTGTCGGAGCTTTAAGAATAAGAATTCCCATTGAAATTTAAAATGTCTCACAGAGTAAAGGTTAGAAAGGACAAAAGGGACCTAACCTTCACCCCTTATGAACCCTGACTGGCCTGAGTTGTGAGTGCACAAGGGCTGCAGACGTGCAGTCACTCTGCCCTGAGAGGGGCCCTGCTCCTCCCCAGGCAGCCTTGGGACACAGCTTTTTCATTTCTGCTTGGCCCCATAGCAGGGACCACATTTAAGTTCCTGCCCACTGCAAGCTCCCAAGCGTTGTAGGCTTTTCACCCCATTTTCTGTAAACCTGCATTGCCTTGGCTGAGCTACCTGCAGTAGTTTTGCTGGAAAATCCTTCAGGAGGGGAGGTAGGAGTCCATGCCCAGCCTTGCAGTGCTTGGTGCTTTTGCAGTGTGACCCTGTGCAAGGAAAGGGGCTGATACCAGCAGTACCTGGGGACATCTCTGCATTCCTGCCTCAGTGGGGATAAGAGCAGGGCACACAGCACAGCAGGTGACTCCCAGTCAGGCCAGTCCTGCAGAAGGCATTCCTGCCCCCAGCATTTCCCAGAGAACATGGGAACTTTGTAGTCACTCAGAGGAGCTGTCCTGACAAGTCCACAGTCTGCTGCTGTGACAGACTGGACAGCAGTGGCCTCTGGAAGAGATGGAGGGTTCAACCCAACTGGTCACTCTGTTTTCATCTGCAGCTGCTCTCCCCACCCCTGTATCAGTCCCAGCAGAGCAGAGCAGACTCTGCTCATCACCTCCTCCTGCCCTTCTCCAGCACCAGCCACCCTCCTCCTGTCCTTCCCCAGGAGCAGCCACCCTCCTCCTGTCCTTCTCCAGCACCAGCCACCCTCCTCCTGTCCTTCCCCAGGAGCAGCCACCCTCCTCCTGTCCTTCTCCAGCACCAGCCACCCTCCTCCTGCCCTTCCCCAGGACCAGCCCTGCTCCCTGGGGCACATCTCCTGCTGCCTACACAAGGGCCAGTGCAAACCCCAGATAAAATTCCTAGGAAGTTTAATGTCCTGCAGGCTGGACAAAGTTGGTTTTGATGGGTATCATGGAAATATGTTTATTAGAAGTGTATCTGAATGAGAAATGCAAATTTAAATAGTATCAAGTATTTGTCCTTCTGTCCCCAAATTTCCTTTACTGTTTAGCCAGTTCTACCATCAGAGGTACAAAAATAACATAGGAATGTAAGTTATCAGCAGTATTACTGATATGCAAATATAATAACCAACATTTGTTGATGTTGTGAAATGAACAGTAGGTTTAAAGAGATTGCAGGATCTTCTGTTTACTTACAAATATGTATTCATGGAGGGGGGGATATTTGCATTAAACCATCCCAGACATCATATTTTTACTGTCATATTTACAGTCCTGCAGAACATTTACAGTCCTGCAGAACATTTTCAGACAACTATCCCCTTCGAGAAATAGCATCCTATCAGAGTCAGCTGAAAAAGGGTAAATTTGAAGAGACAGTCTATTCAATTTTGTTCCAATAGCATTGCAAGCACTTTGCTTTTGTCTACTATTATTGCAAATGTTGGGCTGCAAAATTCAGTCCAGCTCCCAGTTCTAGTAATCAGAAGCTGCAAAGAAAATACATTTATTCCTTTCCAACAGTAAGGAAGATTTTGGTTTTTAAGTGAATGAAAGTTTCTTGGAAACAGCAAATTTCAGTGCTCATTACTGGAGATCAAGATTTAGCACAGAGAGGCTTTTGTAATTTCTCTCAAAAAAGGTGGCTTCTTTAGAATTTCAGAATTTCTCATCTTTTTTTTCTCCCTCCTCCCCACACCCTTAGAAGGTACAGCTGGTAGGGGTCTAAGACTATAAAATAAGGCATTAAATCAGAGAGCCTGTGTTTGTCCTACTTCCTTCACTTTTCTACATTCAATTCCACACTTAATAGAAGGGAAGACAAAAGAAGGAGACATTTTCAATACTCAGACCCGAATAATATCCCTCTGGGATTACCTGCAGCTCAATACATCATTCAAAAGCAAAGATTAAAAGTAATAGTCACGTTAATATCATTTCACAATCCACAAACATAAATCCTCATTTGTTATTCATGAGCTTATCACACACACCTCTTAAGGAGCAAAATATTGCAGCATGTGCAGAAAACGGGAACACAAAGTAAACAGTGAAGGGGAGGCAGACAACTTTATAGCTCATTTAAGGTAAAGATATTGCAGGTATGTTTGCTAACAGAGTAGAAGTGTTCCTGCCTGGCTTTGATGATGCATCTTGCAGAAGCATTTACTGTTTCCCTAATCATGACTTAATCAGATCCTGAAGTGCCCACATCCTAAGTGTGTTGTTTTGAAGTGATGGATACTTGTGGGATGAGGTGGTGGAGGGCAGCAGTGCCTTGCACATCCCCCTTCAAGCGGGGTGACAGACCCGGTAGTGTCACACAGTGCAATGAATGAGATGGACTCCCTCCCTCGAGGGGATTCACCTCCACCCACCAGGATATTTCTGCACAGGAATGAGCTGCTGACCTTGAGCCCTGAGTGCCTGCTGGGCTCAGAACACACTGCTCCTGCACACAGGGCTGTTCCCTGAGAGCCTGCAAGCAGCAGAGGCTGCAACCATCACTCACAGGCACCCATGAGTGGCTCTTATCTAAACATCCCATCAGCTGCAAATTCAGAGCTGAATTTTATTTCACAAGTGACCTCCTCCAGGTGCTAACCCATCCCTCCACTGCCCACTGTGTGACCCCCTGAGCTCTGAGGAGTCTGCCATGGCTCTGTAGCCATCCAGGCTTGAACCCCAGCCAGGAAACACATGCACAGTCCTCCTGATGGTGGTTACTGTAGAAACAGTAACAGAGGAAACTTTCACCAGTGTTTCTCTCTTATTTCCCAATAAATAGCAGCATCTCCCCTAGAAACTATATCGATCTCTAGTTGTTCAAATAACTACTATTACAGAAGTGGATGAACTCTCCCCTGATAGACCTGTCAGACTCCCTGCTGATGAGAAGCCTTCCATGCAATCCATATCCACAATTGCTTTGGAAGTCGACAACTGATGTTCCCTCCCTTTTCCCCCTCCAGCTATATCCCTGTAGCTTTCTTCTGTTTCAACCTCCTATGCTTTTTTAAGCTGATACTTGTTTTGAGAGACTGCTATAGTTGTGACAGAAACTTCTGAGCTCTCCCAGTAATTGGCCTGCCTGTGTGCAAGGGAGGGGTTGGGAATGACAGTGCAAGGGAAGAGAACCTTGAAAACTTCTTGTCTTGGGAAGCTCCTGCCATAAATCAGGTGGCATTGCATGAGCTTGCCTTGCACGTGCAGCGCTCTCTGCAATGAGTATTTCCTCTCAGTGTCTCTTCACATATTCATGGATACATGGTTTGATTTTACACATTAAACCTATTACATGTTTTTTATTTCTATAACTATTGCAAACCATTTCCTCTGGCTCAGAGGAAAAAGGCATTAAATACGCAACTTGTTTGGCTGGAACAGTTGCAAGTTTGCTGATGAAGACTCAAACACCAAGAGTTACCCAGTTTAAGCAGAATCTCATTATTACCTGGAGCTACTGAGAAACCTAACACTCATCATGTGTTAAAACATTTTGTTGTACAAGGCTTAAGCAAAAACGAGCACAGGCTGCACCCTCAGCTGTCACAGGCTGACAAAGTTGTGCTGGAGCAGCGCTGCTTTATGGAGCACAGACTGACCAGCAGCAGCCCTGTCCCAGGCGAAGACAATCTGCATCCCTCCTAAAAATAATTAATGGAAAGCTGTTCGGTAGCTTTCCTGACAGATGGGTAACACAGTCCACTGCCTGATTTTCTGATGCTCATGAAGTGACCTGACTGAGCCAGCAAAGTTCTCAATACTTCACCACCTCAGCACCCAGGGAGAACTTAGCTTTCACACATGCTCTTGTTTTGTTAACTGTTGAGTGGGAGACACAGAAAAGGAGTTCTGCTTGTGCTCATCTTTTCTTCTGACACAAAGGATGAAGGAACACCCTCCTGAGCAGCTTTAATGCCACAGTCTGAAGGTGGCTGAGCTAGAGCTGCCAGGTTTGCTGTGCTCTTGTTCAGCCCTCCCACATCTGCCCTGATGTTGCTCAGAAGGACAAGGAAAGCTGCTGGACGGCATCACCTCAGCTCCCACCACACTGAGCAATCAGCATCCTGAACCTTCCTACAGAAACAGCTGCAAGTGAGGCAACTGAAAAAATGAGTGTATTCATCTGCCACCTTAGGTGTAGGTAACAAAAACCTTGGGAACTCACCTTGATGCTGTCAACTTTGTGGTTGTCCTCAAACGGTGCAGAAAACTGGGTGTGTGCTGGAAATCTATCAGCTTGCAAAGGAGGGGGATACATTGATTATCCAGTTTCAAACATCATTGTATGGAGTTGGGCAAAGGGGAGGTTACAACAATTCTGTGACAATAAAGCTTTCAAATTCCTCAGGTGTGAGCCGCCTGCTGACAAGCTCCCTACTTAAATGTCACTTAGCAAAGCTTTTGGCACTGCTGTTCTCCTAAGTGTATTTCCCTATTCGTCTTCCAGATAATTTCATTATCTGCCTGAGTGAGGCTCAAAGAAAGGCTTATGTAAAGGTTTCTTATATCAAGACATATCCCAGTTTGAAGCTGACATTCCATACCTTTTCAGGATTAAAACCAAGTTCCCGCTCCCAAATTTTCCTTCTCCAACATATCAGGGATCCCTTTTCCACATTTCCATTTCTAAATTAAAGAATATTGCTGCCAGTCAGATATTGCAGCCTGTCCCTCTCTTCCTTTAAGAATGAACAACTTTAGTGTAGAAATTACTGCTTGCAGACACCAGAAAGGATCAGCAGATACATCTCCAAGTTTTTTAGTTTTGTTTAAAGTGACATCTGCTTGAAAATTTTCAAGTGTCTGGAAAATTACAATAGGTCTCCTGGGAATGAATTAATAGGCTGCAGACATGTGAAGCAAAGCTAAATGCTGAATAAAAAATACCTCACCTAGCACTGCAGTTCATCAGCTGGGCTCCCATACCCGCAATAAACCTCTCCCATCTGTGCCTGCCCATGAAGTTTTCAACCTTCACCAAGGAGGGAGCTCCATCACAGTAAGGTCGACCCTGGCACAAATTATTTGATATTATAAAGTACTCAACCCATTTAGCAGAAAAATGTTGACTGTGTCTCTCAAAAGTAGAATAAGCAGCAAGGATTACTTGCTGGAATACTCCAGGAAATAAAGCTCCAAAGCCTGTGGCTGTTAATACACTCTGGTTTTGCCAAAAGGCTACCAAAGTGTCCAGGCTGTAATCTGAAAAATGCTCTCTCAATATTTAGTAATTGGTTACTGAGTGGAGATGGGGAACAAGCTCTGAAAAGGAAGACAAGCTGTAGGAGGAAAGGTGAGAGAAACTGTCCCTACAGACATACCTAAATTAATGGACAAAAAAACAAGACTTAGGCCAGAGCTGCAGGAAAGAGCAGGACTTTTCTCCCCTGTTCAGTAAGAACAATTAACCTAATTACCCAGTTAAAACTTTGCTCATTCTATGGTGACCACAACAGAGTAGCTTGGTAACCCTGCCCAGCTCTCAATGTCACATGGTTTGTAATACTCTGCCACTCCTTGGAGAATGTCAGGAAATGTTGCTACTGGTTGAGAGGCTTGGGTTGGCAACTCAGAAAACTGAGCTGTGGACATCAGAGCAGTCAATGTGCACACACTGAGAGCACAGGGAGGCTGAGCTGAGCCTGCCTCATGCCCAAGCCCAGAAGGAAAAGGAGAGGATTTTTTCCTGAAGAATGCTCAGTGTGTCCATCCCCACACCAACAGAATTCTGACATTAACTCCACCGAGCCTATTCACATCCTTATATTTAAAATCTGTATATAAGTACTTTTCTAGACTAAGCACTACAGTGCACATCCCATGTCAAATTAAACCTTTACTGCTTGATTTACTGCTCTATTTTGTGCATATTAAAAAAAAATCCCTTCAACTCTTATGTCTTTTTATGTTTTTATATATCTATCTTGAAAGATTCTTTGTGATCCCCATATAAAATGCTTCATATGAGTGAGATTTCAACCTGACAGGCAAATTCTTTACTCAATCCTCATCTGCATCACTGGTCTGTTTTAAAAGCCATTTTTAGCCTGCTCTTTTGTCATGTACCTCTAGAGAGTGATGCCACATGGACATGACTGCACAGACCATGTGGCAGGAGGCACCAAGTGACACAGTGAGAAATGAGAAGGGAAGGGATGAAAGGGAAAGGGAATGGGAAGATGAAGATGCTTGAAGAAGATGAAAACCACTGGATTTTATGAGTGAATCTCAGTGCAAATAAGAGACAAGTAGAGAGAAGGATTTCTGGTAAATCCAATTTGGAAGCCAGCTCTGTGATTTATTTAATGATGGCCATCACACAGGTTATGCATAACTAAGTGCACCTGTAGGTGCATGTGTGTATAACACATCATATTTTAGTTGGACAATATTGATTGAAATCCTTTCAGTTTGATGAATGAGTGCATTATGCAGTGAACAGTGAAACCAGCCTTGATGAGTCACTGGCAGGATTTTCCCAACTTTTTGAAGGCATCCTCTCCCATGGGTTAAAAGTCAGAAATGTCCTCCCAGTGTGTCTGATTGAGCTCAGGTTTTGACTGTGACAAGACAAGCCCAAGTATTACTTCAAGTCTGTCAGCTCCTCCCAGCTCTCCAAATCCCTCTACACCTACCCTGATACACACATGGAGGATCAAGGGATGGAAAGGCTCTCAGGGTTCATTTGAACTTGCAATGCAGCTCTTTCATGTTAATTTTCCTTTTCCTTTTCCTTCACCTCAATTCACTCTGACGCCTTGCCACAATATTGTCAGTCTCAGAGAAAACAACAAGCCAAAGCAGATGTGCTGAACACATGGTCACCAACAGGAGCAGTTCCCAAGCAAAGTTAGCATGTGAAATCATTCCAAAAGAGGGATGTCTTATCCAAAAAATAATCTACATCTGCTCCTGTTGTTTGGTGGATTGAAAAAAAACCCAACAACTTCCATGTCTAAGTTTACAGTTTGAATTTTCCCAATGCTCTTACATGAAGGGTTATGATTTTAGGCAGTCTGATACCATTATAATGGGTTTCTCTTTTGCTGATTAACAGAGATATATTTCTAGTGCTTTCTTTAATAAATGCTATCATATTGCAAAGGCCCCTTATGTTTTGGTGCCACAGAGGTGATGAAGGGTAACACCATGATTCTGTAGAAATTCTAAGAAAAAGAAATCTGATTAAAAATTATTATCCTTTGAAAGAAAGATGTGGTTTTGCAATTTGAAAAAAAAAAAAAAAAAAAGCTAGTTTTCTTATAATGTTCCTTTATTCATTTCCTTTTTCCTATAGGATTTAGGTAACTAACATTAGACTGGGCTGTGACCTGATCCACAGACAATGTATAGAAGAGGAATTGGACATTTCACTGTTGCTTCTGTTCTGTTTGGGGGAATATGAGTAAACACCTGGAGAACAAGATACATCTGGCAAGCTCTAAGACAAGCTCAGCCTGCCAAGGAGAGAGCACAGAGTGCTAAGGTCTGGCTTGGGTCTGAAGATGAGGAAGACACTTTCTATCCAAATCTAGACATTTCAGCTGAAGATTTGAACTGGATAAGCCCATTCACTATGTTCCTTGATAAGGAACCACTGCCTTGCAATGTAAATAAAACAGGTATGGAAAAACAAATAGCAGTTAAAGAAATGTGCTGGCAAAATCCATACTCGTGTTCGGGAGGAGTGGCCAGGAAACCCAGACAGTCAAAGCATGAAGCCTCTGAGTCACTGAGAGCTTGTCCAACTTGAACACACCACCCTGGGAGACTTGCTCTGCTTTGATTGCCCATACATTCACACTGTATGGGTTCCACCTGTTAACATGCAGAACAAAGCACTTCCACCAAGAGCATTTGGTAAATAAATGACTTGGAAAATATTATTAAGCTCAAAACCAACATTTTACCGTGTTTGATTTGCCACCAGATGCTGTGGGATCTGAAGATACAGAGAGAATAAAAAAAAGTGTCAAACAATGGCTATGAGAGACTGACATACAAGAAAAATTGGGGTTTTGCTAAATTACAGTCAGAAATGAATGCAAAGCTCCTATTCTACCCCAGACTATGTCATGTACAACAAATATTGCCTTTTCATGGAAGGAAAGAGTCCCTGACAGTCTTTGCCATGTACCTTATTGAGGGTATTGTGTCTCATTCAAAAGCAAATAATATATGAAATTGATCCTATTTTCTGTAGTGCATCACCCCACATGCTGGGACACGTTGATGTACAGATTAGTTGCAAGGAGGCAGTTTCTCCTGCTGAAGGCAGTAATAAGCCTTCAAACTGTTTTTTTACTGATAGGATGGATGTCAGTAAGAACAGCTGGTGCTAATGCCAGCTAAAATTCCATCTTTTTTTCCCCTTTCCCTTTCCTTGAGGAGGAGGCACTGCTAGTATGAGCAAGCAGCAACATTCCTCTTAAATGCCCTCTTTCAGTCTTAGGGGGTCCTTCCTTTGACTGATAAACATTTTCAACCTCCTTTTGAGAGTTACAAGCATATGTGATTCTTGGGAAATTCAGTTTAAAACATTAATAACCTGCAAAAGACTCTGGCTAGAAATGAGCAACGGCCATTGGAAGGATACAGTCAGAGCTGATTGAGTCTTCCCAGATCATCCTGCTTGGGATCTTTTCACCCTAAACTGAGTTCATGATGAGGCCAACAACCCCATCACAGAAAGCCTTTGGAAAGGCCATATTACAACTGATGTGCTACAGCCTGGGGAGGGGGATTCCATTATCCAACACCTCTACCATTCTTCAAAGGCACTCTGCCCTCTCCAGCAGGGAAGTGTTTGTGTAGGACAACTCAGCCTTAGCATCACTGAATTCTTTCACAGTTCTAAGCCTAAATCCAGGCCCCAAATTCAGCTGTAGTTCTAGGCACCAACAGTAAATTGAGTGAAATCCACCAAATAGCTTCCAACTGAAACTTGTACTAAGGTGTTTTTTTATTAAACCTGATATTCTGCTTTACAGGGTCATACCAGAGAGCACCAAAAGCTCTGCCCAGGAGCATGTTCTTCCCAGCCAGCTCAGCTGGCTGCAGAGACCAGCACCAGCCACTGGGCCAGTTTATTCTCTTCTATTTCCTTTCTTTTTACTACGTTTGAACTGAAAGTTACTCCAAACCAAACCACTGACAGGGAGATGAGGCACAGTGATGTGTGCTAAGCAAATTATGTTTTGCTGAAACCAAGACCCTCACTGGAGTCCTTGCTGGTTTCCAGGTCATGGAGTACTGCACCAGCATCCTGGTCCCCAGCAGAGATGAACTGACAAATAATATTTCTTCAAGTACCCAAGTTTTAAAGTTATCCAGTGACTTGGGAAGGAGACTTTTTTTTTCTCCCCTTTTTGCTTTGAAGCAAGTGCAGGATGAGGTTATATGACTACTTGGAATCAATGCAGGTTCTTAATGATGCATGAAATGAAATATTGCTGTCCAGCACGCAGTGAATATTCAGAGTTCTGCTCTGTGATAGATACATCCTGTGCTGCTCTGACAGGGCAGAAACGCCCCCACAGCAGCTGCAGCTCTGCCCTGCACCCCAGCCTGGATTTTGTGTCAGATGAGTTGCCATCTTCTGCTGATATCCTCTCTTCCCCAGCCTCATACATCTGGCAGCCAGCTAAGTTTCTTTAGCCAAGGGGTAAATAGAAAGCATTTTCCATGTTGTGATTCTTGCCTAGGGAAACAACAAAAAAAGTCATGGGTCTTACAGAATTTCTAAACAACCACATATTATCTGGGACCTCTGAAATTCTGGCCTGATTATATGTAGATGGTAGTCCAGCTTTTTGCCCTTTAATAATAGTGATAACATGGCCTGTTGAAGCTGGACCGAGATTAATTAAAGCACTGCTCAGTCAGGACAAACACATCTGTAGATCAAATACTGAGTTTCTGAAAGCTTTACTCATCAGAAAGGAGAAGCAGCATGGAAAAGATTGAGCACTTACAACTCTTGTGGAGATTAATTTGGTATAAGAGAGAAAAAAAAATTAAATAAACAAGAGAAGAGAAAGGTGCAGATTTCCCTTCAGCAGAGCCTCATCTCCAGTGCAATTTCCTCCTTCTTGACAGAGTGGACACAAGCAGCCAGGGAAGACAAGCTATTCAAGACCCAGTACCAAAACTAACCCCCTTATTTGATGCAAGTCGCTGCATTGTTTTAGATTTGTAACCAGTGGGTGGCTGATGGCTCTGAAACTCTGCAGTCAAATCCTAAAATGAAGGCAGGGAGTTCAGAGGGAATCCACACAAATTTGAGAAAGATAAGTTATTGCCCTTTTGCCTGGGATATACAAGGCAGACTGGGGCAAGAAATCTCTGCCTGCACATCTTTGCCTTGGTTTTGTGGGCTCAGCTGCTCAGGGCAGGCAGGCAGGACTGAGCCAGAGCTGGGAGGAGAGGTGTGGGGCAGGCAGGGGCACAGGGCACTGCCAGCTGCTGCCTTCAGCCCTTCCCCAAAGCAGCAGGACTGCTCCAGCTGATAAACCCTTTGAACAGTCATGGTACAGCACCTCATGCAATAGGAGAACCTATTCCTGGTGCCTTTCATGTTTAATGGTACACACAGATTTCCATATTCCTCCTGCTTCTGTTGATAAATAATCTGGATGTTCCTTCTCGTTGCTTTTATCCAGACACAAAGGACAGTGCACGCTACCTGCTGTGCCTCATCTTTTCTCCTGATCGGCTCTATTTAAAATGAAAATCCAGCCAGCAAAAGGACACCAAGGGCTGCTTGTTCAGTATTCCCTCTGTGCTCAGATGATTACACCAGGGAAGAAAAAAAGAGGGACAGCAAAACCAAACGGTAGGAAGCCAGGATCCAACAGTAGGAGAGAAGAAACTTTTTATCCCCCAACTATTGCAGAATGTCAGAAGAGAATCTGTTAGTGAATTGCAATTTGTTCTCTCCTGTCCCTTGTCCAGGGAGGATTGTAGTTTTACTCCCTTATTTTCAAATGTTTCAGCCAGTCTGCACTAATTTTCCATGCCTTCCTCCCCACCCCCACCAAGTCTTGTTCCTACACACCTGACTTCAGCTTTATCTTCATCTCTTAAAGCAGCTTGAATCACCATTCCAGACCCACCAGATTTATGGTTAAAATTAAAGCTTTGGCAAGCTTCTGTCACTATGTTGCCCATTACTGTGGTACAATATAATGTAATTAATGTTTTTATGTTTAAGGAAGAGGAGGCACATATGTTCCTCAGCTGCTGATGAACAGATTTATAGGTAACACATCTGAGTCAGTGCCCATGTTTAGAAGTAAACCTGACAGACCACTAATCATTTTCTAAAGGCTGTGCACCACTGCCCTGCTTCCCTAGATTTGCAAGCAGGACTGTGCTGGGATGCCATAGTGAGATGATAGATTTCAGGTGACACAAGGGGAGGAAGCAAAACATCAGTAAATGTTTCAGCATATCTATCTCTTCATAAGCAGATGTTCTTGCTTAACACGTGCCATTAAGCTGGAGCACACCGTGTGCCTTCTTAAAGGGAAACCCAGGCTGCTCAGGGCAGGCAGCTTGCAAAGGCACCCCAGCCAGCCGCTCTTCTGGCCTCAGAAACTCAAGCCCTGTTTCCAGCAAAATCCTTGGCATGGAAGAGGGGAAGCTGTCCTATCCACAGCCACCCAAGAGGACTGAGTAACTCAGAGAGAGCCTTCCCACCCCTTGCTGCCACTCAGCTGAGGGGACAAGTGCTGGGACAGTGATGGGTGGCACCAGTGGCCCCTGGCAGGAAGGCAGGGCACACATCTGTGGATTACCAACCCTCCAGCTGCCTCAGCAGGATGTTCCAGGTGACCACCAGAGCCCTGCCCCATGCCTTTAGGAGGGCTGGGGGTGTTTAACCACCAGCAGCTCTCACAGCTTTTCTCACACCTGCACTGACCTGACCAAGGTGAGGCTCAGCAGTGGCCTCGCCCAGCCACTGTCACACCCCCTTCCTGGACAGGGAACAGAATGGAAAAGTTCATGGCTCAAGATGAAGGGAGATCCCTTCCCAGCTGCCATCAGCTTGGGGAAGATTAATCTAATTTATTGCCAAGTAAAAATAGAGCAGGATTGTGAGAAATGAAGAAAAACTAACACGCACACCCCATGGCCCCTTCCTCACTGAGCTCAGCTTCACTCCTTAACCCAGGACCCCTCCTGTCCCCCTGCCCTGTCCAGGTGGGGTGAGCACGTGTGAGACCCACAGGTAAGGATGAGAAAGGTGTGGAGCTTCCATCCCATTTCCAACAGTCAGGTTTTCCTTTCGGCTTTTGGGGTTTTTTGGACTCCAGTAACAGCTGTGAGTAACATGAAAATTTCTTTCTCTTCCAGCTCTGTTCCTAGGGGACAGGGTATGGATAAAAGGGGAAGATCCAAGGCTCAGCCCACTGTCCTGGACATCAGAGAAAGGAATTCCTCTTCTTTCAAAAAGTGCAAGACTAAGCTCTCTTTAGGGATTTAATTAGCCTGAAAAATGTGAGTTTTCTTCTATACTTATAGCTGGGGGCTGCTTATGCATTTTGGTGAGTCATGCTCTACTTCCAAGCACAGGCTCTCTTTCAGAGCCCACTGTATTCAATCTACTGACTTAATGGCATTAAGAAAAAATAATGCAGTTTAAGAAATCTTTGCACAGAGCAGATTTTTTAACCTATAATAAAGCCCATTCTGGGCACTCTCATTCAGAATTAAAGTGGTTTTAATTCAAGTTAGTGTTTGAGTTAAATCTAAATTAAATTTGAATTTAAATCATTAAATCTGCGCAGG
Source organism: Toxostoma redivivum (assembly GCA_013397375.1). NCBI lineage: Eukaryota > Metazoa > Chordata > Aves > Passeriformes > Mimidae > Toxostoma > Toxostoma redivivum. Next base: position 2,482,036 of record VXBI01014343.1, read on the forward strand.
GATTTAATGCAGTTTACATAATCAATTTTAGGTTCATACCCTTCATTAATTTGGATGACTATCATCCAGTCTTTGCTTACTTAAAAATAGTTCTAATGCATTTATTAATATTATACTCCTCAAACTGGGTTATTCTTGAAGAAACAGGGAGTTTGAGCTTTCTTTGAAGTTTCACAAAATGAGAGTATCTTGCTGAAGAAAATAATTTTGTTCTCACACATATTAAGGGCAGGGAGGTGTTTTAATTCCACTTAAAGAGCTTCTGTGTTGTCACAGCCAGTAAAGCAGGCACAAGGAGCAGGGCTCTGCCCTCATTAGCAGCAGCAGGGGAGCCCAGGCATGTGCTGCACCCACAGGGAACATCCCCATCCCAGGGACCAAACACAGCACCAGGGTGGGCAAAACAGCACATCTGCCAATTCCTGCAGCAGCATCCAGCCCAGCCCAGAATGAGGGTGTATGTGAGCACTGGGCATCCACAGCACATCTGCCAATTCCTGCAGCAGCATCCAGCCCAGTCCAGAATGAGGGTGTATGTGAGCACTGGGCATCCACAGCACATCTGCCAATTCCTGCAGCAGCATCCAGCCCAGAATGAGGGTGTGTGTGAGCACTGGGCATCCACAGCACATCTGCCACCTCCTGCAGCAGCCCCCAGAGCAGAATGAGGGTGTATGTGGGCACTGGGCATCCCCTCTGCCACAGTTTGTGGTGCATTTGTGTTGTGATTCCACCCCAGCCAGCAGCAAAACCACCCTGCCCCTCCCTGACTGCCCCAGCAGCAGAACTGGACAGAGAAAGGGAGGAGTGAAAGTGAAGAAGCTCATGGGTTGAGATAAAGAAGGTAAATCAAAAGCCATGTGTGCAAGCAAAGGGAAACAAGGATTCATTCCCCATTTCTGGGCAGGCAGATGCTCAGCCATCTCAGGAAAGCAGGGATGTGTCTCAGGTTTGGGAGGACAAATAGAATCCCCCTGAATATGCCCCCTTCCCCCTCTCCTTCCCCAGTTCTGTACACTGAGCATGATGCCATACAGTCTGGAATTATCCCTGGCCATCCTGTGTGCCCCCCGAGTTCTGGTGCACCCTCAGCCTCCTCACTGGGCTGGGGTGAGAGGCAGAAAAGACTCGATGCTGTGTAAGCACTGCTCAGCGGTAACAAAAACATCTCTACAGCATCAATCCTGCTTTCAGGGCAGATCCAAAACACTGCCCCCCACCAGCTGCTGTGAAGAAAACTCACTCTACCCCATCCCAAGGCAGCACACTTTGGGAAATGCAGCCATTCGTGCAGTCCCTACTCCTTCCCCTTCTCCATGAAGTGCCAGCCATTTGTGATTAGACTCCCACCTGTCACCAGATTTCAGAGCAATGCAGGGTGGATTCATTTTACAGTATCAGAACCAGCTGCTCACAAGAATAGTTTTCGTTCTCCCAAGGTCTCGTAATCATTTCAGGAGACAAGCAGGGAAGAGGATATCTCAGCTGACACTGGAGAGCACAAATGTTGACACAAATATGAATCTGAATGTTCTGACAGCAGTTGATTGTGTTGCTTTAGAAGGTTTAACAGACATGCCACTCAGCGGACAAGACCCTGTTTAATGCTTCACTGTAAGTATTTGTGTGATCTTTGGGGTTGTCAGTTCTGGGAATTGCAGTGCTTCGAGAGCTGCTGCAGCAGCCTCCCTGTGCTGTACTGTCAGAGTACAGCACTGCTTTCTTCTCAGCCTGGGCTGCTGCTAACCTGGAATCCCGTGGCAGCTACATGCAAGGGTGCTGCTAAACCTTTTCCATGCTTTCCCTGCTTTATAGCACCAATTTTCACTGCATGACATCAGCCAGGTGTGCACAAATGCAGCAGGTGTGTCACGGAGTGTGTGCTTGTCCACAGCCTCTGGAACTGCATCCCAGATTGCTCGTGCTATCACTAGAAACCTATTAACCTGCTCTGTGTTGCTTCTAATCTTCAGTTGATTGGGGAAATCTAGTTTTAAACAGTGCAGTTAACATTGGAATGTTTCAATATTGTGGGTTTTGTCCCACCATAAAATTTTTTTTCAGGAATTCGCAGATAGTCCCCCCAAATTAGAATTTGGGGCAACTAGAACATTTGGATGAAGGCTGAACTGCTCCTAGGAGAACTGAACTGCTCTGTTAATACTTGCAAGCTGCATTTGTATATTGCTTGCTTCTGGGGATTTGAAATTTCATGGGAATACACTGAAAATTATTAAAAATTAAACTTTGTATCTGCTCTATGTGTTCAGCATTAATGTTGTCTTTCATTGTCTTCTAATAGCGATAATTAGGTGTTGCATTACTCTTGGGTATGTCTCATAGCACCCCTGGGAGGGCTTTTAGGCACAAGATAAATACTAAATACTGTATACATGAAACTAAACTTTGTTGAGATAAAGCCTCTGTTGGTTTCATTTTTATAATGCTTGCTTTTACCTTCTTCTTCCAGACCCACAAGACTCTCCTAGAATTTCCCTTTATCAACTGTTTCTTATTCTTTCTACATCCAAGCTGCTGTTTATCTCAGGCCTTTCATTCTGCAGCAGTGTCATCCTCACCATGGAATGAGAGACAGCAGGATTTTAAATACCAAACAACGAGAGCTGTGAAAACTGATTTGGGGCCAGGCTGGGCCATCTCTGTATGGATGAGCATCTTCTTCCACTGCAGTCCTCGTGATCAATAGTGCTCTTCACTGGGGACAAAAAATAGAAATTTGGCTGAATCTCATAAAAATAATTACAAGAATGTTGATGATGATGAAAATAAAAATAAGGAACAGAAGAAGGTATGCCAATAGTGATGGGTATCTGCAAATTTTCAGCATTTCTGGACTTCTATAGACTTTCTTAGCCTAACTTCTGGCTTCCAGTTTAAAATTCTTGGCTGCTACATGGCAATCTGAATTCCTCACATGTACCTACACAGGCACAGTGTCACCACACTGAGTGACTATTCAGTTCTTCTGCCAGGATTGGTGGACACAGGGAAGCCAAGTAGATAGTAAATACAATAGACAGTAGTAGCAGATACTGTAGATAGTAGATAGTTAATGTTTAGTGAAGCTGGGAGAAATGCTCTAAGAGTACTGCTGTCATACCTGCCTATTTTAGAAATTTTGGCTATAATTCCTAGATGTTTTAAAATGGGTCATATATTCCTACTTTTAGGGTTCACAGTAATAGAGACAAAACTAGGTGCAGCAGTCAGGCACAATAAGAAGGCACCCTGGAGCTCCAGGAAAGCATCTGATCTGAAGGTCTTGACTACAGGGATACAGGGATACCAATCCTAACCTTCAACCACAGAACAATGGAGAAAGTGATGATAAAAATAAAGCTGCAGCAATAATTGTCTGAGATGACTTGTAAAAGTGGGTCTTCAGCATTCAAACCCCCGAGATAAAGCACGTGGGCTGCTGGCTGCTATTTATTTAGCATTATTACTGCAGCTATTGTAACATGGAAGTCTGAGCTGAGTGACCACCTGCTGTTCCTGTTGATGCTCAATTTGCAAACAGTCAAGTACCATTTGGTTTGTGCCAGCTTGCTGCATTACTTCAGCCATAAAAGATATTGTGTAACCTAACAGCAGCTTTTTAACTAAAAATAGGTGTTCTGCTTATATCCAGTAGAAAACTGGTATTTAATGATTACAATACAATGTATTCAGATCCTTTCAGCTGCTTCAAGCTGTAAGAACAGCTTTTTCAGCTGCAACAAATGGGGCAAACCTCCTTAAAGAAAAATTTAGTAACAGCAGCGAACTGAGAGACAAGACAATTGGCCAAATTTACTGCTGCCACAGCACTGCTAAAGGCTGCCTGTGTGACCTTGGGCAAGCCTTCACATGTGGCTTTAGAAAGGTTAAGGATTTAAAACCCCTCCTAAAGTTACTAGCAGGGCCTGGCTCTAAGCACCTATGAAAATCAGAGCCTTTAATCTTCACCATTTGTCATTCTGATACCACAAAAGGCTAAAAGGGATCTTTTGTTTTGCCCTCAGAGAGCCAGACCAGGCCCTCCCTTACAGGGTCCAGTCTGAACTCCAGGGGTTTTATTTTTCTTATTATGACAGATCACCTGTCCAGAAAGAGGTCAGGAAGAGCAGTTACCTGAGAGAGGAAGTGTGATCCCTGTTCACAGGAGAAGCTGACAGCCAGAGCTCTTGGGAGCTGCTATCATATCACATTATGGCTTTGGGCAAGAGGCTTTATTTACCTCTGTCTTTCATCCAACCCACCTGCAACACTTCCATCCCCCGGGTGTGGGGACACTTCATTGTTACTTATAAAATGCTCAGGGCTCACTGGAGATTACCCATCCCAAAATGATACCCAGTCATTTGCAGTGAAGGTGCAGAAGAAGGGATGTGTGTCAGAGCAGGCACTAAAGGTGTTCAGACAGGTTCCTATGAAGGGATATGTGTCAGGACAGGCACAAAAGCTGTTCAGACAGGTTCCTGTGAAGGGATATGTGTCAGGACAGGCACTAAAGGTGTTCAGACAGGTTCCTATGAAGGGATATGTGTCAGGACAGGCACAAAAGCTGTTCAGACAGGTTCCTGTGGCCACTGCTTGGGCACAGAACGTGTTAAACTGCAGCAGCAGAGACCTTTATTCATTAGCAGCTTCGTTATGTGATGAAAGGAAAGGCAAACTCTGCCACCATTTTGCTGATGTGAAGGATTTCATATCCATAATAAATTACATGTGAACATTGTTGCCATGCCTCCATCCCAGAATTCAGCCCCTGGGGGACTCAGTCATGCTGTTCTCCTGTAGCTGGGAATACCAATGCACTGAAACAACGAGCTACATCGTGGTGCATCTCACCAGGGCAGGTTGTGAGGAGCACAAAAGGGGAGTGGAGGAGTGTGGTCCTTGCTCCCTACCTGACCCAAGGAGAAGGTTCCTGACCCCATCATCTCGTGTAATAAACACTGTGCAGGTGGGGAGCTATAAGAAACTCCATGGAATGAGATACAGCACAGCACATGCAACTTTCATAAAGATTTCTGGGTGGGTAGCTCTTGGTTTTGATGAGAAGGAAGGAGGAGGCTGTGTGCCCAGCCAGGAAATCGGGGCTGGCAGCACCAAGCCTTTTCTCACAGCACCCTCGTGTGCTCTCTGCAGAAAATGCTCCGTCTCACTGGGGGACTGCTGTGTCTTTCAGCAACGCTGTAACTTGTTGAAAAAACTAATTTAAATTAAATGGGACAGCCAGCACATATTAATTAAGTATCAATTGATTCTTAAAAGAGTACTTATTGAGGGTTCTCAAGTTGGGAAGGGATAAATCTGGTTGTCATGTAATTAATTCAGAATGACACAGGCAACAAATGCATATTACATATTTTTTCCTCTGAATATTAACTTGTAAAGAGTGTTTACATATTCAATTAACATTTAACAAGATAACCTTATACCACATTAATTAGCTATCTGCTAATTAAAAATGCACCAAAATTAATATAGACATTAGACAAGTCAACTGTATAACTGCTTATGCATAAGGGGAAATCAACATGAAATATCTGGAAAAGCTCTTTGAGAGAAAATACGTGAGAATCTAGACCTATTATATCCCTTCCAATGACTCTGGAAACCAGCATCTGGTCAAAGTAAACAAGGAGTGGTGGAGTTTTTTTTTGCCTCATGTACATAACTAATGAAGTTCTTTCTGGCCACACCTCATCCTAGTGCTGTTGGGCCCAGGTTTGGAAAGCTTTATGAAATTAGATTGGATGCTTCTCTTTCATTTTGGAGAATAAAAAGCCGGGGATTTTGAGAGATATGCAAAAGAGTGATAAACAATAAATAAGAAGCTGAATAATGGCTTGACCCCTTCAGAAGATCACAGCTGCACACATCTGCCCAGCCCTGTGTTCACAGTAACATGTCCTCCATGCAGGCTGCAATAAACCAAATGCTCAGTCAACAATAAAAGGAAAATGAGTGGTTGTCACCGTGTTTCAAAGGACAGAAACAGCTCTTACCCATTAAAATAAGACATTGGATAATACTCGTGTTTGTGCCTATTGCAATGATTTTAGCATCTGACCATGTGTTTTGGCACCTGTGAGGAATTATAGGAGATCATTCTCTGAGGTATTCAGAGAATGCCTTTACCAGTAATTGCAGCTAACTGGAAAATCAAGCCTGTTTCGATTCTAAAATGGGCTGTGGTATTCTGAAACATTGTAAATTGGCCTATTTTTAAGAGAATTAACTCTGACAAGCAAAGCAGAACTACAAAAAAAAAAAAATCACCTCTATTGCTCATAACAGACCTCCTGCTTTGAAAGGCCCACATAGCAGCAGTGCAGCTTCCAGCCAGCACACAGATGGGAATAGTTGCCTGTGTGGATATTTCAGTGTGCCAGAAACCTTTGAAAAATGTCTTAAACTCATCAGTTTAACAGTCAGCTGCATGGGGTTTATTTCTGGGTGTGTGTCTGCACACATGCATGTGTACTGACACACATGTGATCTTTTGGCATGGTCACCCTTTCCAGACTGTAGCACAGATTAAAGTGCTTTGAGATACAACTGGTCTCTTTTAATGCAATTGTTGAGCCATTTACATTTAAACATTCCTATATTTGGTTTTCATCTGAGTTTAATCATAATATGGATATAATTTAATCCCTTTTGTAATAATTTTAAGACTTGGGTAGTTCAAAACCTGACAAATTATAATAGAAGTGAAGAAGAGCAAGTGAAGCAAAGGGAGAATTAGGATTTTTTAAAGAAAGAATATGAACAATTAAACACAGGCATAACAGTGAAAGGGAGAGGAGAAAGATGCCACAGAAAGTGAAGGCAACTGGGATGAGAACAGGACAGGAGGTGGAAGATGTGTGCAAAAATAATGGGAAAAGCTGAAAATAGAAAGTGATTCTGCAGAGTTTGAGTGATCAGCAGAAAGACAAGGAGGACATGGGAGGGAAAGACAGATGTCATGTTCTTGTAATGGAACTGACTGTGCTAATACCCCTGTGAAGCCTCTCAGCACGCCCCTTGTAAATGAGATGTTTTTTGGAAGCCTGGGAAGACTCAGACAGAGCTGACAGCCTCTGGATACAGTCTGTACTTCTGGGTATAGTCTGGGGCCCCTCTCTGCTGCTTGCTGCTCCCCAAATCTTACAGGAAAGCACAGTCCTCCTCAAAAGCCTTTCCTGAGCTATAGGGACCTGGGAGGAAATCTGAGGATTCTGAGCACACATGCACTGCTGGAGAAGCCTCTCAGCCATTCCACTGCCATATTTTCAGCTGTGTTAATAAGCCAGTGACCAGCTCAGTTCCAGCTCAATGAAATCCAAGCAGCTGGGTTAAACAGCAGTGTCAGGCTGGAGAAATGTAACCAGATGTTGGAGAGTTACAGAGCAGTGCTGAGCCCAGAGAGTGAACAAAGGCTGCTAGTCAGTAGCTCTGAAAAGGAAGAGAATGATGCTGGCACTTGGAAGGACTTGACTAACAGAAGCATCATTCTCCAGGAAATGGAGGGAGCAGCAGGCTTAGCTGGGATTAGAGCAGCACCAACATTTCTGCAGGGCCAAGCATCATCTGCTTGTTTCCTAACAGCAGAGCAAAATTACTGGAAAGAACACAAGGAGCTAAACCACAAACTGAAATTAGAAACAGACCCCAGATGAAACCATGGCAGGACAGCAAGTGTGAGGAGGAAGCAAAAGCTCAGTGATTCCACACAACAGACAAAAGTGCTTTCATAAAAGGTGGAGGTTTGGGAAATCCCATCCTGGAGGCAATTAGTGAAAAGGACATCCTTTTTAGGGTTCCACTGTGGTTTATGTGGCTGTCTGAGATGAGTATGACAGTGGGCATGCTAGACCTCTAGCCAGAAGAAAACAATTTTTCACTTCTCTAATTGAGGAAGAGGAAAATATACAAAGTAGTTTTTGGCCTTTCCCTTGAGGAGCTGCTAAATCCTGATTATACATTTGCAAGTATTACATATATTATATCAGTGATAGTGATATTATTAAATCAGTACAGTTTGTGACTGTTACCTAGGACTGCTATGTAGGATGAGATTCTAGAGCTTAAAACTCCAAGAGCAAAATCATTTTTATTGAGAAGAAAGATGCAGATGAATAGCTTAATCTGAGGTCTCTTCAAGCTTTAGAAGGTTTTACCATCTTCCTGTAAGACCAGTTTTGTCCTTCACCAAACTCACTGCAAAATTCAGCTTTTAACTGGGTGGCAGCCTCTCATGGACCTTTCAAAGTATGCAATAGTTCAGTGATCAGTAATGTAGGAATTAATCTAACAGATTTTTCCTTTCTAAAAGACTTCAAAACCATGGAAATCAGTATGTTCTCCTTTGTGGGCTTAAGCACCTATTTGGAAACCAGCAAGGAGGCAGCAGGCATCTACATTGCTGAATTCTGTTCCTGGGAGAGAAATATTGGTTTACATGTGAAAGAAACTGATGTGTAACTGAGCATGGATATTGCAGTAGGGAAGAATGTTAGCTTTTGGAGAGTTGCTAAAAGTTTTGTTACAAATGAGCCTGCTCTGAGAATTGTGATAATCTCAAAAAACTTCAGTGTTCTTTACAGCCTCTGAATTAAATTATTTCTATTTTCCTTGGGGTGTTCTTGTTCTGTGTATTTCGCTGTGAGACATGATCGTGGAATTTTTGGGTGTGTTATTATTCCAATAATTTCAGGCAGTGAACTGAGGTAACAAGATCATTTACAAGTCTTTTTTTTTGTCTTAACACATGCTGCTTATTTGAGTTTCTTGGTCTCTCTGGATGCCACTTCCCCCATCTGAAGAAAAGAAATAATGATAGCTTCTAACAGATGATTCATCAAGAATAGTTATGCTCATGTTTGTAAAATTCTTTACAGACACCGAGTGTCTTGGCTTATAAAACTCCTATTATTAGATGTGTTGCTATTCTTTTTTACAGAAATTTTAAGACAAAGAGGATGAGCTGCTACTCATTTTTAAAACATAATGTATGTACATTATCTGCTAGATTCCTCACTTCACAGCTGATCTATCCACTTTTTTATACTCCTACCAATCCCAAAAATGGCACAATGAGGGATTTTCAATTGTATCTTTATTCAGGGGAAATTTTAAATGAGAATGTCCCTGGAAACAAGGGGACAAGAAGTAGAGTAGAAAGACAGACAAATAATAACATTTTCAGTCCTAACATACCAGCAATTGTTACCTATCAGGTGTTTTTAAACATGGAATAGCTGGGAGGAGCAGGCTGCTGGGGATTTTGAAAGTGTTATTACTGCTTTTATGCAAAACTGTGTAAACGGAAGCCATCTAAGATTTCAGGTGAAATTCTGTGTATTCCAGTGTTTTCCCCCAGAACTCACAGGAGGTGTGTGGTCTCTTACACCTCCCCACAGAGCAGGAGGACTCCAGCTGGAAGCATGATAGCTGTGCTCCCAGAGGACACAACAGTTATTTGCTATTTATTGTTACAGATTACCTGTGGCAGCATTACCACGGGGATTTAAGGACATTTAGCACAGCACATGCACTCCAAAGCTGAGTGAAGATTCCCTTCTGCAAACTCCTCTGCCCCTCTCAGCTGTGCCTGCAGCACTGAAACTTTCAGGCGTTTGCTCATCCCCAGTGCTGACGCCTGTTCCAGGGAAGCAGGTAATTCCAGAGAGCTGTCATCTCCTTCTGCAGCTGCCATCTCCCCTCCCAGGCTCCTGAGGGCCCTGTCACCCTTAATCACAGCTTCCTCTCTGATGGAAACCATGGCTGAAGAACCAGACAGGTTCCAGACTTGCCCACACTTTCACTTTTTTCCCTAGGAAAGAGATGGGGCGAAAGTGGGGAGAGAAGGGTGGAAATGCAGAAATGCTACAATAGACAGCTACACCAAAAGCAAGTGAGCATGAATAACTCTCCTGTTGGATTTTCTTCCTCATTAATTCCTTTCTCCATGTGGCATTCAGGTATACTCACACTCCAGGCAAGAATTGTGGTGTCATAAGTGTTGGGCTGAATTAAATACTTGACTTTGCAAGACTGAGAAATGGATTTTCATTCAAGGACCTCCAAACCTACATATGCCAGTTCCATTCAGGCCAACAACAGCAAAACTCTGATTTACCTTTGTGGAGACTGAATTCCCATTTATTCATTGGATTTTCAGGTGCTCATCTTACATTTAAAATTTTTTTCCATTTAGGTATCTCCACGGAAACAAAAACAAGGTCCAGAAGCCAGTGTTAGGACAGTGCTGGCCAGACTCTTCCAAATATATCCAATACATTAAATATTTGGCAAATACAGCTGTGCTGATCATGTTAAACCTTTTTGTGGAATCTAGGCATCAATAATAATTCATTACTTCTAAATTAGGACTTAATCTAATGTACAGATTTTGGGACAGTTACATGCCTCTGAAAAGACAAAATAAGATTTTGTAGAGACAAGGGTCAGTGAGATAAAGAATTCCCTCAAATTTTGCAGAGTGGCACTTGGACTGGCTAGAAGTTACATTAATCATTTTTCAGGTTCACAGTTTTGGCACCACAACTCAAATGTTTCACTTCAATCAGAACCAGCATTCGATGAAGGACTCTGCAGACACAGCAAACTTCGCCCAACTGCTATTCAAAATAATGTTCAGCCCAGCTCTGTTCAGGATTCAGAGCTCAGCCCCACACAATGATTTGTGCTGGAAGTTGAATACTGTGTTCAGGGTCTAACCTTACAGCAGCAAAAGCTAAGGTAGAGAGTGATACCCCTCTCTGAATGTCATTATAAACCATTTTTTCCTGCCGTTACATTAAAAAGAAAAAAAAAAAGAAAAAAAAAAGAAAACGGACATTCTGGAGAATAGTTTGCCTGATTTAACAAAAACTGTAAGAAAATGCTCCTACCCCAGTATTATGTGAATTGGCTGAAACTACACTGTGCTGGTGAACAACTTGGTAAGGCTCCTATTACTTTCAGTGGCCTTTGGATCTGATGCTAAGTGAGGCAGCATAAATAGATCAGTATTTGGAGGAAGGTTTAACTGTGCACCATCAATTTCATAGCACCTTTAAGCCAATATTTACAATAGCTAGCATCAAGTGATTCACTACTTAAAAGGCTCCCAAACACACTATTGACAAACCTGCAATTTGCCTTCCATTTCCAAACTCTGGATGGGTGTTTTTGGCACCTTTTCTCCCCCTTTTCTTTTTAAATATATATTGACACTTAACTTTTTCAGCACAGAAGGTATATTGACGGAGCCATCAAGATAGCAAACACATTAAACATAAAACAACAAGAAAATAAATAATACAAAGCCCTAAAAAATATAAAGCTGGACCGATAAACATGCATGCTGAAGAGCTTTAGGTAACTGGGTCTGCAAAGAGACCCTCAAGCTTCCATTTGGACTTTTATAGCAAACAAAACAAAAATAGATCTTCCAATTATACAGACAACAGTAATTTATGTGTCAGTTAAAGACCAGACTTGGTTTCTCTGGCTCCAGCCATCCTGGAGGTTGTTACTCACACAGAACTTGAAGCTGTTCAGAGCTGCCTTGCTAAAAACTTCACCAGCAAAGCCTCTGCAAAGATTCTTGTGCCATGAAATCAGGTATTACTGGTTTAAATTCTAATTGTCATCTCAGCCAATGGACAAGGCAAAGCACAGCTCTTCCCTTGCCCAGACTGGACCTGCAGTCAGTCAGGCTCAGGAGCCAGAGGGCATCAGGACTTTATTATGCAGCATCTGTGTCTCCCCAAAGCCCCACTTTCTCTGCCAAGGCTTTTGCCTGAGAGGAGAATCTGGCCCGTGGTTTTTGTCAGATTTCTTTCATCTGTTATTTGTGGGAAAGTAAAGAGCTGCAGGTCAGGAGCACTGGGGCAGTGCAGCAGCAGGGACCACGCTGGGGGAGAGCAGCACATCTGACAGGACACCTCCCTGGGCACAAAGGGGGAGCACGAAAAATGCAGGCAAAGGTAAAGCTGTTTTCTCACAATGCCTGAAGAAGGACGGACATTTTCAATCCTCTGCCTTCAGTTCTGGACTTTGATTCGCTTCTGTGTCTTTTCAGTCCTTCACTCAGCTCGGCAATCTTGAGGCAAGCGTTTTGATTGCCAAGCTGTGTGTGTTTTCTCCTTTATAGATCATCCCTGTCTCAGCAGGATGCAGTGTTACAGCCCAGCCATTTGCTTCAGGAAAGGGTTTCCTTCCCTCTGGCAGTATGATCTCCTCTCATGTTTGTGGATCTGGGCTTATGAAATAAACATTGGTTTCATAACCTCAGAAACAAAACTCCTTGTTCTTGTGCTGCATGAGAAATTCTGGCCTGATTTTAGGCATCTCAAAGGATTAAGATTATGGCTGGAGGTTGCAGGATATTTTCTTTTTGGAATTTTCTTCATTTCTGTGACACAGGGTCTACAGGTTGAGCATGGAGAGGCTCAGGTTCTTCATGCAGCCAGAGAGGTGCAGGTACTTCTGTGTCAGCACAGCCATTCCCAGCATGGGAATTGCCAGGGCTCAACACCACAAAGTTGGCATCTGAGTCCTACTGCCTTTAGTGTGGCCCCAGGGAAGGAGAGCAGAATGCATTTCTCAGATTTTATCTCTTCTGCAGACGGGAGATGCGGGAAAGCATCTGTGGAATAACTGTAATCATCACAAATCAGGGCAGCAATAGCAGGAACACACAGTGGCATGGGAGCCATCCTGCACCACACAAACCTGGCAGGAACACAGCTACTGCACACTGGAATGTGTCCCTCAGCTGAGTGGCTGCAACTGGAGGTGGATGAATAAACCTGGTTTGAGAATGCACACACAGCACCTCGGTGTCACTGCAGCTGAAGTGTGGCTTCCTTCTGATCCCAGGTCCATGAACTGCCAGCCATGCGATGGACTGCCCTGCCAGCAGCAGGAGGATCTGGTCAATGCAGCACTCACTGCTGGGCTGGAAACACAGAAGGAAGACCCAGGGATGGAGAATTATTGTTTTTAGTGTTTTGAGTGCTACAGAAGGTCTGTACTTGATAAATAATTTTCAGACAACGTGGGAATTGCTGAAAACTTGGGAAAAAGTCGTGTGAAGAACTGGAAATATGTCTGTGCTTTCAGTGGCAGGTACTGGAAGGGGTTGCTCAGTGCTACACACCTTATGTGACCTGACATAGCTGATGACAAAGCCTTCTTGGAGTGTTGTGCCTCTAGAAAAACACCTTTCAACCTTCTGGTTCTACAGTTATGCCAAACTTGCAAGCTCTTTATTTCTAAAATCACAACATAACACTCCAAAATCCCCTTTTCCTGCAAGAAAGAAATGCTGCAAGCCTAAGAAGAACATGGTGTTGCTCTTGCAGTTCTATCTGAGCACCTTTTGTCTCAGCCCCCACGGTAACACCATGAGCAGGGCACGGTGTCATTGGGCATCAAGGGGTTCTGTGCCCTGTCACATTTGCCATGGGGCCTGTGGAGAGCTGGCAATTCCCACAGGATCTGTGATCCCTGGCTAATGACCACTCTATACCATTAAGGCAAAAAGATGGATGGGGTTTTTCTGCACAGGCAAAGGGAAAAGGGAAAGAGCAACATGTATGGATGGCCTCCAGTCTGGGGGGAAAACTCCCCCTTGGCTTCATCCCTTGACTTGCAGCACATTTTCTTCCCTTGAAGAGGCAAACCCTCTGCCAGTGCTGCAGCCTGCTCCCAGGAGCGAGGATCTGGATCTCTAGTGTGGAACAACAGTGACGTGCAGTGGCTGCTGGGGCAAAGCACAGCGCTGGAGCTCATCCTGCGGCTGCTCCTCTGCGGAAAATCACATTCACACAACAGCTACCAGTGAGCTGGGCTCCCCACGCCCTAATAACTGCTCACAAATGAGTTTGGTGAAATGCCAAGTTATGATTATGTGTGTTGCAAACCCCATTTCAAGCACTAATTTATACTGTAGGCTTCTCTCTCATGTAACAGTGCTATTTAGAGGGTAATCACGTTTTAACCTAATTTCCAAATTGGTAGAAAATATTTGTATTGACTTGCAGTGTATGTATGGGTTGCAGCTGACAGGGTAGGCTGAAGTCTCTACATAGAATGAAAGAAAATCTGATGAAAATTATTCAATCTCTAAATGACCTGTTGGGGGGTAGTAAAGTCAGTTACTCAGCTTGAGACAGCTGAGTAGGAGCACTGCCATTAGAGGTGATGAAACACAGAAACACATTCTGCTAGTCCTGTGTCATAAAGATAGCAGGTAAGTAAGATTTGGGGTTGCACTTGTCATTTCGGAGAGACATGCAGCTTTCTAAGAGTCTTTAGTGCTTTAATGCTTTCATGTCACCTAGGTTCCAAAGGAATCTGCAGTTACAGGGGATTTACTATGGGAGAGGTTTGCTCCCTCTGGGTTATTTTCTGGACTCCTTGGGCACTGCTCCCCCAGGCAACCCAAGACAGGGTTAATCACAGGCTGAGCTGGTCTTTGAAAGGACTAAGGCTTTCCTGTATCTAATTCAATTTCCAAATATCCAATTCTCTTTCCAAATGGGTGAGTAAATGGTTCATCAGGCTTTTGTAGATAAAATGGCAGAGGCAGCTGTAGAAGGAGTGGGTGTGGGAGTTACTACTCCAATAAAGAATGTAGAATTGCTCAGAGAAGGATTGATGAGCTCTGGATGATGTGTAGGAAGAGGCCCTTGAAGTTGGAGAGGGCAGTTTGAATTATAAGACAAATAGCCCAGTTGTTATGGTGACAGAGGGTCCCCATGCACAGCTATCATTGCCAAGGAGGAGTGACAAGACTTTCTGGTGAACAGGAAAGCAGGAAAGTGAGCTCCAGAGATTCTGAAGGACAGATCTGTGTCCAGGAGAGCCTTGGAAGCAGGAGAGGGCTTTTCCTACTGGATAGCCATGTAGGAAGTGGACTTTTTTCTCATTTACATTGCTGATATTCCTGCCTACCCACACAGAGACCCCTGAGGGGGAATAACAAATCCTGTTTTCAGGGAAGCCAGCTCAGCAGAGCTCCCTGCACAGACCTGTGTCTCTGCACACTAATGTGACAAGCAAGGGGTCACTAAAGTAGGACCCTAAAGATACTTTCTGTTAGTCAGCCCACCTGGCAAAGGTGTGGATCAGCTGGATTAGTAACAGCACCTCCCACTGACAGGTTCACCTGTGGCAAGGCACAGCAGTCAGGCAGAACACTTCTCCTAGGATGTGATCACCACTGGTGGAGTTCTCCTTGCAGCTGTTTGCAGCTGTAATTGCAGTGATGCCTCAGGACAGCCAGGCCCAGCTGCACCAAACCCTCCCTCAAAGGGACTCCAATGGCTCTGGGGGATGCATGTGAGCAGGGCTGGATGATTGAAGGAAAGACCTGCCCCCAGTTCAGCAAAATGAAACTCACAGCAGTAAGGGCTGTCACTTGGGTGTTTGCATACGTTCTAGTAGGAGGTTGAACAATGAACAGCTGAGTTTGAATCAAAAAGACAAGATTTGGAATGTCATGATTTCCACTGGTTGAGAAAGCACCCATTTCTTTCTTCTTTTGTTTTCATTAAATATTACATTATTCTTGAGTTATGAGAAATAAATTATTACACTTTTTCACTGCACACTGTATTAAATAGGTTTCTTATCTGTCTCATCACTGAAGGAAACAGACCTGGGCTCCTCAGTGACTTATGTAGAACTCCATTTTGTCAGAAGTGCCTTGGAAATAATCAAGGTCTTGTCATCCATGAATTTTGCCACAGATAAGAAGGAGATTCAGCTGCCAAGTCTGCTGGTTACAGCTGTTGCCATGCCTGGAAGGTACCCTTCATAAGAACAGAAAGACAGACAACTCAAAAGACTTGTTATTGCAAGTACTAAAAAGTTTGTTCCATCTATGGATGTTGCTTGAATATTATAAAATTCTTTTTTATGGTGAGTGTTTTTGTTTGGCTTTTTGGTGGGGTATTTTTGCATAATTAAATGTTTCACTGTATAATACTAGTCAAGTGGGAACTGTGGCAATAAAGGGTTTATGATGCCAAAGGATTTTCACAGTACTGATGCAGTCAGTTCCAAAAGGCTGTGAAAATAGAGACTCCTCCACAGTGCAATTTAGTTCAGCCTCTCTGTATGCTACAGGCATTACATAGAACATTAGTTTATAAATATTTGAGAAGGCCGGGTTGGATGGAGAAATATGTTGGCCCCATCAGCAGCCAGATGTGCTGTCCAGAAGCAAAAGCCATTAGCAAATGCTCTTCAGCTATTGGCACAGAGATTCCTTTCCACACCTAGGGAGCACTGCGCTGAGAGGATCCCAGCCTTCCATGGCAAGTGTTTGCTCTGTCCTTGGCTAAAATGAAAATGGTAAATTATAAGCCAAAAGCTCTTCAGGGAGCTGCTTCACATCCCTTCAACCCCAACCAAGGTGTCTTTCAGCTGTCTTTGAAATGAGGAAACAAGCAGATTACCACCAGCACTAAAGTGCTGCTTTTTAAAACTTCACTGCTCATCAGCTCTGGTCTGCTCCAAATGAAATATTAAACCAAATAGCTTAAACCATGGTGTGAATGGGACCAGGCTGGAGAGATGCTATGCTGAATAAATGCATTTTAACATCCAAGAGTGATGGGAGGTGACTTGGGAGCATGAATACCTTTGATTGTGACAGCTTGGCTGATAAGCAGTAACTCATTAACTGATGAACACTTGCCTTCCTGAAGTCCCATAACCCTTTCATTCTGGCAGTTTTACAAGTACTAACCTCAGTGCCTTGTCCTCAATGTTGATGAACCTGAAAGGTTCCTGTAAAATCACAAGGGTGGGTTTCCTTCACCAGTGGGCTGTGAATCTTGGTCACACAGAACAAGAGATTTCAATCTGTAAATGTCACCTCAGTTACAGTGGGGTAGGGCATTGCCTCCCTCTTCCTTTCCCTCTAATACCTGCAAATTCTAAACCAACTGCTGTTCATCTGCCTGGGGACTATAGTCCAGGGATGAAGGAATTATCTCCAAAACTCGAGTGAGTCAATGCTGCACTACAGGTAAGAATACTTTTTTCAGGAGATACTCTACCCTAGTCATTGGACTTGGGAGAATTACAGCTGTGTCTGAAGAGTCTGTGCAGAGATATATTCACAGCTCCAGAGTGGATAATGCTGCCACAGTTACTAGGAAAGGAAAACTAAATCTCATAAATGTGAGAGGTTAGATTTGGTCTCTCTTGCTTTGACAGTTGTTGCATAGTTTCAAAATTCAGTAATGTTCCTCATACTGGGGGCACAACTTCCTGACTTTCTTCAAAAAAATAATTATGGAGAGAGAGTAAAAATTAAGAGCCACAATAAAATGTAGCACATTCTTTCCTCCAGAACTTCTCTTAGATTGTCTGGACCAATCCTGAAGTCAGGTTCAATTGTTCAATTCTTAGACAGTCATATCATGAAAATAAGCCTTGATATAAAGCTATTTTTTTTATTGTTTGCATCCACAAATATTCAATTTTATTAGCTCCAGCTAATAATTTCAACATTTATGCCACTAATGTATTTTAAAACTGTGCTGGTTGATCTAAATCAAAACATAACCATCATTGGAACAGCTGTATCACCTAAGAACAGCAGCATAAATATCTTTAAGAATGTGTTGTGTTTATTTTGTTTTAAAAAGATGATGGTTAACAGCATATTTTTCAACACCTGACATTTTAACTCCAGATGGCCAGCACCTCAGAGGTGTTGCTGACTGGGATTCAGCAGTTCCTAGATGAGAATGTCTCATCCTGTGTTTAAAATACAGGAGCAAGGCTGTAACGAGCATGACAGTCTGCCTTGCTCTCCAAACCATACAGAAATGAGTACAGAATCACAGAATTGTTTAGGTTGGAGAAGACCTTTAAGATCCTGAAATACCTTTAATATCACTGCCTTTCTCAACCCCATGGTGGCTGGGTCTGTCTGGCTGTTCTGCAAGTGCTGCAGGCACAGAATGATCAGTTCTTCCCAAACAGAGCCAAGTTCTCAGTGCAGCCGTGAGATGTCAGCACAGACCACTGGTTCTGTGCAAAGCCTTGCAAAGAGAAAATGGTGAGAGCTGAGAGCATTCACGGTGATCACTGCCAGTACAAACGCCAAAGAGGGGTGTGACCCCCCAGGATAAACGCTGAGCTTCCAAAACTGGGTGTTACAGGGACATAGCCGCTGAAAACACCAGCAAAAAAGGAGGGCAAAGTTTGAGGGCCTTATTAGGGTTAAAGCTGATGTGTAACGCAGAGAAAGGTACTGCAGTAAAACAGCACTATAATGCTTTAGTTACAGGAAAAAAATGCAATTTTTGCAACTTAACTAGAACGGCAGTCCCAGTAATCAAATATCCATAACCTAAACCAGGGATAGCCAAAACTCTGGGCAGAACCTGGCCTTCAGTGTAGTTTTAGCTGGCCTTTCAGAACACCTGGCCACATTTCTGTGAGGTCATTGTTTCTGGGCTAACTGCTGTGCCCACTAAGAAGCACCAAGAAAACCCTCTTGAGCATGGTTATATCAACTCTGGGGACAGTTTGACTCTCTAACATAAAGCCAGAGCATTTATTCTAACCTTTTTTGTCCTGAGATGGGGCAATTAAGTCTGTTAATATGGAAATTACAGTTAGGAGGCCAGGGGACATGGGAGTTTTTCATTGATATGTCTTGGCTAACTAGGCACTGCTTCACTGCAAGGAATTTACAAAAAGAACCAGAAAAAAGGATATCTTTATTTCTGCAGCAGGCTCAGATGTCTTCAGATTTTGTTTTTTCTATTTTAAATAGTTGAGACTATTGAATTTCATTTGCAAAGCAGTGCAAACGAGTGCTAAAATTTTTTGGTCTCCAACCTGTAATGCTTCTCCATTTGGAAGGAGGAAACTATGAACCACCTGTATCTGCACAGTCAATCAAGTTGTATTAGTTTTGATGGCAGGGGGCTGCAGGGGTGGTTTCAGTGAGAAGCTGCCAGAAGCTCCCCCATGTCCAGCAGGGCCAAGGCCAGAGCTCCAGGATGGAGCAGCAGGGCCAAGGCTGAGCCCAGAAGAGCCAAGGCTGAGCTCCAGGATGGAGCAGCACTGGCCAAGGCTGAGCCCAGCGCCTCTGGCATGGCAGATTCAGGACTGGTGAAGAGCAGCTGTGCAAGGACAAATTGCAGCCTGAGAGGAGTGAAGCTGTGAGCAGCAGCTCTGCAGAGCCCGGGGCAGGGCAGGAGGTGCTCCAGGGCCAGAGCTGAGGTTCCCTTGCTGTGTCCTGCAGCCCACGGAGCTGCTCTGGGATGCAGAGATCACCTGGAGCTGGGCAGGACCCCACACTGAAGCAGGTTCACCCCAAAGGAGGCTGAGATCTCCTGGGAAACGCCTGCTGGAGCAGAATCCTGGCAGGGTTTGTGAGCCAGCAGGGACCCAACGCTGGAGCAGCTGCTCCTGAAGGACTGCAGCCTCTGGAAGAGCCCCATGCTGGAGCAGTTTGTGAAGAACTGCAGCCCATGGGAAGAACCCA
This sequence comes from Toxostoma redivivum, assembly GCA_013397375.1. NCBI lineage: Eukaryota > Metazoa > Chordata > Aves > Passeriformes > Mimidae > Toxostoma > Toxostoma redivivum. Next base: position 2,501,567 of record VXBI01014343.1, read on the forward strand.
CATTGGAGAAGTTCATGGAAGACTGTGTCCTTTGGGAAGGATCCTGTGCTGGGCAAGGGGGACAGTGTGAGGAGTCCACTCCCTGAGGAGGAAGATGCTCCACAAGCAATGTGTGATGACCAGACTGAACCCCCATCCTGTCCCACTGTGCCATTCAGGGGGCAGGAGGTAGACAGTTGCATAAAGTTAATCCTGGAAAGAAGGAAGGAGTAGGGAGAAGTGTTTTTAAGATTTGGGTTTATTTCTCATTCTCTTACCCTGATTGTTAATAAATTAAATTAATTTCCTCAAGTTGAGTCTGTTTTGCCCAAGACAGTAATTGGTGAGTGACCTCTCCCTGCCCTTATCTTGTCCCAAACTCAGTAGATTTTCTGTAGAGGAGGGTGTGATAGAGTGACTTTGACAGGCACCTGGCATCCCCACAGGCTGTAGATCAGTGATAACAAATGCCTGGAGCTCCTTCAACTGAAGCTGTGTCCAAACCTGTGCTGTCCCCCTGGCCATCAGAGCTGGGGACACAGGGACTGCTCTGCAGGAACCAGCACACACACACACTGAATCCCTGAGGTTTCATGTCTGCATTACATTCACCAGCATGGCCTCTAATTATCACATATATCTCCACATTTTTCACACTCAGAGATTCTCCTGACCTCCCCTGTCCTTCTCTGCCACCCCCAAGGATGTCCTGAAGGAGTGCCTGGAGTTGGGCAGGAGCTGGGTGCACTCTGCCCCCTCACAGTGCTGCTCTGCTCTGCACATCTGCTTTTCTTCACTTCTGATGTGGCAAATTACCGATGAGTTTGCAATTCACCAGAAAGTAATGGGAGCAGTCTCTGTCCTCATCACAATAAAGTATTTTGGGGAAAACACAGCAAAGACCATGGTATTAAATAAACATTAATTTCAGTAAGAGGAAGAAGCTGATAAGGTCATTTGTTTCAAATTACATCAAGTCCTTTCTAGGATGTTTCCTCTTCCCAGTACAATTTTTTCAAAATGTTCAATGGTAATTTGACTATTCCAAACCATCTTTTGTTCTTTGTATTCAGAAGGAATTTCAGAGAAATTCAGGGGTTATGCAAACATTCAGGAGCAGAAGATACTCTTTATTACCATTGTGCCAGATATTGCAGGAAGCCAGAATGAGAAATTTAGGAGAGCCATGGAAATGAGAATTGCTCTAATTCAATAACAGATTCATTGGCTTTCTAATTAGATTTGATCACTTGAGTATTTTATATTGTAGCAGTGTAAATATCTTTTAAATACCTACCACACCTGACACAGGAACTTCAAAAGCATCATAAAAACAGTAGAATAAATCTGAAGAAAACGTTAAAGAAAATAAATATCTTAGTTCTTTCATGTCTTGGTAAATAATTCCCACTCCGAGATGTCATTTTATTTAATTTTACAACACTCAAAAACACTTTAAAAGAACATCTGTAATAAATGTTCAAAAAATAACTCAGATATTTTACTGTTACAGCTTACAGTAATGTCTGAGTAACATTATACAAATTGCATTATAAATAGTTTCACCAGCACCAAAACAGAGAATTACATTTCACTTAATTCACTTAAGCACATGGAATTCTGACGACAAAGGATTGTTTTTCTTATACCTCTTAGAGAGCTGATTTGGTATGCTTTAACTTGTAAAATGACTCAATTACATGGTCCCAACATAAGGCAACATGGAAAATACCTGAAAACTAAGAATTACAAAATTATACTGGCTAGTCACAGAATTTCTACTGCTCAGTCCATTCAGGATTTTGAGCCTTATTTAATTCTGATAACAAGCAAGATCTGACAAGTAAGGTCTTAGCCCAGGATTCAGAAACTCTGGTTTCGTGTGACCTTGGACAAGTTTCCTGGCTCAGTTCTCCATTCCCAACATGACATTAACATGGTCCCTATCTCCAAAGACTGTCAGCTCTCAGGAGGTCTCTGCCACTATTTTTTCATAAAAGAATTGGGACTTTGGGACTAAGATTAGAGCTGAGCTCAGGAAGAGTAGATGTGCAATCTTTAACATAGGACACACGGATAGAATTGTTCTGGTGTTGAACAGAGGTAGGTGAATGATGCCCTTTGTGCTGCTGGAGAATGTCCAGGGGACTTGCCCAACAACAGAGTGCCTGGCAGCTCCTGAGTCAGTCCTGCTCTGCAGTGTGCTGAGAGCCTCCAGAAATACATGATCTAACAGAAATGGAGTGGAGCTGTTCCCACATTCAACTCTCTATTCAGCACAGCAGTTAGGGAGAAATTTCTTCAGTAACTTCAGTGGGCACTGAAGTAAATGTCCTCTTAAATGCTACTACCCAGAGGAAAAACTAGATTGCTTGGTACCCAAATTAAATTCATGTGTCCTGCACGTTCAGTTTACTCAGCAGTTTCAGCACAAGATAAACATTCTAGCACAAAGCATGTGCACAAACTTCATGAAAAAGAAGCATCATCAAAACTGCAAAGTAAAAACTGGAAAATACATCAGACACATCTTCTGCATTGCAGAGTTGAAAAAGCAGCTAGTAATAAGCTAAAGGAGAGAAGTATATAGCCTGATCATTGAGAGATTGGGGCTGTCTCCGGCAGTTAGTTAAAACATCTGGAAAACAGCTGTATCTTTCTCTTGCTGTGCACTGCTCTTCAACATCACAGCCACTACCACCTGCTGGATTGCAGGACACTGGAATGGTTTGGGAAAGGATGTCAAATATCATCTAGCTCCAACCACCAAATCCTTGTCCCAAGTCTCTCTCCAGCTCTCCTGGAGCCCCTCCAGGTGTTGGGAGGGGCTTTAAAGCCAGAGCCTTCTCTTCTGCAGGCTGAACAGCCCCAGCTCTCTCAGTCCATCTCCAGAGCAGAGGTGATGAATCCTCTGAGAATCTTCATGGTCTCCTCTGGACTCACTCCAGCAGGTCCATGTCCTTCTTAGAACTCTCAGGAGAAACCAAAATCTGGCCTGCAAGGTACTCTGAGGCACTTTGCTGAGACAGCAGAAAAGAGAAAGCAAAAAATCTGCCTTGTTCTAAGCAATGAATGGAGATGTCTGATGCGCTGCCAGCTGAAATTATTCTGGAAATACAAACACTGCAATGCACTTTCTTCTAAGGACACAAGCATTTCCTAATTGACAACATCTGGAATGTTTCACTGATTTACTCAATCTTTGTGTTTTTTAACCATCTGTGAGGAAAAAGGCTTACCACAGCTGACAAGATTCTTGACCTTGCCGCTCTTATTACCCCTAGTGACCAGATGGACCAAGTAATACGAATTTTCAGGCTCTGCAGGGCTCTGTTGGTGCAAAGGCACCTGCTGCTCATAAAGCCTGTTCGTGCTGCCGTTTCAGACCCACGACTCTTGCTGCCAGGAGGAACACAGCCCCAGTGAGCACTTCTGCCACAAAGGAGATCCAGACTAGTGCCAGGGACCAGCCAAACCTGATATCGATTTCCACCAGGAGATCCTTGCTCCTCAGCAGGCAAACAGCTTCTTGGAAGGCAGCAGATGAATATGCAATATAGACACTGATCCCTGTAAGGGTAACAAGAGCTGAAAAGAGAAGCATGTTCAGCTACTTACTTAGCAGTTACTTACATTGTTCAGCCACTACTTAGCAGTTTTTAAGAAATTAGAAACAATCAATTGGATATGTCTTAGGGACTCTTTGTCACTCCTTCCTATTCTAGCCAGGCCAAATTTACAGACTATTTTTGAAACCTAGCTGAGGTTGGTGAGAGGGAAGTAAAGGCAGGGTTATTTGTGTGCACTGAGGATAATGTGTTCCCACTGTTAAATGTTAATGTCTGGCAGCAAGCCTCCCACAATAAAAATGGAGTCCTATATTTTACAGATACTTAATGCATGTGCATCTCTGTTTTCAGAACTGTATTTTAATGTATCCTGATTCCTCACTGCTGAGCACCATGTACAGTTGTCTCCCTGGATGCAAGAAAGCCCACAGAGACACAGATTCTTGCATTTCAGGTCACTGAACTGAGGCTGTTTTCTGAGTATTGTCAGTTTTGAGTGTTTACTGTAAATTTGTTGGTCTTTACTACCACCTTCCACCAAATGTTGTGCTGTCATGGATATCCATCACTTCCTAACATCTGAGTCAAAGACATCCTTGGGACAGACTAAAAATAAATTAATAAAGGCACTCAAAGAAAGAGACAGATGTTTTCAGAGTGAAAGGACTGTTCAAAAGGTTTCAAATGTAGGGAATGGCACATCTAGAACAGGTACACACTACATCCTGAGTCAAAGGACAGGTACTGACAGAAATCACCCTTTACAGGATCAGCAGCAGAATAGATCCAGTAACAAGGCCTTGGATAAAAGGACTGCAGCCCAGAGAAAGTAAATACTGAAACCCTTTCAGGACAAAATAGTGTCTTATTTGATTATGAGGGAGAAAAATTTGGTACAGCTTTATGTTAAATTACAGTAAGTCTTGATGAGTCTGCCTTTTTGAAAGAAATATATGTTTGATTACAGGCAAACCAAGACAGAAGAGTATTGTGTTATCCATCAGTCCAAATTCATACTCATATTCCTGATTTTAACCATCATATGATGCCTGTACCTTATCATAGTCCTCTGCAAGGAGGAAGAAAAATTGCTTCATCCCTTTTGTCGGCAGAAATAGAAAAGACTGATTTGTTGACATTTTCAACAAGGTCCACTGAATTCTGTGATTCCCCTTTCTAAAAAATGGGGAAACATATAGGATGTCCTGACATGTGGAAAATATCAGTTCTGAGGGGTTAAAAAAAGCCCACGTTTCTGGAACAGCATCTCCAAATATCTCTTTCTGCTGAGACAGAACTATCTAAAGAACACTCAACTTTGTGAATCTGAGTGAGCTCAAAACTGTTCTGTGCATCCAGGCAGAGCAGAATGGGGGGGCTGGTCCCAACCAAAGGCCACCCTGCAGCCTGTTCATGTTTTCCTGGCAAACTGCACCAGCTGCACCCCCAGAACATCAAGCACCCCCTCCTGACACTGTCTCTTTTCCTTTCCTCTCCTGACACTGCCTCTGTTTCCTTTCCTCTCCTGACACTGCCTCTGTTTCCTTTCCTTCTCTACAGCCCCAAAAGCTTAGAAAGGCCCCCTGCTCCACTCCTCAGTGGGATAATCATGCCTGGCACTTCACAGCTTTTCATTTTTCACTGACTATTTGGAGCAGTTTTCTACCAGCCTTTTCAGTGAATACAGCTTTCTGCTGTTCTGAGGAATTAGAAGTTGCTCTTCTTTTTAGGAGCCAATCATAATGGGGGATGGTTGGTCTGTGTTAGAGCATTTCAGACTAAAAAGCTCAGGCAAGGCTTTGAGACAGCAGCATTTGCTTCCAGCAATCTCTTAACATTTTCTTCTTAAAAATAGGACTGTATGAGCTGTTGATGAGATCCAATTCTGAGGATCCCCTTTTCTGTCAGGAAAAAATTCTGTTTTAAGTTACATTGTGAAACGGCACTGAAAGTCTGTTTGGAACAGAAAATGCAGATTTAAACACAGTTTTCCTACTTTGACAGAATGTTTTTAGGGTTTTTAACTCATAAATTACTTTCTAAAACAGAGTGAGTTTGGATACAGCAAAAAAGAAAAAAAAATAAAAAGAAGTGTAAAAGCATCTTACTAACTTCAAATTAAAATGTTACACTCCAGCTAAAATAGCTTTTGGGGGTTTCCTTTTGTGACCCAGAGTTTGGGGACACCACTCTAGATCAAAACTAGCAGTGAGGCTAAGCCAGGAATGCCTAACAAGACCCTTTGCAGGAACTCAATGTAAATGCCGTTTTAAAAACAGTTTTAAAATCAGTTTTCTTAATAGTTGCAAAATCTGTGCAAGCCTACAATTTAATAATTCCACAGTCACTTTTCCATCACCCCATTACCCTGTCTGTAAAGAATTTGTGCACCGTGCTGAGAAGTTATTAAATCTTTTGTGTTAATGGGCACAGCAAACACAGGTTGTTCAAAGGGTGACTCACTCCCCAAGGAGGGATATTTGCCTTTCCTAAGTAGATCTATTCCTCAATCAGGACCCCAGGACACCAGGTGAATGAACACCAGCATTATTCTGAAAGCAAGTTCTTGCTTGGCTTTTATTCCCTGGGAAACAAAGTGGTGTTTCCCAGATACAACCTCTTGTTATCTAAAACAGTTAGGCCAGGAGTTTGGTTTAGTACCTCCAAAAAGGAAAAGCAGTCCTGTCATTAGGAGCAGTAGGTAAGCCCTGGCAAGAATACTGATGAATCCAGTCATTCCTCCAAAAATCATCAGTATCAGGCTGAGGGGCATCAGGATGACAAATGTTCCATGCATGTCTGAAAGAAAAATGAAGAATGTTAATATTTTAATATTTTATTATGGTGTTGGTGGATGTACCAATGATTATTAAATGCAGAGCACCTGATCAGCATCAAAGCCTCATTCTGTGCTGCACAAACAAGAAATTGGACAACCCCTCGGGTTTTCAGTGTAAATCAGCAGGACAAACATATGGTATGCATGAAATGGTAACAAGCAGAACAAACCCTCACAGAATCACAGCCTGTGTTTCAAACAGAGACCACAGATATAAAGGATATGCCTACACAGATATATATCAGCAATTAAACTGCTCTCAGCTCCTGAGCCAGCTGGATATCAGGTGATGCACTTCATACCAGGTAGGCACTGGCAACATTAATAAAAAGTAGCCTTGTTATGTGAATCACACTGCTCTGTTTGGGAGGTGAGATCCAGCCATGATTTGATTAAAGGTTTCTCTTCTGTCACGTGTCCTCTGCTGCACTGATGTAGCAAATTGTTGACCTTTTCCTTTGCTGCAACTGACCATCAACTAGAGGTAAATTTTCCCATCCAGCTCTGATTCTCTGTCACTTTTTTCTACAGCAGCTTCACTAAGTGCATTAACCTATCCTGCTTGCTTCCTCCCACACTAAATGTTTTACATTAGTCTTCCTTGATCCCTATAACATTTTAATAGCTGTGCAAACAGAGGGTTGCTATGTATTTTTTCATATCACTCTGTTTTTTCCATCATAAACCATTATTGTGTCATTGCTCCCTCTGATGCAATCTATCCACAACATTCAGCCCAACCTTTTTTTAGAGTAATAACCAAAAAAAGTAACTCCAGTATCAATTTGTTTCACACCAGAGTAAAGTGCAGAGTAACTGAGAAGAGAAAATGTAAAATCCATATTCTGAAGAGGTCTGGGTTTCAATGTCTCAATTAATTTCACAGAGGAACAATACACCAATAGCTTAGGAAAAGAAATCACTTAAAAGTTCACAGTTGGTGTATGATCAAATGATTAATTTTTTCATGTCACTGTAACTGCCCATGGAATTGGAGGTACTGCAGCTGCCACTGGCTAAGGATCCAGCTCATCCTCTACAATGGCATTATAAAGATCAGACATAATTGTGTACATGTCTCTGTTCAGTTCCAGAAGCCTGGAAGGTTAGGAAGGGTCTGCATGGCATCAAGGGAGACATTGTTTATGTCTGTACTTGAGTAGAATGTGGTTTCCAGATATAATTACTTGTTTTGTGTAGCACAGAACATGCTAACAAAAAAAAAGTAACAAATTACAGTTTTGGGAGTTGACCAGTTTTTGAGGGTCTTTTTTGCTTATTTACACTGGTTATTATATTTTCATATTCAACCCCACATATGCCCACATCAGGACCAGCTGGTCCTCAGAAATCATGAATTCAACAGTCTGCGCTCAAGAGAGCACTTTCCCTCTGAGATTCCAAAGCTCAGGACACTCGCTGGGCCTTCCTTCAGCAAAACTGGCCACAGCTGCTGTTCCTGGCTGAGAAACACAGACCTAAAGCAATCCTCAGCACTAACAGCCACATCAATCTTCAGATCACTGGAAACAAACCAGCAGGTCAAAACTGCCTGCTAGTCTAAGCTGAACTCCAAGATGAAATAGCCATGGAACTGAGTTCAGGAGTTTTATGTGGTTTGAAGTGGTTGTTGGGGATGTGATGAAACTCAATGTGACAGGACAGAGATTGGGCACCCAGTTCAGTTCTCATATTCTAGAGAGGCAGCAGCAACATGAGTGTAGTCTTCAGCCACATTCGAGCTTGCTGAGGGTTATTTAGTCTCATTTTGATTATTCCCCACCATTCTGACATCCATGTGTGTCTTAGCTTTGGTCTTGCATGTAAAAGGTGAAAAAGCCCTGGGAGGATAAAATCTCGGAGGACGCAATTAACATTTGAAAAGTATGAATGTAAGAATTGTGCAGCTCTGCCCTCAGACCTGGCCTTGCTGACAGAGAACAAGCACAAGCAGGTTCATGGCTGGCTCTTTGCCTTGGGATTTTCCAGGTGTCCCTCACCAGCCCAAGTCACTGCTAACAAACCCCACTCAGCACAGCAGCACTAACTTGCCATGTCTTTGACTTTTCTTGTCATTGTGTGATTTCAGCTACTGCAACTTGAGCCAGGACACATGTGGGTGAGCAAACCACAACTCTGAAGGGAACTTTGTGAAGGAAAGGGAAAAGAAAACCATAGCAGAGCATCCTTGGGGGTGTCCTAGATTATATTTATAGTCTCTGACAGCTGCAATATCAGAATAACTCTGATTTTTATGCCCTCTTCAGTGAAAATATAGGGTTTAGGGATAGCTCAGCTGAAACCCACAAATTCCACTGTGACAGAGCCTTACTTTTCCTACCCACAGCTGAGATCACACTTCTCATTAATCACCAGTAGCTTTTTTAAAATCAAATATTTAGTGAATTCTATTTGGTTAAATAGTACTTTTATAATCTCCAGTATTCTAGTTCAATATCTAATATCCATTTGTACTATGAAATCTGCAACTGCCTGGGAAACTTATTCTAAAATGCTGCCATGGAAACCACTCAGGAATCTGAATTCATGCCATCTGGCATATGATATTATGCCATTATATTCCTTGATTAGAGGAACAGAATTAGTTTATAGAAGAACATGACTTAAAATATCTTTACTGTGTTTCTGTCTTCAATAATCATCTGTGAAAGAAGTTAAAACATTAATTTTGCAGTAATTTTAGTGTTTTTTTAGCTTCTGTTGAAATACATATTTATGCATTATGTATTAAACATACAACTGTCTTCATATTGTTGGAATTAATCTAGTATTGGAAAAAAAACCACCCTAAGCCTTTTGCACAAGAAGAGGCATGTGCATTTTATTGTAAAACAGAATTCAGTTTCCCACACCTACTTCTCAATACCTGAGTCCCCTGTTAGTCCAACATGAAAGATCTAATGGTTTAATCTTGAAAATACTGAAACAAACTCATAAACTTTCAAAAAACACTTCCTTTTTTTGAAGCAAACAAGAACTAACTTGCTTAATCGTTGTTACTGAAGTTTTACATTCGCTAGCCAAAGCTCTGTTACTAGAGGTCTGGCCAAGTATCTGTGAGAATAACATCTGCACTGTGTGTCCAGATCTGAGAATTTGGCAGGCATTTCTAAATTACCACCCAACACAGTTGTTGAGGAATTGTTTGTGAGAGAAATCTGTGGAATGAAATAGAAACACTGAGCGGTGTCAGAAGGAACCAAGTGCAAGCCCAGCAGTTTTGTTAATCATCTCTTGTTAACATCCTGGAGCTTAATTGCTTCAAACTAACTTTGGATTTGTTTGTACAGCTTATAATAGCAAATAGTGCCTAGAAATCTGCAATATCACCTCATCAGAAATACTCCAAATGGCAGTGGCTCAGAAGAGCTTAATTAAGGGCCTGTTTACCTTACCCAGCAGTAACTATTACAGCCAGTTAGAAAGACAAAAACCTCCAGCTGAAACAGACTCCTGGCAGTTGTTAAACCAATGGGGCTGCTCCAGAAGGACTTGGCAAAGCCAGGGAGAAACAGTGCACAGAGAAAGTCTGACTTGTTTGCTAGGAAAAATGCAAAGAAATAGGGAACCAAGAAACAACTGAAAGATCTCATCTGTGGCTAAGTGTGAGACTTCTGGCTTGGGGCACAGGGACAGGGCCATCCTCTGTTCAACAGAAAAAAGAGGATGGAGGAACATTGCTCCCAGAGTAAGGGATCTCCAGGATGATTAGCCAGGCTCTGCTCTGTGTGTTACACATTTTGGCTTCCTGTTTTTCTCAAAAAAAAATCTCCCAGCTAAATGGAAAGCTCAATTTCAGATAGCAGAAATAGAATTATGCTAGACCTGGAGCAGGTGGCACTGACAGAAACTCCAGTAGCAGGAATGGGCAGGATGATGAATGTGAGCAGTGCACCGTGGCTCACATTCTGCTGCTGTGGTACCAATGAATCTGAAAACTAGGACATCTATCAGAACTTGCCACTTGTTAGGCTTCAGCTGCAGTGGTGCTGAACTTATCTCAGATTTCTGTATGTATTTACTGTCATATCTACAGTAAGTACTGGAGCAGATGTTCACTGGCACCTCTCTGAAGGAACAGTGCGCTGTTGCTCAGAAACAGGTACACACCTACCAGATCAATTAAACTAGAATTTCTATGTGCACCATTTGTGTCTTATTTCACTTGGCTCTTGCTCCAGCCCCAGCTGTTTCCTTCTGGCAGCTTAAAACCAAAAGAAAATTTGCAAAGAACTGTAAATCCCTCAGGAAAAAATATCAGGGTGGCCAAAGAACGGAGAATTCTTTATAACATTATAAACTACACCTCAGTAAAAACAAAGCAGGACCATGAGGAGCAGGGTGAAGTGCATGACTGTTACAGGGTCCACATGCTGTAAGGAAATTCAGACAAGTTTATCTGTACTATTAAACTCATTTTGTTGAGGAAGAAACCAAGGAGGCTGTTACATTAAAACAACTGAGGTATCAGAGCTGCCTCTGCTGCAAAGATTGTTTCTCTGCAGGAAGCACGAACTTGTCTGCAGCCTCATGGCTCCAGATACATTCATGTCTAAGAACGAAAAAATAAAAATACTCTGAGGAAAATACTTAAAGCAGTTGTGCATGGGCAGCTGCACCCTTCAGTCTTGATTTTATAACAGGAAAAACAGTATGAGTGGAAACCACATCCATTAAGCACTCCTTTCTGGGTGGGTCAGGAATAGAGGAGAGCACGAACAATGGACCAGTGAAAGGAAACCAGTCACTGGCCATGTTGTTCAAGTCTGACAAAAGCTCAGGATTGCCAGAGGTTTAATCTTATCTTGTAGGTACCTAATACAGATGGTTTGTGGGTCACACAGACAGTAAGAAAGAACAGTAGTTCCTCTCACATTATTTTTCAGAACTCCAGCCCCAGCTCTGCAGTGCTGGTGGGACCCTGCAGCAGCTCAAGTGCAAAGTTGAGATTCAAGAGACATTGTCTGGTTTTGAATAGAAACATTTATGGTATTTTTCATTTTGCAAGGATTACACTGGTGCTGCCTTCAGCTAAATCTGTACTGGTATTTACTCATTATTAACAACATAGGCTTTGGTAAATGGAAAGTATTTATATGACAAAAATGTCTAAGAGCAACTTTTCACCAGTGTAATATGTTGAGGTTTCTTGTTTGGGTTTTTCTTTTCTTCTTTTTTTTTAATTTTCTTTTAGAAAGCTCAAACTCTTGGGGAAAAGATTTCAACTGATTAAGCACTACCATATCTTCTTCTCAGCAGCTTCCCTCTCTCTGTGTGTGATCCTCAACATCCAGATCTGATTTTGGATGTTACATTTGTGCTGCTGGAAAATGGCGAAGCTGCTCAGAACTCGATGCAGCTGCCTTTGAAGTCAGTGACATCCTTATTTTGTCATTTAGAGAGAGATAGATTCAGCTCACCATGAAAAATGTTGCTCTTGCTGCTTGTCTGCCATAGCTGGCACAGGAGAACACGTAGCAAGGCAAAATATCAGAGGTGTCTTTGCTGACAAATTTAAATTCTAAGGGGAATTTTCAGAGGGCTATCTAATCCTAGTAGTCACCAAGAGACTCCAATAACTGTCTATATTATATATAACTGTCTGATTATATATAACTTTAATTTTATTCCTGTTTGGACCAGAGGAAAGTGTACATCTCCAGTGAAAAAGAATTTTATTAATGCAGAATTTCAGAAAAGCTAGTGATAGGCAGTTAAGTGGTATTTTGCTTTAAACAATAATTGATGTTTTAAACAAATAAATAACCAGGCCATAATGTAATCTGTAACAGGGAAATATTTTATCCATTGTGTGTTTGATGGGGAGAGAGGGTATGCCCTGCATGTTCAGCTGGCGGGAGTGGTAAGAGAAGAAATAGAAGGCTAATGTGGAGGAGAGAGTGTGTTTGTGTCTAATCCATGAGAGGACTAGTTCAGGAGTGCTCCTGTGATGTGAAAATACATCACAGTCCCAGGTTTAACAAGCCCTAGGTGGATTGCCTGGGTAATATTGCTCCTAGCACAGGATTTTAACTCGTGTACCAAATTATTTTAATTTGCCAGGAGCTCGATTTGAAGTAGACAATAATCCTAAAAGGAATCTGATAGGATGAACAGGGGAGATATTGGAAATGTGGAGGAAGGGACTGTAGAGGCTTTTCATTCTCTAATGAAGGGTTTGACTTCTGGCAGTGCCCAGCACTTTTGTTCCCACTTAGGCCCAGCTCTTTGCTCTCACACACAGACTTTTCCCATCTCTTTGGCACTTGTGTCTAGGTTAGATATGCCAGGAAGTGCATTCAAACTCTGAAAAATGAGGGATGTGACCAATGTGCTGCTTAAGTGCCTACTTCAGGAGACAGTCCTTTAAAGTCTTTTTAGGAATAATCAGAAAGAAACATGTTTGATGTTGCCAGAGCTCATGAAATTCAGTGCCTGTCAAACAGTGAGAAATACATGTGTACAGCTAGATGGAATGAGATTAAACCCCTGTGACTGTGCCTCACAGACACCTTCACAGGCACACAGAGAAAAAAATGTAGTTTTTTTGAAGTAACCATTTAAAGCTGTGCCATTAGCTTGTTTGCCACATTATAGCAGCAGATGAAGAAACTCTTGTAACTACACTGCAATCCATGATCACAGAATTTCACTCTAAAATTCTTGTTAAAATGTGTTGTAGATTAAGGTGGTTTGCCATGGTCTACCTAAATATGATTCAGTGGCCACATTTAAGTCAGAAACATTTAAGAGAGGAGAGTAAGGCTGATGTAGAAGGTACTATCTCAGGACCTGATGAATCTAGATCTCACTCAGAAATATCTGTATTTTCTAGAAGGAAGAAGTACTGACATGGTACGTTCTATGTTCAGCTGCTACTGCTGAGGATCTGTAGCCTCACCACACTGAAACTGCATTGAAGCTGAGCAAAAAATCAAAAAGTTGACTCAGTAGAGCATTCTAATAAAATCTAGCAGGTTCTTTCAATTGAAGTATCTTTGATTTCTTCTCTCATCATTTTTAGGCAGACAGATTCTGCCTGTTTATAATAAAATATGCAAGTGTTTTTGCAGACTTGAAGTCTTTTTCCAGGAACATAAAAATAGCACTTGATGTGAAAGCAAGAGAAAAAAAAATTCTCCAAGGCCCAGAAGAGCATGTAAACATAATTATTAATCCAATTTTTATTCATAGCCACTATTTTCTCACACTTCATGACTCACAAAGTCCTTTGTTTCCAAGCCAACATCATTTTTATAACCAAAAGAGAACTGCTTTTTATTTTTGTTTTGTTATTTAACTGAACAGCTGCAATCTCTCACCTGAGGAAAATAACAAATGTACCTTTTGCAAATATGCACACAACTTTTGAAAAGCAAATGGTTTCATCGTGAAACGTTGGACTATCACCAACGTAAAAATGGAGGTGCCAACACATAAAACATGGCAGGTTCAGTTAATGCTGACTGCTCAAAGGCTCGAGTGATCCAGCAGAAAATCACTTCCACTGATTTCAGTACCATTGAGCAGCTACAGCCCTCTGTTCTGAGCACAGAAGATTAAAGCAATGGCACTTCCTCTATCTGAAAGCACAGAGAGACAGCCTGGGCTGTAAGTCCTGGACCTGCTGATGTGTTTATATGGCTGCTTCAGCAGCTCCCTGAGACCTGACCCCCAGTGCACCTTCCCAGTGCAGCTGTGACACAGCTCCAGCACCTCCAGGATTCCTCTATGTGCTGCACCTGCAGCTGGACCACGAGATGCTGCTCCAAGAAACTAAAGACAGTTGAAGCCTCAGGGAGCCCAGGGGATGGCTGGTTTTAAGGGAAAGAGTTCCATTTTAAGAAACAGGACAAATGAATGTATTCTGTATAGTCAGGGAGAAGAGGTGAGTAAATAAAAAAATTGCAAAAAGCAAACCCTCACAAGGATGTATGAGGAAAGGATTGTGTCAGATATATGATGCAGAGACGGTAAATCGTCTTCTAGGAGATGCCTGTAAGTGTTTGAAAATGTTCAGTTTGGACTTCTTGAAAACATTCTGGCATTGACAAATGAATCTAAAGAAAAATAAGTAAATATATTAGAAGCTCAATGTTTTTGAACGTGATGTTCTTCAAAGACTTTGAACACTGCTTTTGGTCATTGATTTACTTTCTTAAATTCTCACAAACTTAAGTCTTTTATCAGTGCCAGGAATCCCACTGAAAAGCTAGAAAAGTAGCTGTGTTACAGATTAGTTTAAATGTGTTCTTAAGCATTTTCAGTGATCAGACTCCTTTGAGGTGATTGTGAACACTTTTGCCTTTTATTTTTAACAATTCTGTACATCCTGTGCCATTCCAGTCAGAGAGGTTTTGCTCCTGTGAAAGAAATCAGCTGAACTTGTCATCAAATAGATGGTTATTTCAACAACCAGTAAACACACTTGAAGACCACAGGTAGTGAGAGATGTTGTACAGAAGCAGAGCCAAAAACACTTTCTCAGCAAATTCCCCCTCTGAATTAGAAAACAGTCCTTGTAAATGGCCAGGGAGGGAGGGAAGGGTGGATGGAAATATAAAATAATACAAACACTACTCACACAAAAGCTGTCTGTGTGAATCGGTGATGTTCGCATTCTCATGCCAGAAGGGGTTTATCAAAGGGTAACATTCACTCCTCACTGTTAGAAAAAGGGGGGAAACAATGAAGAAAAAATTACACTATTATATCCATTTGCTACATATATATATTTGGTTTTTTGCATGTACATATAATTTATGAAACACTAGCTGCTTCTAAAACAGCCATTCCTATGTGGGGAAGGAAATGAGAGGATTTTTAGCATGCAGCATCAGCTGCTCCCATGGAGCCTGACCACTGGAGTCAACAGGGAAACATCTGGTCATTGCAATGGGCTCAGTGCACAGCAAAGAGAGAATTCCTGTAACCTGCTCCTTCTCCCTGTTCCTCTGGAAGTAACATCCTTTCTTGCCTATGGCTAACATTACTTACTCCTGGCTTTCAAGAGTGGAATCAAAGCCAAAAGTTAAATGCCTAGCATATAAATTAACTACATGGGGGAAATCCTATATATTGATATATAGGATCATAATAATCCTATATTATGATACATAATAATACATTTAAATTAATAGTATTGTTTATGTAAATAAACTATATAGCATTTATATTTCTATTCGTTATATTATTGTTTATCATTTTAATGGCTTTAACCCAGAACTTTCACCCCTTAATTTCCTGAGCCAAATGAAAAGACATCTCCTTCCTTCTAAATGGTTAACGTTTATTAGATTATTTTGAATTAAAAGTTAATGTAAAATTAGGTTACAGTAGCAGAAAATTCGCTCTCCCCACGTCTCCTTCGGCAAGTGACAGGGAGGTATTGACAAGGCACTGCCCATGGGTCCCGGGCACGGCCGGGGAGCGCCGTCCCTTGAACCGCTTGGAGCCGGAGCA
>VXBI01014343.1:2523008-2536875 GCA_013397375.1 Toxostoma redivivum
CGTGGGGACACAGGAAGCAGGACAGGCGGGTCTCACCGTGGGGACACAGGAGAGGCCGCCCCGTGCCCGCGGATCCTCGCCCCGGCCGCGCTGACCCCCGCGGAGGCTCCGGTGGGTCCCAGTCCCACCGGGATGGGCAGGTTTGGAGCTGGCAGAAGTGAGCAGGACTCATAGCTACAGATACAGAGATTGCTTCTAAAGACTGGAGAGTTTTGAGTGTAGATATGTATGTGTGATGGTCGAGCAGGGAGATACTGAGCTGATCACGGCTCTGAAGCATCTCTCTTAGGAGGAAAGGCTGAAGTTGGGAAGAGATGACTGGGGGGGACCTTCATAATGTGTAAAACATCAAAGGGAGGTGTCAGAGCAGGGACTGGGCTCTGCTTCCTGGGGCCCAGCAATGGGGTAGGAGCAATGGGCAGGAACTGATATCCTGGAAGCTCCACCTGAACACGAGGAAAAACTTCCCCGTGCAGGAACCAAGCACTGGGACAGATTGTTCACGAAGAGTACGGAGTCTCCCTCACTGGAGATATTCCAGAACCATCTGGAGTTGATCCTGTGCTCCAGAATGACCCTGCCTGAGCAGGCAGATGGGACCAGATGAGCCACTGTGGTCCCTTCCAGCCTGAACCATTCAGTGATCTTGTTCAAGTACAACTGGATAATAGCAAATTTAGCATAATCATTCCAGATGTTAATGCCAACACAGGAAGTGGCTTTATTCCCTTTGAAGACCCTGATTAAGCATTGTAATTCTGTGCAGTCATGGTAACTTTTGGTTTTTTTCAGGAGAGGTTGTTTGTAACATCAGCAAATTAGCAGCTCTTCCTAAAATACGAAGTGGCTGCCACTGAACTACTAACAGGTATATATTTGAGGATTCTGTAAAAGAGAGCCTTGGAGCATTGCTACTTCATTGAACAGCGTAATCTGATTTTTATCTTCTGAAATACTGCTGGAGCAATGTTCAGACAGTGTCAGGCTACCACTAAAAGCTGCCTGTGTTTGGTTTTAGGTTGAATATCCTGATGAGTAACTTGTCTTGGAGCGTGGTGGAGCTTGCACGATCACACCTTCTCAGAAACAATGTCCTGAGGTTCCCTTGGTGAGCAGAACCATTACTGGACACCTGTACGTGGAAGAGAATGGAATCCCTTTGTGGCAGCACTGCACAAGGGATTGTCTGAGCACTGCAGATGCTCCTCTCACCAGCAGCCCATGGTAGATTCAGCAGAGAAGGACATGGATAACCCCACGTTCAGAAGTGACACTGTGCTGTCAGATGTTCACTTGCACTGCCCAAGCAAAAGACACCTCATGGTACGACTGAATGCAGTTGGACAGCCAGGTAATGGTGCTGACACTGATGCAGTTGTACTTTACCTGTACTCATACCTTTGGAAGGCTGAATCCTCCTCTAAGTGATTGATAGTAATAGTTACATTTTTTATTCCATTTATAATTAGAATCACCTCCTACTCAGTCTTTAGAAAGAGGGCTAGCTGTGTTCTCCTCATGAAATTGACTCCAGAAATGAAAACTTGAAGACAGCCTGTCTTAAAAATTAAACTTTAAATTACCAAATTTACTCACTTGCAGGTTTAATTTAATGTATTTGTTCATTGAGCAATAGTGTCAATATAGCACTTTGGGAATCATGATTAAAAATAAGTTTGTGATGTTTCTTATACACAAACAAAAGGTGAGAACCCAGGAGTTTAAAAATAGTGTAACTTAAGTTTAAAATATAAACTATCCATAATTAATTTATCAAGTTTAATTAAATGTTTATGTGATGGTTAGCCATCTATTCCAGGGGGGCATAACAGCTTTCTTTGGGTTTTGTGGTAGTTTTTTGTGTATTGATTTTTTTTTTTGTTGGTGGGTTTGGTTTTTTGGGGGAGGTGTTTGCCTCAAAAAAAATGTCAACAGGAAAATTCAAAATACCAATGGCTTTAACTGACAGAGAAATTGAAGAGTCAAGGCTATAGAGGAAGTAAGTTGGCAAATGCCCCTGGCTGATTGCCAGCTTGTAGGTTGCTATAAAGTTGTCAACGGAACTGACCTTGCAGCTGCTGGCAAAATGTTCTGTACAAAAGTCCTGCTGTGACAGAAGTGTTAATTGTCTTTTCAAACCCATTTGTGGCATAAAAAGAGTAACTTCTGCAGCTGTTCTGGTATATGACAATGTGAAAAATTATCAAAGTAGGCCTGACAACGAAATTAATAATAATTTTGACCCTATTAAGTTCAAAATTCTGCCAATAGTTAAAATTGATATTATTAAATCAGATGAATGAGCCTGTTGTGGCTGTGCAGATGCTGAGTCAGCCAGTGGACTGTGAAAGTGCTTCCTTAATTTTCTGCTGACAGAACTTAATAACAGAAGTATTTCTTAATAGCAAATAAAACTGTATTTCAAGTTACCTGTATAATTTTTTACTCTATAGATTTTTAATACATGTAATGCATACCAAAATTTCATGTATGCTGAAGTTGTGCACAGATTCTGCCTCACCTGGTGTTTAATCTTTCCCCCCTACACTGTGTTCTTACAGTATTCCTGTCATATTTCAAACTCCTTTGGAGCACAGAAGATTTGGCATCTGGGAAACACGTGAGAGAAATTAACACAGGAAGAGAACATCAGTGCAGAAGTGGAGATGAACTGTGTGACAAGGACAGGAGTAACACAGAAAAAGAAGGAGAATTAAATAGTGAAGGAGTAGAAGCTCTGCTAGATGATGATGGAGACCTGGAAGTGGTCAGAAGGCCTCGAAGTGCCTCTGATTTGCAAGCAGAGGATCTTTTGAGGGATATAGTGTGTCCTGTAATTCTGATGAAAGGGAGAGAAGATGCTTTTGAAGATGAAGAGCAGGAGTGCACTTGCAGTGATGTTGTTAAAATAGGTAAATAATACATTTTCATCGGGGAGAAATGTGCAAATATGTTTCTGTAAAACAAAAGAAAAATAGGTTTTCTTTAGAAATGGAACAGCAGTTTGTTAAGTGAAAGAAAATAATGAACGCAATACTGATATTGCAAATAAAAATTTACCTTTTTTCTCTGGAAGTGATTTGGGCAGCTGTATACCATGGGAAACTCAGTGCTCCTTAGAATGGGTATTTGGCATTATCTGGCATTATTCTATAAAGTGAAGAGTGTTTAGTTCTGTATTTGAAAGGAAAACAGCATTAGTTTCAAACATGCCACTGTGGAACTTGATTTGAACAATTTTGAGATAATGATTTTCTGCTCATTTCCACAGAACACACTATGGCAACCCCCTTAGAAGACGTTGGTAAACAAGTACGTGTTCTGCCTTGTAGTATCTTGATTTTCATGGAATGTGCTTCAGAACTGACTCACTTTTAAGTGTTCCCTTGTCCACAGGTCTGGCGTGCTGCCTTCCTTCTGGCTGATTACATTCTCTTTAAAAGGGACACGTTCAGGTGTTGCTCTGTGCTGGAGCTTGGAGGTGGCACTGGAATTACCAGCATTATCATGGGAACAGTTGCCAAGAGAGTTTATTGCACAGGTAAGGCAGTTCTTTTCAGTTAAATATTTCCATGAAACTTCCCAAAGCAGTGCTTTCCCTGCACTGAAAATACTCTGGTATTTTCAGATTCATCTGTTCAATTATAGTTAATCATTTTTTATTAATGCATATCAGTTTGTGTTATTTACTGAAAAATAACAGGAACTTTCTCAAGGGGCTGAGAAAGCTCAAGAGTTTAAAGCAAGATATGTACAAAAGGAAGAAGAATACTAGGGAAACAATCATCAGTGGACAGAGTTGCTCTGAATTTTCCTTAATCTCATGGGCTTGAGAGAAACTTTGATTATTAGTCTGAGAGGCATATATGGCCAATACAAAATATTCCTGTTTTTAATATCATTATCGCTTCTTTTCTAGATGTTGGTGAAGACCTTCTGACCATGTGTGAGCAAAATGTTGCATTAAACAAGCACCTGATGGAGCCTGGAGGTCAGTGCTGTGTGGTCAGATTTTGACTCTGTACTTTAGCCCAGGTGTCTGAAAGGCCATTTGTGACTGATGTGATCTTTCTCCACCCCCAGGAGGGGAAATTAAAGTGAAAGAACTGGATTGGCTGAAAGATGAATTCTGCACTGGTAGGTGCTTATACTGGGTCCTTTTAGATTGGGCTTGGTGTTTGGTGTAACATATTCAAAAGCCTCTCTTGGGCCTCAAAGAACATTCTGGTAAAAGATAATATTTGATACTGCCAGTTGAAAAGGTTTTATGTTTATTAGATTTTCAAATAAAGATTCTAAAGAATAAATTTTTAAAAGCATGATAAAATAGGAAGGTTAATAAAAACTTATATAAGGATATATCTTGGCTTTTGTTTAAAGGTGTGCTTGCTGTAATGTATTTAAAGCTGTGATCTTGCTACAGGATTGTGAATTCTGAAATGAAAGAAAACTTTTGCTTGCCAGTCAGCCTTGGGAGGGTTGGACATAACACAGGGAAAGCAGAGGACTGGGGGAACTTCAGAAAATGAACAGGGAAAGTTTTGATTTCCCTTGAGTGGTGTGCTCTGTTTATGGAGTAGCAGCTGCCCACAGGAGCTAAGTTCCTTTTCTCCAGTCATTTGAAACATTTAATCATACACACCAAAGCCATATTCTTTCTTACAGATCCTGAAGCTCCTTACAGCTGGTCTGAAGAAGAGATTGCTGATTTGCTTGATCACTGTTCTGTGATAATGGCAGCTGATGGTAGGGAAATATAAACATTAAGCTTTTAAATCAAACACTCGAGCATTATGAGTAATAATTTAAACATACCTAGTTTGCTTTTAAAATCTAATAGGTCAGATCCTTACCTGATTTGCCAAAGTTCTGCCTTAAATGTTCCTGGCTGTATTTTTCTTTTCTAAATGTTCATATTTATATTCTGAATTAGCAATTATGAGAACAGATGTTGCAAGCTAGTAGCTCTTCCTTTTCTTTGCTGTGCTAATTCTTTGTGACTAAATAAATTGCTCAATACAGTCACAAGTAACTAAGGAATCAAAAGAGTTGTGCTGTCCTATCCTTGTCTTGTATTACATAACTTCTGTGCAAATAATGATAAATAGGTCATTAGACTAAGATTTTCTATAATGTGAATAACAGTTCCAGATGCTGTCCTTTCCCATGGTGTCTATGCCTTTGGATAACACTTTTCTGCTTTTTTCTTGCTTATGTGAAGGACTTTAAAATTACAAGCTAGCTTACATGTATAGGAAAACCATTTTTTTGATCTATAAATAAAGGAGATTTGATTTAGTTATTTAAAGGAGTTGCAAGAATGCTTTCAAAGGAGATCTGGTTATAATGGTAAATTAATTATGGCCTGGTGTGGGTTTTTGCAAGAAAAGAGGCTCTCTACTCTCTAATATCCTGGTTTTTTAGCTTTGTAGTAAGATTATTTCCAGGCTGAGAGAATTCTTGTCAAAGCTTGTAAATTGTCTGACAAATTATTCCCCTTCTGATAAGAGAAAACTTAAAGAAAACCTGGCATAAATAGCAGCAGTGAATACTCTAACAGGGTCAGTTTTTGCCATTAAAAATGTACTTTGCACTTAGATAAAAGAGAGACTTTCTTGATTGGAGTTACCAAACTAAAGCCTGTTGTTGTTTCATAATGGACGCTGAAGTAAATTATATCCTTAATCATACATTTGCTCTTAATCTTGTTTTTTATAGTGTTCTATGATGATGACCTGACAGATGCCTTGTTCAGAACTCTGTATAGAATCACACACAACTTGAGAAATTCTTGCACAGTTTACTTAGCACTGGAAAAGAGGTATTACCAAAAACTTAATATAAAAAGCATTAAACACTTTGTGTGTTTTAATTAAAGGTTGGCTTCTGATTTTTGTTATATCGGATGATCACAGGCCACAGTATATGCTCAGGACAAGCTTTGTTTTCCCCTACATGCTTAATTTTTATCAGTTCAGAATTTGAGTTTTAAGAGTTTTGCTTTCTGTTGTCCTACCTTTGCCTCACCTGAGATAATCTCTGTGCAAATAAGGATAAATAGGTGGCTAGATTGATGTATTCTACAATGCCTGACAACATTTGCTATATATTTTTGAAGTCACAGGGTGGAAAGAAGTGGTTTAGAATTATTTATTAGGGTATTTATTTCCTAGCTTGAGTGACTCTAGAACAGTTTCTCATGTTTGCTTTCAAGGAATCAATGAATGTGTTAAGTAGTTGTGCATTGGAGTCCATTCAGAAGCTGATGCACAAATTGGCTTTGCTTAAATCTCTAGAGATATGTAAGCAATAATTCTTCCTGTGCTTTGTTGCCCAGTGTTTGTCCAGGAAGCCAAGCGAATGATTCTGTTGTGGCAAAGTGCCCTAAACTCAATGGAAAGATTAATCCAAGAGTTATTGTGTATTGATGCTGACATAACATCTTTGCTTTTCAGGAATGGGGGATGTACATTTTTTTGGCAGCTGAAGGGAGATAATTATGCTGAGAAGATCCATTTTTTCATTAGCTGAGGGAAGTTGCACACCTATTTAAGATGGCAGTATTGGAGAGATGTTCTAAATGAAATATTCTTTTGCCAGGCTTAACTTCACTTTAAGACACATGGATGTTACATGTGAAGCCTACAGTCACTTTAGAAATACTCTAAATGATTTGGAGAACCTCCAAGATGGAAAAATGAAATATACAGTGGAGCCCATTAAGCTTGATTTCTGCCAGTCCCTTGTTTATGAGCGAATTGAGCAGTTGGTAAGTGGCATTCATGAAAATAAATGTAATGTGTCAGGCCAATCATCTCAAATTAGTTATCAGCTGTTTATGTTACATGAAGGAAGAAAAGGAGAATAAACATTATCTTTTATTTCCATTTAGCTTTTTTGATTTAAAATGATCCTTGTTTGTGCTTACATAGCCTGTACTAGATTGACATGTCCTGGTTTTGACTGGGACAGAATTGATTTTCTATCACCAGCAGTAGAGTGGCTGAAATTGCACTCAGTTCCTCAAAGGATAAGAGACTTTTACTTTGTAAAATGCCATTTTTGTGATTGAACTGGAAAATGGAGCCAATATCTCGTGTCATTTATTGTCTTGTAGGAGAGCTTTCATTTCACACTTTTAGTAATTCCCAGTTCAGAGTTCAGGAAATAATGTTCTAATATCTATGAAGAAGACAATTAGCTGTAAAGTTCTGTTATTGAGAAACATGTCAGATATAATATTTCTGGTTATCTAATTACCTCTCAAGCACTTATAGTTCTCTTTCTCCATTTTTTTCCAAATTATCTGCTCTTAGGAATATTATGAAGGGTAACTAACAGCAAACAGACTTCTAGAATAATCCAATCTAATTAATCTTTTTCGAGGAGTTGCAAATCTTGTACTGGATTGCAAATCTGGTACCAAGAAATTATGTTGTTGTAGTCAGCATACTGTGTGTATGCATAGTGAGATGACAGAGGCCACAGTTACTTCATGAGATCGATTTATTTTACTTAATGCTGATACCTTCAGGCATAAAACACATGTAAAACTTGTTTAAAAGTTTTACAATACACAGAAGTAACCTGGATTATATATAAATATGTAAACTCATTATCTGGCTGCTTTGAGGAAAGCTGCTGATCCTCGAAATCTATGCATTTTTAAAATGCCTCTGTTTTTATTTATCATTAAATATATTGCTACAATGGAAAGATCCCATGGTGAAAAGTATGTGATAATCTGCTTAATTACCCTTTGTGGAGCAGACAAAGCATATATTAATATATTCAAAAGAAATGAAGTGATTAAGGATTTTTCATCCTTGTTGTCTGGCAGATTGAGAAAGGGGTGTGTGTTTGGATATGCTGTGCATTTGGGAGACATTGATTCCTCAGTAAATTATTTCTTCAGCTGTTTGTTTTTTTTTTTTAATCAGCATTATTGAAACCATTTGTCAACACAGGCTAAGAAAAAGAGAAGGATTATCAGTGAAAACACTGCAGAAGATCATGCAGATCAGTGAAATGACAGAATCATGGAGTATTTGAGTTGGAAGGGACCCAGGAGGACAATTGAATCTAACTCTTAAGTGAATGGCCTCATATAGGGATCCAACCCACAACCTTGGCATTGTTAGCACCATGCTCAGACCAATTAATTTAAAATTATTTTAAAACAAATTACTTTATACTAAATGCACATTATTTTTTAAATCATGCTACAAGAATGAAGCAATCAGCTATAGTGCTCTGTTTCAAAGATAATTTGGTAATTGTTCCAGGAGATTACAGACATGGATTTAGTATCCATCCATAGATGGATACTATCTATAGATGGAGGTATATGGGGTATGTCTTACAGTGAGCATGCTGAACTTTTTCATAATTGCAACCTACTGATGTGAGAAAATACCTGTATGTATTTTTTCTGCTCCTACAGGAATTGTGGAAAGTCATAGCTGAACACCTAACATGACAGGCCCACAAGAAAAGAGAAGATCTTTACCTAAGGAGAAGGGCTATTTTGATGTTCTGTTAAGATAAGGATTTCATCCCAAGAAAGGTGGAATTGTGGAATTGTGTTCTCAGAAAGTATTGCAATGCAGTTTTGCTTTACTTTTTTGGTTTTGACACTTCGTTTCTTGGACTTGTGCACTTGGACAAGATTTCTTTGATGTTGCCAAGTGCCTGCTGGATGCCAGACAGTGGCAGTGATGCTTTGGGATTGATGACTTCACTTTTAGAGTCTGGCAAAGAAGTATTTAACCTTTTCCATGTGGCTGATTTGCAGATGTCATGCATTTCCCTTTTTAGTTTACACAACACGGACATTGTTCTCAGCCTTATCCCAGTTCCACACATTATTTGTATTTATGGACACTTGTGAAACAATGTTCTGGACAAGACTTGTTTGTCATTAATTAAATTTTCTTTAAAAAATTTGTTTATGAAACTTGGCCCTTAATTCTCAGTTTGTCCTATATGAATCACTCCAGTTTAGGGCCACTGTCTGAATTGAAAAAAGACAAGATGCATTTTGCTTGAAGCTCTAAAAATACTCCACAGAGGTTTTGGAGTATAGGAGGTCAACCCTCTCTTGTCCTGCAGGAATTTTAAGGTATTCTGTCCTAGGCAGGTTGAGGGTGAGAAAGTACCACATGAAGGGAGATGATACAACTCTTGAAATATTTGGAATTCTACCTCAGCATTTATGAGGATGGAGGTAGAGAAGTGACCAAGAATGTCTTACCCACACAAAATGGAGCCTCCAATATCTTACTTCTGAATTAAAATAAAACATACTTATTAAATCTCTCTTGTATTATTAGTGAAACCAAGAATCTGCTCTCACTTTTATAAATGTTATGTGCACTGTTGTGTTTGTATCACTTTGCCATATATACACTGCCATGAGAATCCTTCTGCCCACTGCATTTCTCAGCACCAGGAGAGTGTCAGTGATGGAGCTGTTCCAGCTTGGGACTTGTAGGAGTGTGCAAGATGTTAATTAGAAGCATCTCATGGACTTCTTGAAAGCCTGTTTTGCATTTGGTGTAGGTCAGTTATTTTATAACCTGCTGATGTGTGTGAAGACCTATTTTTTGTGTTCCTTAACGGGAGGAAAGGTTATTAGATGATGATGACCATTCCCTGTGAGTACAGTCAAAGTAAAAATTACATTATGTTAACACATATCTGCCTAGATTAATACAAAACTTCTCTGTCAGAACCCTCATTTGAACTTCAAAGATAAAAAAACTGTATTTTAATCCAAAGATTCCCAAACCAGTGTTTATTGGTTTGTTACGTAATGTTACTATCTTTGGTAGGTTCAACTATTTTTGAATGTAGCTGCTTATTTCAGTAGTGATTTTTTGAAGACTGTACAAGAATCAATTTGAACTGATGTGAAATAATGTGAACAGTTAGGGAATTCTGTGGTTTTTCTCACACAGGATTTCTCAAAGTCTTTGGAATTATCAACAGAAATTCATCTGCAAGTCCTTCATTTCTGTGAAAGAAGAGAAAGTAGGGACTTAAATTAAAAACTATGAATATTTCTACTCAGCTGTGGAGATTAAGTTTTCATTTAGAAAAGTGACTTTCTCTTTTGCTAAATATATGTAATAATAAGTCATCAGGAAGTTGGGAACATTTCTGGATCTGGCTGGCAAATTCAGCAGTCATCCAGATGGATCATTTTCTGGAGAGAGGAACATAGAGGAGGTGAAGGGGAGCCTGTGGAACCCTTGCAGTGCACTTAGTTCTGATAAAAGGGAGGAGTGTCCAGATATTCTTGGCAAGTATGGTAACGGATAGACAGACGATCTTCCAGGAGCAATCTGGTTTGAAACAAATTGATTTACACTTTTGTCACTGCCATATGGAGAAACAACAAATGCCTTTGGTCAGTCCCCACCCCTCTCCTGCTTTTATCTCTTAAGAGAAGCAAAGGTGACACAATTATAATTATTGGTCAGGAGAAGAACTTGAACTTTTATGTTACACCCAAATAAGCACTGCAGACTAATTGCATTTATTTCTTTTAAATCTTTGTTGATGTGAAACTTTGAGAGTTGCTTTGTTGTGAATGTCTGTGTGTCATTTTGCAGTAGAAAAAAGTCGAAGACACTCCCTTGATGGGATAGATTCTGTGTATTTGTCATTGCTGGGTGTTCTCAAGTGTAGGTGGCTATTTGTAGGCCATCCTAGTAGCTCCATCTGCTGTACAACACTTTGAGTCAAAACATTTTACAGTTTGTTCAACACCCTGTTCCTTTCTCGTTTGACAATATTGTATTTTGGAGTAACAGCTTAGGTGGCATGCGTGGTTCTGCACTTCTCACCTAGACTTGCAGATGAAGTTACAGTGGAAATTATCCAGAAAAAATATATTTAATTGCCTACTTTTTGACAGTAGCTTTAGGAGGCTGCCTCCAGCAGTTTGGGGTTTTCAGGCAACATTCTAGGAAAAAGTGGATGTACTTTTGTGTGTGTGTGTTGGTGGGGACTTCTCATTCCTGACAAGATGAGGACTTAAATTGGATCTCAAAGTTTTATAGCAGATAACTATCATGAGATTGTTCATTAACTTGACCATTTGTGGACTTCTACATCCAACACTAACTAGTTCCAGTCATTTTCCATTTTCACCAGAGGATTAAGGGCTTTGTCCCTGGCAGTTGCATTTCTGGGTTTTGTTTTGTTTGCTTTGTTTTTTTCATTCTGGTAGACAACATCTTAAAACTTGGATAAATAATTTTGTGTGTCCAAGCTTTCTACTTGCTGAGCATATTTTGTGTTCCAGTTGTATATTTCCCCCTTCCATAGTGTTGGTTATAGCAGTTTTACAGTCTGGATTCTATGTTTTTGATTCCCAGGAAACCAAATTGCAAGTGTAGTTTTCCATTGGATCAATGAGACCTAATCCAACTGACTCCTGTGATGCAGTCAGGGCCATCAGTGGGGATCTGTTGCTGGGGTATAAAGAGAGAGCAGACCAATTATTTTGATGGCAATGGATATCCGGGTCGACTTTGGAGTTATGTGTAACTCTGCTCCCAATGTGGCAGTGCAGGGTGTGTTAGCAAAGATGATTTTCCTCAGTCCTGTGCCTGAAACCACATTACCTGGAGTCAGACTGCCACGAGTGTGACAGCCAAATGCTGCTGCTGATTTTAAAGACAGTTATTGGTGCTGAGTGCTGGTACAGGAAAAGTGGGTGCTGAATTCCTGTCTGCTTTTTATGGCATGGCAAGGAAAGCTGCCTGTCTCATAAGCTTGCAGAGATTTTTCAATCTGCAAGTAGATTGAAAATTATTCACTTAATGCTTAGCAACTTGTCTTTAAAATGCAGTTCACTTCCTGAGTGTGAGCATGGTATTTGCAACGTGAACACTTTGGAGGTTCAAGTGAAGTAGGAGGATTTGAAAATGAGCTAGTTCTTGCTGCCAGACTGTCAGGCTGTGGCAGAGGTCCAGAGCTTTGTGTTCTTTTACAGACTCATCTTGACTCTTTTTGTGTACCCTTTGCATCTGTGCTGCAAGTTGGTGCATTAACAGAATAAAGCTTCCTCTTGAGAAATAACTGCCTCTCTATGCTGCCAGCAGTGCAGTCAGCTGTGTCAGTACAGCAGATTGCCTCAGAGAAAGTTTCCCCAGCAGATGGCACATGGAATTTCTTTAACAATACCAGCACCTAAAGGCAGTAACAAAATATCTACATATATATATATGTGTGTGTGTGTGTTTATTTACACATGGCCCAGGCCAGCCCCACTGATGCGAGCAAGAAGAGATGCAAAGGAACATCCCTAGTTTGCAAGCAAACCGAGTATATTCTCTAAGCTTCTTGAGCAAATATTCAAAGGGGATACCCGTCAGATAGTGAGTAAGATAGGTAAGACGTTAATAATAATTAGAAGTAACACAATTCTTGCCTCAAAGTTAAGTAAAAATACATATAATAAATTAGGCAAGAAAATTGACAGGGAGTTGGACAGAAGATACCATGAAAAAAGTAAAGTTTACTGCTCTGTTCTTGTTCTATGGGATATCAGTAGCAGGTTTACATTGTAAGAGGATCAGAAGGGGTGCCAGGAAATTATCTGCTCTGTATTCCTCTCAAAGCAGAATCATATTCATCTGAGAATCCTGGTAAGTGTTATCAAAGGCTCTCATCATAGAGATTCTGTATTTCTCCCAGTAATCTGTTCTAGTGCTTCCTTATCCTTTATGATACAAATGGCTTACTGCCATCTGAATGGCTGAACTGCTGCCTCCCTCGTGATTTTGGACCATTAAATATTTCTTACTGGAAAAAACTAACAGCCATAAGGATTCTGGGCAGGGTAAGTGGAAATGAGGAGGTGTAGATGGCCCAGCCTCAAGTGGTGTGTGCAGGGACAGAAGGATGGATCCTGTAACACCATCTGCACATTGATGGTGTTGCAGCACAAAAGAACAGCTCTGGCCTCTCAGAACCCGCAGCGTTCCTGCCTTGCTTGTGTCCTTTCCAACTCTCCTGTCTGGTGGCTTTCAGCTGCTGTGCCACAATAGCTGCTCCAGGATACTCCCTGGAGCCTTCCATGGAGGCACTTAGCAGGGTCTGACACTCCCCTCTCTTGTCACTGAGCGTGCATCTTTATGAATCCCAGTTCTGTGGAGTCACCTGGGCAGGAGCAGGGTGCCCGTGTGCTGCTCACAGGACAGGGGATGGAGATGTACATTTCTGAAGCTCTTACTGGTCTTTTGTAGCCAGGTCTTAGGTTTTGAAGAAAACCGAGACTGTGAATGAGACATGGAATTCTGTAAGATGAGAGTCCAGGTAGGGTTCAACATGCTTGCCATAGGTTCTGTTGTGGACGAGACACATAATAATATTTATTATTGGGTTGGAGCTCCAAGGACATCACTTGTGTCTGCAAACTCCACATTGCTGTAGCAGAACCCAACAGCAACTGAGCCAAAGGGCTCCTTGGGGATTTGACCTGCTTCAGTCCACCACTGTCCACAACAAAAACCCGTTTTGTCTAGGCCAGGCTTAAATGGTGGTGAAGATTTGGGTTTTAAATTTGGAGTTTGATATTGCACTACGTTTAATTTGAATTTCTAATAAGAGAAGATCAAAAGAATTTCGCAGTTGCTGCCTTTGCTAAATTAAATATGTCCCAAGTGGCAGCAGGTAAATACGAGGCAATAAGGAAAGGACAGTGGATGTTAGTGGAGCTGTAAGAATGTAGGCACGGATTCCCATCGCGGCTGGGGAAGAGACTCCGCTGCCCTTGTGGCGGATGCGCGGTGGCACAGGGAGCAGGGGAACGAGGGGCAGGCGACAGGAGCGGTGACAGCCCAGGGGAAACCGA
>VXBI01014343.1:2537057-2733338 GCA_013397375.1 Toxostoma redivivum
CGTCCTGCCTGCCCGGGGGCCCTGCCCTGCACTGCCAGAGCCGAGCGGGGCTGGACCCGGCGGGGCTCCCCTGGGCTCCGCGGAGCGCAGGGCGGTTCGCTGCTCCCCGCGCGTTCGGCCGCACCGGGCGGGTTTGGGATGCTCTGTGCCTCGGCAGCGGCACGGACCTGCGGCGAGGGAAGCGGGAAGAGGAAAGGCGAGGGCACAAAACCCGTGAGAAAACTGCTGCGTGCCGTGGGGAGAGCGGCACTGGCTTTGCGCGCAGGGCTCCCCTGGTTGAGGTGTTGCAGGCAGCTGAGGAATGGTGTAAGTGGAGGCCTGGTGCTGCACTTCAGCTGGGCTTTTCAGTTTCCTGTTCTCCAGCTGGTGCTGCTGATGCAAAACCCAAGTCAATACCTCCTGCTTTGGTTTGGTACATCCTTAGCATCACTTCCCTTACAATGCTTAAAGTAGCACGGGGCTCTTCAGCCAGAGCTTTGCCTCTGCCTAGCTTAGCTTTTGCCTCTGTGATTCTCCATCTCTGTTTATGAAATAAACAGAGAAGGAAATGATATGCAAAGAAACTGAGCTACTATGGGAGATTTCCAAGTAGTTTTGTAATCAGTAATGAATGTTCAGGCTTACATATACTGGATTTTGCCCTACAGTTCAAAGTTGATGGGTATGGGCTCTTAAAAGGGTCTTTGCTCTTACTGTTTGAAGCAAGGAATTTGATAAAGGTTGAAAGCCAACTGGTATAAAAGGAGGGTAATAGTAGGGTTGCCTACTATTCTGGAAGCTCCATAGTAAACCAATCACCTATTGAATCCTGTTATAATATGGTTATTGTTTTATAAATGGAATTGGCAATTTTGCAGTGCTTGTTTTTTTGTTGTAATTGTCTGTTCTGTCGTGTGAGTATTGGGCAAATTCTGTCTGGGGGAAGTTTGTCTTCTGTGACTGGAGTTACAAATGCAGACTTGGAGGTCAGTGATTCAAATGCTGGATCACAGCTCACCATACTGAAGCACTGCACATGCAAAGAAGGATAATACCTGGATTTCACAGTGTTTCTCATCCTTAGTGTTTAAAGTGCTCCTCAAATGTCACTGGTCTGACTGTACAGATAGGGAAACTGACAGAGGTACAGGGAAAGAAAGCTGTTACTGCAAGTTCCATGCTGGGGGTAACCTTGCAGACTGGGAGTCAGTGCTCAGGTCTCTGTGTCTGCAGTCTGTGTGTGTGGCTCCTCCTGGACAATCCTGAGCACAGAGGACAGTGATTCAGAGATCTGCAGATAAATGGAGACCTGAGTCAGTAAGTGTGCAGTGTTATTAGACAAGCTGACCTCTTGTAAAATATGTGTGGAAAATGCAATAAAACTGTTTTATTACTCTTTCATTAGGCCTTTAGTCTTCTGAGGGATGACAGCCTCGGAGGCATACTGTACAGTGAGGTGTCTTGTGTGTCCAGACACAAAGTACACTCAAATAAGTGGATAAAATTGGATATTTATGCCCAGAGGCAGTAAGCAAGCACAGCATGCAAATAAACACCAAGCAAATCAGTAGGTGTCCTGCTGGCAGCTCTGCTGTCATTGGGAAAGGAGAATGTCCTGATCTGGACTTTTTCAGAAGCAGGGAGGAATTCAGATTCTTGCCTGCCATGTGTATGTTCATTCAAAGCAGCTCTTGCTACCCCTGCCAGCAGCTTGGGGGTCTCCAGGTGGTTCCCCATGCCCTGTCTATGTGGTGTGGTGTTTAACAGCCAAGTTTGAGAGCAATTTATCCAATGCCTTGTGTCCCCACAGGTACACTGGACAGCAGCCCTGCTGGAGCTGCCTGTGTGTGCAGGTACAGCTGCACAGGCACCACTCCTGCCCTGGGAGTGTGGAGTCTTCCTCTGGGTTTGTGCTCTAAGTATTGGGCCTGAATTAAAACAGCTCAGGTGATGTCATGATGTACCTCTCCTACTGCTTAGCCTCAGAAATTCAGGGATTATTAGGGTTCACAGGATTAGAGTTCACAGCTTCTCTAAGGCCATTTGGATCTGGTTCTTGGCTTTCAAGCTTTGTTTCATGAATTCTAAGATTAAGAGTCCTTTCCAGAAACACTGTTAAAATTTTTAGTGTGTTTCAATTACAAATTAAATTCCCTTCCTTTCTTACCCAAATGAAATCAGCTTGTGGAAGTGTCTCAGCAAAGGCTGTTGAGTGGCACTAAGTGTACATGCTATATGAACAGGGTAGCACTCACTGTTGTATCTCTGTTGTAAACATACAGCCCAGTTGTATCTTTAAATCTTGTTGGATTGGCTGTATACTAGAAACTTCAAATTGAATGGGGACTCTTTGTACTTGGATAAATCTCCTTTGCTCTTGGCTTTGCCTTTGTCAGAAGAAGCAGGGAGGAGAAAGGAATAGATCTTGAGTAATTCTCAGATCTCATGTAAGACCTTTCTCATCATTATTGTTTTCAAATACGTTTTTATTCCTCCTTGTATGTTGCACCTTGTCCGTCTGTGTGCACAACTTTTGGTCAAGCAGACTTTTCCAGTAGTGCCTGTTTTTCTTTGCAGTTCTTTTTAAGCTCTTAAGTGTTTTTTAGGCATAGTGATAAGTCAATCAAATAGTGAGGTGTCTTACCCCATTTGAAAGAATAAGTAACATAAAAGAGCTGGGTGCCATCAGAAGGAAAGCAGTTGGTGCTGACATATAGGGAGCTGTGAAAGTACAGGTAGGTACAAGTAATGCAAAAATGACACATCAGGAGCAGTGGAGCTTAAAGACCAAGAATCCACCACACAGCTAATTATCACAGTGGGCCCACTGCCTGTGGAAGGATGGATATGCTTTTAAAGTTATGTAATAGATTTATCTTTCCAGAGGCTGAAAACACCCTGTTCTTCTTACAGATGGATCTGCTTTCAAATTTCTCTTCTTTATGTACAGAAGAGGTTGCCTTAGGGGTCAGAGCTGCTACCAGCTGAAAGTAGATAATTCTTCCAGCCACTGTTCTGTGGCTTGAAAACCACCTCTGTCCCCTCTTGGTTTTCTGAATGTTGTGGTCTCTTTTATCAGATCATGGTCCTGTTGCCTGAAATGACAGCTATGGTCCAGGAAAACAGAGAAAATGATATTTCCTTAGCCATATGGTGTTTGTGCAAAAATAACAGTATTCTGGGGATTTTCCAAAGCATGCAAAACCAGAATATTGTTGTGAATTATTTCTGTGGCTTTCAGACTCTCTTCTGATCTGTGGGAGTAAGGTTCTGTACTGTATCTTTGTATTAGATTGTTTTTCCTTTCACAAAATATTTTACTCTTCATTTTCCATATTTAGTACTAGAAATTCAGCAGATGAATGAGGTAGGAACCTTGCTTATGTGTTACAGCTCTTGGCTGTGTGGAAGAAGCTTGTCTCTTGCTGTCCAGTGGAGATACATCTACTTGCAGCAGGGCATTTTCAGAGGGCATGATTTTTTTTTGGAAAAAAAAAATCCCACCTTTTGCAGCATGAAGTTTAGGTTCTTTTTTCCTAGTTTGTGCATTTGGAGTATTTTGAATTTTGTGTGTGACAGCTTCTATGGCCATAAATTCTGTTGTGGAAATGGATGAATGTCCTAGCAAGGGCTGGACAGTCATGGAATTATTTTACGGCACCAGCAAGGAGGTGATCTCATTAAGTGACTTTTTGAAGGGTTGGGTTGGGCACCTGCAGTGTCCAGGACACAGGTCTGCCCTGGTGATGAACTCAGCTTTTATAAAATGATAAATCTGTGCTGTCCTGTTGAATGTGAGAAAGCACCAAAGTCACTCAACTGCCTTTAGAAAGTGAATGCTGTCAGATTTAAGAAATGTGAACTTAGTTTTTCACATTTATTTCCCCTTTGTAATGTCTTCAGCCATTATTTCAGTGAACCTCTCTCAGTTTTTATGCAGGTGATGAAGTATTTGTGTAGTGAGTGCTTGTATCAAACGCCTCCTTGAGGCTCTGGCTGAAATGCAGTGTACTATAGAACTTCTATAGCAAGGTGCAAGGCACTTTGAAGGCAATAAAGCTTCAGACTTGCTGACTTTCCCATTTAGATTTTATGATTTTCCTGAAATGCAACTTGGCAGTGGCAGGGAGTGTTTACCTTCTTGTGACTCTTGGGAAACTTGGCAGTTTAAACACTAACATCTAGTTCTGCTGGTGTTTCTGGGGGATGTTCAGCAGCTTGCTAAAGAATTCATTTAAAAAGTCAGTATGTCTCAAATACACTCCAGGTGACAAGATGAAGTGCCAAACTTACTGGTTTAGCTGTGTAGCTGTAATTTTGTGATAGTAAAAAAAAACTTGTAAACCTATCTCCAGCTTTTCCTTAACTCAGACTTTAAAATGTTCCTTATTCCATCAGGAATTTCCCTTGCTGTCTCCAAACAAATTTCAGTTTTAGTTTTACAAATGAAAATACATTGCTTTGCAGCTGTTGTGCCCATATATAATTCTGTTTTACTTCAGATTTTTTTTAGTAATGGCCCCAAAATGCCTGAAGTTTGAAACCTGGTGAGTTCAAGTACCTTGAAAATTGGCTGGATAACAGCAAAGAAATTGGGCAATCCTTACCTGGCACCTGCTGGAATACACTAATCCAATTTAACCCTGTCTGCTTGGGTTGTGACCACATGCCTTTTCCAAGGTCGGCAGCTGGTGGAACCCATGTGAGGGGTGGCTGTTCTGGATTCCTGAAAACATTCCTGAGATGTTTTCCCAAGCACAAAGCTGTTCCTTTGCCCCAGAAGGGGGCTGCTGCTGTGGGAGGAGCCTATATGTGCTTCCCTTGGTTCACAGTGCATTTGTATTCTGTGCTGGCTCCCTTAGGGTGCCTTTTGCTGGGTCAGTGGAGAGGTTTGGGTTCAGGTTCCCGTGTCAGAGTCTGCTCTCTGTTCCCCACAGACCATCTCTGTCCCAGCTCTATAGGCCGTGTTTGGGAGCATGGATGATCCTGGAATTGGGATCAGAGCTTCTCTCATGCATTTCCTTTCATCTCTTCTGCCATCTGCATGTCATGAGCACCAGATTTCCTCTCCTGGAGCCTTTCAGCCTGCCCGCCGTGTCAGCGTGATGTGCTCTCCATTTCCACTCTCTTCCCACACATCTCTCCACCCTTGTTTATGGTGTCTGAGATCTAAGAGCTCTTAGTCCTCCTACCTGTCAGCTCTAAAAACAGATGCTTCTGCCTAGAAGACCATGACAGCTGTGCAGAAGGCACAGGAGAACATGCCCTGTCCTGCTGGGTGAAGGAGCTGCTCTGTGGAAGGGGAGCTGGCAGGGGCACAGGTGAGCTGGGGGAAGCAGCAGTGCCAGAGGTGCTGCATTCCCACAGGTAGGAATGGTTACAGGAAACCTGGAACAGTGTTACCCAAGAGTGTGGATTGCCAGCACAAGGTTTTCTTTCTAGTTGTTTGTTGGGGTATTTATTCAGGGCTTTTTTTTCCTCTCCCTTTCCCTTGTAACCTTGGTTTCATCACTGGTTTCTCACAGAACAGTGGGTGTTGGGAAAACACATAAATTAGTGATGATGTTTTTGTGGTGTCCTATTTTTGATGTTTGGCTCAATTTAAAGCATCCAGATTCCAACAGTAAGCCTTACACTGGGCAAAGCACAGGGCAGCAAGTTTCTTCCCCAGTGCTGGCTTTGTTGCCTGTGCTCTGGATATAAAATCACCCCTTCCTCTTTCCTCCCAGAAAATGAACAACCTTGCAGATTTTTTTCACAAGAGATATCACCTCTTGCCCTTTCAGGCCTTTTCCTTTCTGAATGAGGTAGTGCAGGTATACAGGCTTCAGAAACCACTAAGGAAAACAGGAAAAGAAAATTAGTTTGCAGGGAAAGGAAAGAATAATATCACTCATTTGTATTTGTAACTCATCAAGCTCAATTTTGATTAAAGACTTTGAACATCACCACAGCAGCCAATTTTGGCTTCCTCTTTTAGTGAAAGATGAAGTGTGCAGAGGTTCTTGGCAGCATCTCTTGACAACAAACACAACTGAAATCAACTCATATGTTTTAATTGGTCTGGCAATACTACATAAATGTGCATAAGTAACATAAATATAATGAAAATTAAGTATTTTAAATAAACTTGGTGTAGCCTAATAGCAGTAATATTTTCTGTTTGTATTATATTTCCTCCCAGTTTGTCTGTCAGGTTCCTTCTCAAATAATGGGAACCAGCCATTTTGTACTTCTCTGTTAACTCTTTCCACATCTGTCATGAATGATATTTTTTGCAAGGTTCTTGCTTCATATTGATGTGGTGTTCACAAAAAAACCCATAAGGACACTAGGAGCAGGATGTAGGTAGTAAGTTTGTATTGAAGCATTTTTAATAGCTCTCACTGTATATATCTGATTATATAAATGATTGCCTCAGTGGGAATTAGAAAACATGAGAGGTAAAAAAGCTGTTAGAATCCAAACCAAATTGCTCTGGACAGATTTCAGGCATAAGATGCTTTATGGCAACTGTCCAGAGAGTAATCCTGCCAAAGGATACTATGGCCAGGCTACAAGCCATGACTTCTCCATCCTTAACAGCTACATCCCTTCAGGCAGAGCTGAGCACACAGACATTGGTGGGGCCCTATGGCAGGTGTGAGGGATGGGATTTACCTGTATGGTCCATGCTGCAGGTGTGAGGGATGGGATTTACCTGCATGGGCTGAGCTGCCACTCACTGTTGTGTTCTCCCCTCTCAGCTCCAATATAAAGCAAGCCTTGTTTTTTGCTCCACAGCTATTGCTGCAATGCAGCTTCCTGGAGAGAGAAATAGGATTACACAATCAGAGAGTGCTGGTGGAGGTAGGAAAGCAGAGGATGAGCTGGGCTCGGATGAACTCCACATTCCTTATTTGCAGGGTGGTTTTACCAGGTAATGGATCTACAGGGGATCAAATCTTTGTTCTGTGGTTTGGGCACTGGGTTGGAAGGGGCTGCTGGAGTGATGCTTCTGCCTTGGCTGTTGTGTAAAGCAGCTGAAGCAAAACAGAGCTGGTATTGCAAAGGGAGGGAGTAGAGGCAAGTGGTGCTAGTGACAGCAGTGCTAGGGGCTGCATTCATGTTATAGGGCCTTTGGGCAGCAACAATCTGTGCATTGCAGTAACTATCACTGACAAATCTTGTGCTTTTCTTTCAGTAATGAAATTCAAATGCCATTTCCTTTTAGCAGTAACAGGAGACTGCTTGCCTAATTTCTTATCAGTAATTTCTTTTGCCTTGGCCAAGAAGGTGATTGGAAAACACCTCTTGTGTCTGATGCAGGCTGTAGGAGTCCTGCTGTTCATTAACTCAAAAATATTGGACCATTTCCTGATTGTGTATCAGTTTAGAATTCGTTGTTTTGCTTCTCTGTAGATTTTGGTGTAGTGGGATTTGGTTCAATTAAAATGGTAGGACTGGCTAATGGCCATGGGTTCCACAGGTAGGTGATGTCTCAACAGGGAGTCAACCGTGGTGGCTCCTCAGGGTGGACTTCTTGTTCCTCACACTCCTTTCACTGGTTTGCTCTGAGCTGAACTTGTGACTCCACTGGACACCAAGAAGGTTTTGGTGATTTTTCTTCCCCAAATTAGGAATCTCTCTGTATGGATGGGAGACTGACTGATGGGAGCAGGGGGCAGGAAAGCTAGCTCAAAGTGGGGTTCTTAGAAAAGAATCTCAGAAGGTGCTACTACCCTGCACACCCAGGGCTGGTTGCATCGTTTTGGAATGCAACACTTGCATAAAGTATCTTTTTTTTTCCCAGAAAATATGCAGAGAAAATGAGGTTTTAGAGTGTTCTAATAAATGATAGGAAATGGCTCACAGTCTCACTTTTGTTGTTCCAAACAGAAAAGAGAGGAGAAAGGAGCTGTTTGTTATATCTGGTCAAAATCCACATGGAGCCTTGCATAACTGATCCTCTGCTCTGGCTGGTGAGCAAGATTAGCAGGCTTCCAGCCACATTCCTCTCATCTCTTGTGAAACTCCAACCTCTGAATATCTTATTTATTGTCACTAGTTAACAGCAAAGAGGGGGAAAAAAGGAGTAGCTTAAGATGATACTGACACTATCAAAGCATGTGATTTACCTTCTGTGAAGAATTACCTGATTACTGATAAATCCTGCAATTGCATCTGATTGGTGAAACCCTGATTTTATGAAGAAGGGAAATTTGCTGTTGTCCTTTTCCTGAGATTCTGTGACAATGTCCTCTTGAGAGAGGTTAACTACGAGTGAGGGCAGCACTCTGAAGGGAACCACTCACTGTCCCATTGTGCTAATGCTGCTTACTTTTATAAGCTACCCTTAGGAAGATAAACATCTCCCACGAAGAGCTTTTGTTAAAGAAATAAACAAGCTGTTCAACCTAACTACTAGCTTGTTATTCCATACTGATTGTAGTTATCCTGGGTTTGTTTTCCACTGTTTATGTAGCCTCTCAACATCACAGTTATACAAGGCATCCTTCATCAGCTTCTTGATTCCAGGTCCCTCTTCTCTTACCCCAGCAAGTAAGCTGGACTTGCTCAACTTGTGTTAGAACTTCTATAAAGATTTGTCCAAATCTTTATGGAAGTTTTCCCTAAACTGGTCAACACTTTTTAACTACCTAAATGTGGTGCATAAAATATCCACTTGGATGTGCCAGACTGAAGAGCAGAGCCCAGTTTCTTGTAGGTGTCAGTGTTACCATGAGAGTTGAGGGTACAATAGAGATGTACCTCGGTGAGCCTTCAGCAGTGAGTTTAGCCATTAGCACACTTAGTAAGGTCCAATTTATCTGCTCAATTTTGTATCCAGGTATTTAGTACCTGTGTGATAATGCAGCAGATTCATTAGTTTGGTTAAACAGGCAATATATAAGGAGAAAATAAGCACAGTTCTTGCAGTAGTCTTGTGGATTTTTCCGTAGTAGGTAACTTTCAGGTTTTGATCACCAGAGTCTTCCAGTTCCCAGTTTTTTTTACCTTGCCTTTAATTCAGCAAAGTTCTTTGGCTCATTCCCAACTCTAGTTTTGTGAATGGGCCCAGTGAATTAAAAGGGACCACTCGAGAAACACATATCTTGCTGAATCAGATTGGCACTAGTTTCTTTCTCCATCTGGAGTCTAAAAATAATGTTCTAAACATACTAGACAGTTTAGGAACAGAGTCTTTTTAACACTGTGTACATAATTGTGTTTCCTGAACTGTTTTGAAAAGCTGTTCCTTTTTACCTATTGCCTGAATAAATAGGAAATAATAGGACTTTTGAATAGAATTTCACTGTAATTGTATTTAATTCCTATATCCCTTTCCTACTAAATGTGAAGTTATCTTGTTTAATGGGAATTAAAGCAGTTGACATCTGAAGAACAGAGGGGGGTTATTGCCCTGTCCCTGGGTCAGTGTGAGTTACAGCAGTTACTGATTAGTGAGTAGTGCAGGTGCAGTTCAAGTGTGCCCTGCATACATGCAACCTCTGACTTTTTCAAGCTCAACATCTGCCCACCAAAAGGAATCCCTGCAGTTAGTGGTATTGATTGTGCTGAATTCCACTTTGCTCATGAGCCTTTTAACTTCTTTCACAAAAGAAAACTGCCTCTGTACACGGAGTGTGAAGTTATTGGATGTGCTAGGGTAGGAAGCAGTCTTCTGGCCAGCCACAAGTTGGAAAGCTGCAGTGTGCTGGCTTTTCCACAAAGCTAAGCAATCCCAGTTGTCCTTTTTATTTGGTTTTGCCCTTCATGGTAATCTTCTTTGACCAAATAAGATCCTTATCCTACTGTCTGCAAATCGTTTGCTCAGATTTTTGTAATTAACTCGGAGTCAACATTTGTACATCTTACTTTGTTTCCTTCCAACTGCACTGAAATACTCATTCATATATTTTAAGGTGAACTTAGTGATTACTGCTCACAGTACCTAAAAGTTGATATGACACTCCAGCTTGTGCTATATTCCTCCTCCAAATACAAGCAGCCTTTAAGAGAGGTGTTGATTTCCCTCTTCATGCAGGTTTGGGGTCCTGAGACCCTGCTGTTGAGTCTTGTGGCACCTCTGTTTTTGAAGGAGGACTAAGATTTGATGCTGAGTATCCTGCATGCTTTGTTCTCTGCCTTGTGGTACTGATGTGTTTTGTTCCCATTTCTTGCAGATGTGTATGACATTTAGGATTTTGACATCTTGTCTCTACCCTGGAGCTGCTATTACTGAATACTGAATTCTCAAGTACTGTAGCTACGTTGTTTGAAATGCTTTGTTTTTCTTAACTAAGTATAGCAGATGCTTTCTAGAGTGTGAGGCAGGGGTAGAGTTGCTTCTGGAGAAATTTGCCATCATTTGCAGTGAAATGCACTGGTAACATAGTAAACCTTCCAATATTTTCCATAGAAACAAAATATCTTTGATATTAACCATGTGCTTTTACTTGGTGTCCTGGACCAGCCCAGCAAGAATCTGATCCCTGTTTTTCCTTGTATCATCTTTGTTATTTCAGAAGGATGTTTGTAGCATTGATACAGAGAAATATACTAGCAGTTGATTCCACTGAAGCCGGAGGTTACTTTCTAGCAGTGAAGGATTGTACAATGAGTGAATCTTCCTTTGACAGCTGCAAATCAGAGCAGAATAAGAACTTAGTGCAGGTGGCTGGCCACATCCTTTCCAATGACAGACTGTTCAAATAGATTCTGTTACCACTGTTCTCTTGATTAAATCAAATGCAAGTCCGTGGGGTTTTTGTTACAGTTCCCACTTTTGTGAACTGCACATTTTTAAAGCATCTTAAATTTTTAACAGTTATTAAAACTATTTCAAATTACTGACATGGGACTTCTATGTTTTTTGCCCTGCAACAGAACTTAAATAGTTATTGTCATCCTCTTTGTGCATCCAGCCTGCCAGGCAGGGTAATTGTGGGTGTGGAGGGATGAAAGCAGCCATACAGAACAGCAAGAATTTAGGCTCTACCCAGGAAGTGGCAGTTTGGTGTTAAGCCATTTGATGCAAGGGTTAAAGCGAAAGAAATCCACTACAAATAAAAGTCTACAACAGAACTGTTGTCTCTCTGCAGGATGGGTTTCCAAGCAGTTGGACACAACATGACTCAGCATGATGGGACACGGTGCTGACTGGAGTCTCTAGATGATGTTGCCATGTGTAACTTGTTAGCACTTTGCAGCACAAAGTACTTTTCACCCAGCATCATTTTGTTTAGTGAGTTTAGCCTCACATCATCCAAGGCAGCACTCAGCAGAGGCACAAGAACTTCAGTCTTCTTAGGAGTTGTAATCCTAATTATTGCTACACTGAATAAGTGTAGTAATAAATCACTGGCACAGTTAATTGTTCTTGAATTCACTGTTTTATACATGGTAAGTCTAAGCACTAATAGCTTTTCTCAGTCCTTCTCCCTCTGCTTTCTGATGTGTACCTGCATTAACCATCTGTCTGAATAGGATTGTGGCACTTTCTGTGGTAGATTATCTGACTAACAGGTTCAGTTAATAGCCACCAGTTTGTTCTAATGACTGGTACAGGCCAGTTTAAATGTGTTGTTTACAGTCTGTGTATGTAATTAATAACAGATTTTAAATTATGAAGAAGGTGAGGGATGAGGTTCAGTTCTTGTTTTGAATCAAATCAACTGCTTATGGGATCTGTCCTACAAATAAGTGTGGGCTCCTTTCTTGGCAGTTGCTCACAGTACTCATGAGATTCCAGGCTACAGTCTCCAGCAAAGGAGAAGGGAACCAGAAGAGGATTAACCACGTTGGATTCTCTTCCTTGTTGGTGTTAGTAGGATTTTGATTGGCAGTTTGTCTGGATGCTGATCAATTGTCCATTTTGTGTAGAAAAGCTCTGGAGAACACCATGGTGACTTTAAAATTTGTACTCCTGCAATGGGTGTAAATGCTGGTGTGGATCTGTTGGTGTGTAAATGACCTGGGCCAGGTAGTGTTACAGTGGAGACAGTGCAGAGTGTGTCTGCTCTGCCTGAAGGACTTTGTCCCTCACTGTTCCTGTGTTAGCACAGTGACCATCACACCACCCACCCCGACTGAACTGCTGCTGTGACTGCTCTGAGAGAAGGAAGTGTGATGCTGCAGGAGCAGCACAGACTGGAGTCACTCAGTTTCCAGGGACCTTATCTGCCTCCTGTAAGCGTCACATCTTCCATCTTTGTCCCTTGCTGCTGCTATCTGTCCTTGCTTCTGCCTGCCTCAGGCCCTTCCTTGCGCCCGACTCTGCTTGTGCTGAACCAGCAGCACAAGTCTGGGGCTCTCTCTGGCTGCTCCCTCATCCCCCCCTTGCAGACGTGGTGCAGCACCTCAGTCCGAGCCTTGTGCTGAGGAAGCATCCTGCCCAAGTGTTGCATCCACAGCTGATCCTGCAGAGCCTAAAGCAGGACCCAGCTGTGATCTCGAGCCTGGCTCCTGCTGCACTGCAGCCCTGCTGCTGGGGGCACAGCTCCCCCTCCTCTGCTCGAGCTGCTTTAATGCCCTGATTACTGAAGTGGGTAAGTCACCACCTCGCTTGTAATAATCACAGATTTCCTCTGTGATTTTTCACTCGTCGGTTGCCACAGCAACCGTGCAGTGGCTCTGCCGAAATGCTGTCACAGGGATTTAAATCTGAAGCGGCTCAACCTCTCTCTGTGTTCTGGCGCATCTTCCCTCTTGCCCCCCGGCACCATGGCAACCTGGCGGTGGTAGCCCAGCCTCGGCCATGGCACCCTGTGCTGCTTTTCCCTGTATCCCCGTGCCTGAAGGGATGCTGCTGGCATTGTGTGGGTATCCACATGCTCCATTCCCTTCAGGAGCAGTGTGCAGCGGGAGGTGCTGCTGCGATGCACACTGCCTGCCATGCTGCCTGCTGTGCTGCCTGCACACTACCTGGAGGGAATGAGCCAAGCCAAGATTATTTTGTGACACTCATGTGCCTGGGTGTCACCCTCAGGATATTTGCAAACCAGAGTAAAAATAAGGGGTTTAGGGGCAAAACCTGTTCTTCAACTTCCACAATTGTTGGAAACTAAGGAGCCATTTCAAACAGCGCAGTGTGGCTCTGCGTCTCAGGATTTGTTTTCAGAAAGCTGCCGAGGAGCTTTCGGATGAGCTCGGACACCCACATTCCAGAGCCTGATGCTCTCAGGTTTGAGGCGAGCCGCGTGTTCCTCTCTGCTGGCTTTGGCTGAGCACAGGCTGCAGCTGCCAGGAGCTGGTTCCATTAACCTTCATTAACTGGGGCATCCCCCCCAGCTGAGCTGCAGCGCAGGGCTTGCTCTGGGTGATGCCTGTCCCTGCTGCGTGCTGCTGGCAGGAGCTGGCAGCGATGGCATTCCTCACCAGCGCAACCAGCAGCAGCCTGCGCTGAAGGCAAGCGGGCAGTGAAGCAGGGAGCAGCACTTCCAACCCAGGAGCTGGCTGTGGGGAGCTTGGAGCAGCTGGAGTTGGCATCCGAGTCCTGTAAGTGGCTTTGCCGTGTGCCCGCGGGCGGTGGGGTGGGCACAGAGTCTGGCCACACTGCACACTCTGTGCCTAGAGGGGAATTTGTGTTTGGGCAGGGGTGTGTGTGTGCATATTCCTGCCATGGATATGCAGGGATAGCTGCTCCTGGTTTGTTTTCTGGATCCCTTGTACAAGACATGTGCTGCATGGCTCTGCTTTTCCATGTCCTCAGCTGGAATGGGGGTCACCTTGAAAACCACAGCTCTTGCCCTGGCTAAAGATGTTTCCCTTGGTTTGTGTAGGCTGTCTCCAAATGAGCTATTTTATGCCTTATGACACAGGAAAATAAATTGTGCTTTTATTTGATGCTATTTCTCTATCTATTTTCCTGATCTCTGAGGAGGCAGCAGGAAGATGCTAGGAATAAAATCTTACAAGGAATGTATCTGAATTTCCTTGGAAATGCCACCTGAGGGTATTTTGCAATACTTTAATTTTTTCAAAAATGCATAATGCTTGTGGAGCAACTGCTCTGAAGAGCATGGCTGTGCCATAATTTGTTTGATCCATTGTGAGCTGGGCTGTTTTGGTGTGAGAAATGTGTGGAAATGAACAGGCGTGGTTTGGATATGTTGTTGCCATCTGCATTTAAAATAATGGATTTAAAATAGGCTTGAAGAAGTGTTTCATATAGGCTTGAAGACATGTTTTTATATGTACCTCACTGGTAAAGTTCACTGAAATGTCAATGTGCAGGTTTCTTCAGAGG
Source organism: Toxostoma redivivum (assembly GCA_013397375.1). Taxonomy (NCBI): domain Eukaryota; kingdom Metazoa; phylum Chordata; class Aves; order Passeriformes; family Mimidae; genus Toxostoma; species Toxostoma redivivum. The sequence goes on from VXBI01014343.1 coordinate 2,551,267, forward strand.
GAACTACTAAGAAATTCCTAAAAATATTTAGAATTTTTTAGCTAATGTAAGTTTAGTTGTGCTTGGGGTTTTTTTCAGCATGTATATACCATTATGCCCTTTATGTAGATACTGTTGGCTTTCCATCTGGAACTTGCCTGATTTCTAGCAGGTGCTTTTTCAATTCAATTTTTTCTTTTCCTGAGACAACGTACTTCTTCCACAGGGAACCTATAGGCACATCTCATCCCACCTTAGCTGTGCCAATAGTTCTTGGATCAAAAATGAGCTGCTCAGAAGTTTAGTGGGTCACCTGGATCCTAGTGTGCCATAATCACAACATTCCTGCCTGTTCTTGTTCATTGGATTAAGGATCAGGAGTCTTTCCTTGGCCCAATATTTTTTGGAGAGAGGCTAAACAGAGACAAGGGCAAAAATATTTTATTTTAAGAAAAAAGAAAACAATATATTCATATCCAGGCACCAAACCCTGCTTAGAGGGCACCTGAGGAGGAGAACCTGGACACATGAGTGTAGTGATACTTTGGACTGTAAATGAGTTTTAAACTTGATGGAAGGACTGAACCTGTTCTGACTTTACTGCTGGTTCAGCCCTGACCTGAGTGCAGGTGCCATGAAGCAGGTAGGGATTGTCATGTCCTAATGGATACTGGACAGTACCTCCAAGCTGTAGGTGTGAGGTTTTCATCTTGTGCAGTGCAGCTTGGTTTGTGCTTTTGCTGCAGTGCTCACAGCAGACTGCTGTGAATGCCAGCTGCATGTGGAGGGAGAGAAGGGAGCTGTGCAAAAAAAAAATCAGTGTATGATGCTTTTGTGTGCAGTATTTACTGTTTTGTCAAGGCTTGAAGGACAAAACCAGCCTCTCCATTTCTATTCTTCTGAAGACTCGTGGGACTGTCCAGTACTGTTGGTGTCAATAAATAAATAGGCAACCCTGAATAACCTACACTTGATTTACTTGTAACTATGACGACTGTGTCCTTGACAACTTAAGTACAATCCTGGAATTTTCAATTACATCCTGTTCTACACAAAGCATTAAGATTATTAGAGGCATAAACAGCCTGTCAGCTAGCTTGTGAAGTGATTTTTGGCAAAATCCATGTAGGTGGTAGATATGTGTTTCCATGTGCAGGTCTGTTCCTGGTGGGAATTGCCTTGGTGAGCTCTGCAGGCACAGGCTCCCCAGGCCTTGGGGACAGCCACACTTTGCTCTTTCTCAGCTGCTGCCCATGGAATTGGGCCACATAAGTGTTGAGCTTCAAAGCGCTCAGGGCTCTCTTTTGGCTGGGTCCTGCAGAGCCAGCACACCTCTTCCAGAGTGTCCAGCTGTGTCCTGACCCTGCTGTGTGGGCTCCATGTTGTAGGGTGCTTGTAACCACCTTCCCTTTTGGAGTACAAGGCTGTGGCCTTTGGTTGACCAAGGTGGAGGATGAGCAGCTTCTTTTTCTTTGCTGTGCCCTCTCATGAGGATGCTGCCAGGTACTGTTCTTCTCAAAGCTGAGGGTTCCAGCTCTAGTTTGTGATGGGTTTATATAAACACTTGATGAAAAAATCTAATGCCAGCCTCTTATGCATACTAGATGCAAATTTTCTGGCAACTTCCTCTTAACAGGACTTTTCAATTCTATTCTATTTCATTTGAGATAGCTTTTGCCTAGCTATGACTGAATTTCTAAATTCTTGGTGGTGTTCTTACAAACTTCTCATGCAAATGCTGTTTTCAGCTCGTCCAAATTTGTTTCAGAACTATACTTTGGGATAAAACCCCAGTTGAAGTAAAAGGACCTATTGTGTTTCAGGCTTTCATAAATGTATAGTCTATACTGAACTCCTAACTCTGCTCGTGGGACCCAGTGAACTGCAGTTAAATACATCTCTATGCTGCCAGGCCTCTTTATTTAGATTGTTGTTTACTACATTGAGGTGGCTAAAGCATCAAGTCAGGATTTCTAACGTCACCCTGTGCTCTGTCAATAACTGGTGAACTCATTCAGTAGTTTCCTGCTTTGATCTGCTGGCTGTGGACTCCCCAAAGGAGGGTGGGGCTGTGCATTTTCAAATAGTAAGTGCTGTGTTCTTTGGATGTTTCTAGCAGATACCATGATGACATTACATTACATTGCCTGATTCTCCCTCAAATGCAGACTAAGGACATGATTTTATTTAACAGATGACAGCCTTGACTGTCCTCTACCTTGCCCGTACTTATATTTCTTTGTGAAATTGTGGGGCTGTTCCAGACTCTGGGATCTCCTTGAGCTGTTCATAGAAGTAAAATGCCTGAGCTAAATCACCTATGTCATTAAAGATGCTTGTTCATGGGCACTACAGACCAGGAGATTTGCATCCCTTTAGCAAGTCTGGGATGGACCTGGGTCCTGCCTGCCTTTTCAGCATTGTCCTTTTTAGTCTCAGGGACCACAGCTGACTTGGTTCCTCAATTTGCAGTTCCTTTCACTGTTAGAAGGCAGATGCAGAAGGAGCAGTGTCAAAGCACGCTGAGCTGTGAAATAAAGAGCCTCATTGGGACTCCCTCCTTGCAGGCTGTGTATGCCAGTTCACCTGGGGGTGCTAGGGCAGGCTGGCTGTGGGAAGGGAGGGTTGGCATTCGGGCACAGGGCTGGTGCTGCCCTGAGCTCCGAGGGAGGGACAGGGTTCTGCAGCCCCTGTGCAGCTCACAGTGTGTGAGTCTAGTGCTGAGTTCACATCCAGGTGGATCCAAGCAAACAGGATTAAGAGACAGTTAGAGATGCTTGAAATTTCACAATTAGCACTTAGCATGACTCTACCCTTGCTGTGCAGCCTAGAAAAGTCAAGGAAGGAAAATCTTACCTTTAGGTCCTCCCTGCTCCCCAAATCCACTTTTTGGAAGCCTTGTGAAGTAATTGCTCAACGCAGCTTGTGCTGCTGTTTCTAAACCACTTAATTGTTCCTGATTAAATGGGTTTGGAGCAGCTGAGGGACAGATGAGTGTGCCCCCGTGAATTTCAAACAGGTTTCTGTGTCTTTGGCAGAGTTGCAAGAAAGAGATGCAGATTTGCAAAGCTGACTCCTCACAAATTTGCTGAGCTGACTTGTCCTCCCATCCTGCTGGGTCTCAGTTTTGCCTTTACGTTTGCAGCTCCTCAGAGGATGTTTTCCAGGGCATGTGTTCTGTGAGCATGACAATGTCTTGCTGCATTACCTTCTCTGCTAGGAAGTGAGATTGCTGCACAAACTCCTAGTTTGTCTATTTTCACTCTTGTTTCTGGATCAAGCCCCTCTTTCTGAAACTTTTTCCAGGGTTTCTCCCCCTAGAAACACAATTTTGTTTGCTCATGGAAACAATACTTCTTTCTGTGTTCCCAGTAGGCTGCTGCTGAATGGCTGTTGTCCCTAGTAGCTAGTTGTGTCTGTCAGAAGTAATCTCTTGGTACAGAAATTTAGCAGCTGCTGTTTAAAAAAAATACATCCAGTTTCACAGCATGCATTTCAAAAATCCACATATCCTTATGTTCTATGTGTGTGATAAACTGGACTGAGCTTCCTCTCCAAAAATTAAAATAATTTTTCTTACTAGAAGAATGTGACTGTGACTTAAACACATGCAGTGGCAAACACAGTTTATGTAATGCAAAATTACAGACAAAATTATGCAAATGTATTTGGAAAATTAAGGTACTGAGATTCACTTCAGAATAGCAGTTCTGTGGAGTCATCTGCACTAACGGCCTGCTCCAGCTCAGACAGTTGCCAGTAGATGAAAGATGTTTAGGGAAGAATCTTTTTCTGGAAGGATGTCACATCTTTATGGTCTGATGGTCCTTCCCATCCCCTTTCCTGTCAGGTCTCTGAAATTGGTGGCTGTATTTTGCCTGGATTTCAGGAATCTGTGTGTCCGCAGTGGCTCCGGAGCAGCAGCGGTGATGGAGTGTGGCATCGCTGCGGCTCTGGCATGTGCAGGAGAGCTGATTCCTGCTGGATTGCAAACTCTGCTGCTGCTGGCAGTGCTGGATCAGGCTGGGCCGCTGGGAATCCAGCAGGAGATGGGTTATGGTGGCAAAATTCAATTGGTTCTTGTGATAACCAAATAATGCATGCTTAGACTAAGATACCAATCACATCAGCTGATCTCCTGTGAGAGCCTGAGTGCATAATGGAGATGGAAAAGACGCTGGGTTTAGTTATTCTCACATGTGATATTACATGATTTAATCTGACTCTGGACTAGAAAATGGTAAAACTTTTTATATAAGAACTGTCAAGGAAAATTAGGGCTAAGCTACTTTATTTTTAAGCCTCATGCAATATTTTTTTTTCTACAAGTAGTTCAGAAAGCCAATATAATTTCCAATTATATTTTTCAGCCACTAATGAATACTGCAGTTTAGCTATTAAAGGACTTGAGATAAACAGTAAATGTAACTAGAAATAAATAACATTCTGTAAGCAGGCATAGGTATGGTTCACCTAGAGAAGGAAGAAGGGAGAGCTGGACACTGGTGGGCACAGCTGTGGAGTGTGACTGGAAGATGTGTTTGATTTGTATGTGAAGAGGCATCTCATCCTTGTGGAGGAGGAAAGTTGGGCAGCTGGCAGCAAAACCCCCATGGGAGATGACTGAAGGGCATGAGAACAAGGAGTGAACCTTGGTGGGTTGTTAAGTATGTTTGTACTGCTCTTTTTGTGAGTTCCTGCAAAGCTGTGTTCACCTTTTAACAGCTTCCTAAAGACTCTGAAAAACTAATAATTTGCAGAGGAAATTTATGGAGGGAATTGGAGATTGGTGATGTATAGACCAGATAAACAACTCTGAGCTGAGGACATCAATCAAGGTGCTGGGCATTTTCTCACTGACTTAGACTGGCATTCGTTTTTGTTAGAGGGTGGTCATGAGATAAGAAATCCATGTGTTGGGATATTTCTTCACACATTGATTATGCAAAAGCTAGCACAAGTAGAGAAAGAAGCTAAGAGAGAAAACATAATGAATGAATTTTACCAGTCTTGTCTTATAAGTGAAGTTACTCTTTTCTGAAAACAAAATTAAGTAATTCCTTCTGCGCTTGTGACCCAAAGCCTTAGGAAGCTAATCTTGCTTTTCCAGCATGTGCACAAGTGTTGTGCAAGTCTTTGCTCACCTTGGCACATTGCAAACTAACTTGAATTTTAACTTCAGCTAAGTGAAACCAAGTGCTATGTCAATTCTCTGGGGAGGCACAGGGAATTGGTTTTGGTCCTGAGTCTTAATAGGTCAATGAATTTATGTATCTCTGTAGGCAAGAAGTTTTTTGTGTTCTTTTACATGTTTTTAAAAAGCTCAGGTGTGAAGGAGAAGAAATAGTATTTTGCATAAAGACAATATAGAAACTAAATTTCTGATATTTTACTTATGGATAAGAGATACTTGTTATCAAGGTAGCAATAGTTAAGCTACTTCCATGCATCTAGTCATGAACATCTGCTGGCATGTTTTATTGATGGCATGGGACTAATGGAAGCTGTAAACTGTGATCTCTTTCTGCTGGAAGATCAGCTCTAATCAGAGTGTATTTGTTAAATAGAATTTTTTCCAGGTTTATGGATAATAGTGACACTTTGTTTGGACTGCAAGCCTCGGTCCACTGCTGCTCCATGATCCACATCCAGCAAGGTGCAAATCCAGGCAAAGGGCTCCAGTGTTCTATACAGAACACAGGGGGCCATGATGATAAGTGTGAAGTTTGAATTTAACCTGTGTTCTGGATAATAATTCAGTGACCTGTTTTATCTATTCCTGACTTCCAGCTGCGTTTTCTGCACAAGTCATCCAGAGTGAAAAGGGAGTCATGTTATCTTTCGTGCTACTTGACTTTCCGAGGACATTTATATGTAACCAGCTGAGGTAGAACCATGGCTGAGGTTGGGAGGGAGCTGAGGGGTGTCTGGTCCAGCCTTCTGCTCAAGCAGTGACACCTAAAGCAGTCTGCTCTGGACTGTTGGGCTTGTGGATATCTCCAGGCATGGTGTTTCCATGCCCTCTCTGGGCAACCAACCTGCCTGGGGTTTTCCTGTGTTTAGGGGGAGCTCAGAGTATTTTAGTTTGTGCCCATTGCCTCTTATCCCATCACTGGATGCCTCTGAGAAGCCCCTGTCTCCTTCTTTGCTCCCTCCCATCTAAGTATTTATTACACATTGATGTGGTGCAACCTGAGCCTTCTTCAGGCTGGATAATCTCAGGTCTCACATTCTGTCTTCACTAAATTGTGATTAATGGGTAAAAAACTGTTTTTTCAGAGGATTGAGTTTATTTTATTTCCTAATGCTTGTCCTGCTTTCTTTTGTATTAGATGAGATTTTTTCTAAACTTAGGTCAAATCAAAAACAACAGCTTTGGCTTGAGAAACTGCCTAGAAACCACTTTTCAAAAGTTCAACATAGTCTACATATATAGAGAAAGTAGAGAGGAAGAGCAAGGGAGAATAGGTACTGATCTTTATCCCCTGGCCCTGCTGAAGCTGGGACATACAGCTTTAGCCTGGAAGTCATTTGCCTTAGCAAGACCAACCAAGAATCAGATGTGGGGCTCAATGCTGAGGCTGCTCTGAACATCAGCATTAATCCATCAAACCATGCTCTTGGTGTCTTTGGATGGAAATTAATGAAAGGGGCAGTTGAAATGAAGACCACAGTAATAGTGGCTGCATCTCTAGGGACATAAATAAGTGTTTGCTTTTCTTTTTTTTCTTTGTTTTCTTTTTTCCAGAAAAAGAAAGAAATCTCTCAAGATTGAGTCTTTTTCAGTAAAGATAAAATGGCGTCAATGTTGCTTAGTCGACAGCTGACCTGTTGCCTGCAGCAAAACTCCAGACTGCTGGTATTTGGTAAGTGTTTCCTTGCATTTTCCTGCTTCATCTTTGGTAAGTGTTTCCTTGCATTTTCCTGCTTTGTATTTGATGTTAACCTTATGCTGGTGGACCAAAGTCCAATTTGAACATTGCTGAGGTTTTTCCTATGCTGTTGAGTCTTTCAAAACTTGAGGGTATGATGTTCTGCATGTTAGATAATGATGCAGTTGTAGTCCAAAGTGCACCACAATTGTAGTCCAAAGTATATCTAATTTTTTTTAATTCTTCTAACAATAATGCATCAAGTTAATAATCTGCCCTGTAAACATGCTAACTGAAGTAAAGCTCTTGAGTCCTTGCTTTTACTTTCTGGCACTACATGTTGCAGAGATGAGACAATCATCCATCAAAGTGAGCTGGGTTTTCTCTTTGTGCTGTGTAGCACAACCATGCCCATCTTCCCTTGTGAAGAGGTTTTGTGAGACTGGCATGAAGATGTGACCCTCACTGGTGTTGTGTGTTTCTGCCTTGAGTGAGCTCTAGTGTGAAATAAAAACCTGCCACACAGCATCAAGCTACTTTCTCCTAAGTGTGTAGCAAGTTTTTGCTTGGTCCTGGCTTGAAATTTAGTGTGTGTATGTGTATATTAAACCTGCAGTCTCTGTGAAATAGATATAAAAACTAAATTCGTGTTGGACAAAGCAGTGTGGAGTCTTAAGATCATCCATTCTCTATAATGTTACATTAAATACAGTATGGCTGAATGGCTTTTTTTGTGACTGAGTAAATCTTAGTATTTCTCCTGTCCTTCCACCTTCCTTCTGCAATGCCACTGTGCTCCTTCTGCCACTGCCAGGATAAACCAAGCACACCCTTCCATTTGCTCGGAAACTTAAACATCATTGATTTCCTTTTAAATAATACACTTCAGGGAGCAACTGACCTTTGACTAAAGAACACCAAGTCTGGTCTTATAACTATTAGAAAATATTAGGTCAGTGTTTCAGTGCAGGATGCGCTTCTATTTATGGGAGTGACGCACTGATTATCCACCCTGGGCAGGAGCAGGGATCGTTGGGTCGATCGTGGGCAATGGAAAGTGCTTGCAGCAAGCAGGGCTGTTAGCTGTCAGTCCTTTGAGCTCATCTGTCACCTCAGCAGCACTTAATGCTCCCTGTCCCTCCCAGTGTCTTGCACAATTCCGTGCTGCTTCCCAAGCACAGAGGCGCAGGTACTTTTCCTTTCTCACCATCAGCGAGGGAGTGTAGATCCTCATAAGAAAGGAAGGCAGCTCTGGACTCCATTAATCCATCCTTGCTTCCAGGAAACTTCCAAGCCTGCTAAAATACTGAAGCAAGTAACACAGGGCCTTGGCTGCAGGTTGTATAGGAGACCCATGGCCTCTGGATCTGAACACTGCGTGTGAGTGAGCAGAGATCAGGAACGATGGAGGAGAGCCCCTCCCCAGGAGGGAGAACTCCCCAGAATTCTGTGGCACTGCTGCCTCACAGAACAGGCAGGAGGCTCTGATGGCTGTAGCCAAAGCTGGAGCTCAGGCCATTCTCCTGAGGCTCAGCTCAGGTTGCAGTGCTGCTGGGCTCTGTTCCTTTTAGGGGAGTGCTGAGGGTGGTGTCCAGGAGCTCTCTGCTCCAGAGTGCTCGCCTCCTAGGTATCTTGGAGCACTGAGGTTCAGAAATTTACAGGCTAAAGAAGAGACTTACATTACTCCCACAGGAATCCTGCAGTGCCATTTGGGCTGATGCTTTTTTTTTTTAAATGGATAATGAGATGACAGGGTTGCCAAAGGGGAATGGAGGTTGAGAGGAGGGAATAGATTGCCTCTTGGTAGGTCTGTGTCTGTAGGCTGTCATGTTTCAGTTGTATGTGTGCATTAAGCAAATCATCCTGTTCATCTTAAATCTATGACAAATTTATTTACACAAGGAGATTTTTTTTATCCTTGACTATTTCTCTAGTTGGAAAATTTTTGTTATTTAACCATTGCATACTGTTCTCCTTACACAATGCTAACCCCTGGCAAGCAAACTAGAAAGGGAAAATGAAAACCATTTAAGTTGAACAAAATGCAAAAGCTAAGCAACACTCATGACAGTAATAGGCAAGTTAAATCTTATTCAAAAATATAAGTAGCATGCCCTCCTTGAAAATAAGCCCTTAATCAGGTATGCTTTTATTTTCCTTCTCTGTTTGATCTGTTTGATAGTTTGCCTTCAAAGATAAAGTTCACTATAGTTTGAAGGGTGGCAGAATGACGATAGAGTGAGTAACTAACCTAATCTTCCTTTTACAAATCCTCCTGCATTCTGCTGTCCATGGGTATCAGCCAGGCAGGGCCAGGACAGGATGGTGGAGAAAGGAGGGTGTTACATCTTACCTGAATTGAGTTCTGTTGCTCCTGTCAGCCTGGTGTGCTGCAAGTTGATCACAACTGGTAGTATGCATGTAAATGTTTATTCCCTTTGTGCAACCTCTGGTTTTATCAGCTGGGCACTGCAGCAGGAAAGCTGTTCTGGCTCCATGCTTTGGAGGCAGTTGGTTGAGCAGTAGCATGAGGACAGGCTGGCACTCCAGAGATGTAGTTCAGTTTTCTGCTGATTACCCAAAGGGGTTGAATTTGTCTTTGAATCCTGCACTGAAAGCATGGTAGAAGGTCAGGCTGCAGCCTGAAGGTAGCATCAGTTTGCATTAGTGCACACCCATGCCCTTCTAGGATGCTGATCTGTTCTGTAGCTTCTACAGCCTGCCCAGGCAATTTGCTTATTGCTGAACTGACCTTACCTTTAAAACATTTTTCCTAATATTTAGCCTGAGTTTCACAACAGGGATAAAATCAAGTCCTTACTATTTGTCCTGCCCTCAAAGGACCTGGAGGCTGAATGTTTATTTTTTTCTTTGCAGCAGCCTTTTAGGTATTTGATAACTATTGCCTCCCCCAAGACCTCATTTTTTTGTCTCTGCTGAATACTGTTTGAGTCTCTCTCAAGATTTTTTCTCCAGAGTCTCTGCCCTTCCACTGCAGTGCACTAGGTAGACTAGCACTTGTTGAGGCTGTACCTCACCTGCCTTAGCTTGTTTCTTGTCTCTCTGGAGAAGATAATAATATTTAGCACCCAGCTGTGCTGCAATAAAGGCTGAAAGATGTTCATACTAGTTATTGACTTGTCCCCATCACAGTAACCACAAAGAGCCTGGAAAGCCATGAGAATGATTTATTCTCAATCACACTTTTTTCTCCAGTATTGATCCTTGCTAAGACCTTTTACTTTTTTTATTTGGTTTGTACATTAAGAACCTCCCTAAGGAAATCAGAGAGAACAGCCTGGATTTGTGTGAGGGATGTGTCCCCTTCTTGGGATTGAGAGACCTCAGCTTGAGGTCAGTTTCACTGAAGCCCTGGAAACTGGAGTGCAACCTCTCCTGCTTGACTGAGGAGCCTGTACTTTGCTGTCTGATCAAACACTTTCACAAAAAGCTGAGCTATATAAAAACAATCACATAAAGCCTGTTTTTGTAAACAGGCTATGGTACAAGGCAGAGTCCAAGCTGGGACTGCTGTTCTCAGTTCCTTGAGTGAACGTGATGTTGCTATCCAGTTTTCTTGTTCCTTCTGTGCTGGGTGGCTGTAGCAATGCTGGCTGTTTTCCCACCTGGATGTTCCTTGTGGTTGGTTGTTCACCTCCAGAGGTGTCCTGCTGAGCTCTGTAGCTGGTGGAAAGAGGGAAGATGTTAAGACTGGTTCAGATCACAAGAACTACAAGACCAATGGTTGGGTGCTCCTGTAACTCTCCTGAGGAGTTGATTTGGGATTGTGCTGGGATGGTGAAGGGGGAACTTCGCTTGTTCTTTCTTACAGGAGTTTCCACTTCTCTATGGCCTGCGTAGTATTAGTTTTTTTCTTCAACTTTGGAGAATCCAAAGTGTTATGTGGGAGTGCTGAAACACAGACAATCTCATGTGGAAGAGTTTCTGATCTTGCAGCATAAGCACTCTGTAAATAGCAATCTCAGTTTTCACAATGTTATGCAATAGTGATGTTCATTTCCCAAACATCTCTAGCTAGCCTGGCCTTTTGCCATTCCCTTTCAAGATCTGTTAGTAACAGATTCTACTTGTAACACATAAAAGAGGACTCGGAGGAAATCACAGTCCTCCTGCTTTTGGCTGTCAGGGCCTCCATGCTCTAAAAATTCTGTCTGGAAGGTGGTTTGATCGACACTGTGGAGGAGAAGTTGAAGGCATGCAGGGAGTTTGCCTGTCTGCACTCAGGCAGGGCAGCAGTGATGTGGCACATGGCATGTGCCTCCCTGGGGACTGCTGAACTTTCCCTCTACACCCCTCCACAGGAAGACGCTTATGTTTGAGAGCTCTGCTTGTGCCAGCATGGACTTTCATTCATCTTTTCCTTTTCCTTGAAATTGTTTCTCCTGCATGACAGCAATGCCCTTCACTGGAGTTTCTTCCAGGTAATATCCAATGGTGCACTCAGGAACTGAGGTGAGTGTTATTTTTGGTCAAACACATGAGAGGTTCAAGCTCTTTCTAGTCCTGCCTTGATTGTAGCTCTGTTATCAGAGATAAGCACTCAGGACAGACCTGCCAACAGTGGTGATCTTTGTGGCTAACAGCATCACCAAATTAGCAGGGTGCACTTACATTAATTATGTTGCTATAGCAATGTGGTACTTTGTTAAAATTGCTGACTGGGACTCCTGGTGAGCAATGGGGGCAGTGCAGGGAGGCAAAGTTGGGAAATGAGCTTTTCTGCCTGCCTGCCAGTGATGACATCCTGTTGGATGAAAAGGAAGGATGTGACAATTTGCTGATGTTATTCAAGTGTTCAGAAAGATGATGTGTGATGAGAGCTTTGGGAAGTCTGCAAGAAAACTAGAATTTAACTTCTTGTGCCCCACTTCTTTAAATAGGATGGGTAGAAAATTCTGTGTAAATTGTTTAGCCTATGTGCTCTCTGAAATGAGGTACATTAACAGTACGTATGCTTGTGTTTTGAATTTTGGCATGACAAATAGAGACAGCTTTGTTTACCAGGGAAAAAAGGGTACTGTTCTTGGTTATGTTAGCTAAATGTAATTTAAGAGCTTTGGTAATGCTTCCTTAGAGAAGAACACTTGGTCAGAGCCCATTAGCTCTACACACTTTTAAGATGAGAGCTGAGATTATGTCATTTGCCTCTGTTCTTAAGATAATATAACACAAAATCCCCATTTTCTAAGGTAGTTTGTTCAGATGTCAACAGAAAATCAAGGGATTACCTTCTATTACAAAGTTAATGCTGTTAGTTCACTGAAGGACTAGCTAACCAGGGATTCTCAATTCTTGAAAGTACCTTGCTTGGTTATAGTAAGAATCTCAGTTTTTACCTGTCCATCTCTGCTGTCTTTGGGAGGCAAAAACCCAGACCTGGGCCTGCAAATGTCTACAACTCCTACATATCAAGTTGGAGTACCCTGAATTACATTGTATCTTGTATCTTCAGGGTTTCTATTGCAGGGTAAGTTGATATTAAAAAGTCAAACAGGAAAAATTTGGGCTGAGTTGCAAAGCTCATTGAGTTCCTTCAAGACAGAAATGCCAGCTGAGCAGAGCCTGCTGCAGTTTCCCAGGGGATGAAGCACTACAGTGAGTGACCTGATTTATTTGCATTTTCTTGAACCATTAGGAGACTGTGGTGCTGATGCTGGGGGGAAGCAAGGGAGACAGAGCATGGCCTGAAATCCTCTTCCAGGCTATACAAAACAGGTATTGATGCAGCCATCCATCACTCTGTCCAAGTGCCTGGAAAAGCCTTTGCAGGAGAGCAGCCATGTCCCAGAGCTGTGCTGTGAGCTGGGCCACAGGCACTGGGGAGCAGGAGGCAGCACCCGTGTCCTGCTGTCCTTCAGGCCTGGAGAACAAAGCGTGGCAGGGGGTGTGGAGAGAGGGGTGCCAGAAAGCCATGAGTGCCCAGGCTGCCCTTGGCAGGGCTCTGAAATCCTCTGAGCCTTTGCAGAGTGGCCTGAGCTCCCATTTGGCCTGCAGAGCAAGGGCAGGGGTGAGGCTGGCAGGAAATGGGCTGTGTGGAGGGGATGTGTTGGCAGCAGGGCACCAGGCAGGGTGGGCAGGAGGAGGGTGAGGACTGTGCATGCAGGTTATAGCTCACCTGTCTTAAATCTGCAACTGTGTCAAATGATTCCAGGTATGATGCAGGATTTCCATATGTTTGCTCTTAGTCCCAAAATGTCCTGTATGTTCTGTGCCTCTTGGTGCTTTCCCCTTTGGCATATGAAATAGCATCCAGAGCCTGGGGGGAGGGACAGAAGGGGACATGGGAGAAGCAGAAATGTTTGCAGCTGGTTTGGTGGAATCTCCACTGGGGAAGGAGTGGCTGCACTAAAACATTCATTTGGTCTCTTTCCCTTTTAGCCTTTTGAGTGTGTCTACTAAAACTGCAGCCTTATTGCCTATGAATTGTGGAGATTTTGATCTTTTATATGCAGTAGCTTTTTCCCCCTCAGTGGAGCAGTTGCCATGCAGTTTCCAAATTATACAAATGCTAAACAGAATGACACAAAAATGGTGTTGCTGTAATGAAACCTATTAATAGCTTTGCGGAGAGGCACTGACGCATCTGAATTAAAGCTGGGGAGAATAATCATCTTTGCAGACAAAGTTTTCCCAAGATGAGCAGTGACTTTAAGTGCTCAAAGATGCTTTCAAATGGCTGTGATTTTCCAGATACTTTCTTGAAATCAGGCTTGCTTGAGACATCCCAGCTTGGGCTGACACAAGCTGAGGCAAATGTCTCAGGTCACTGCTGGAAATTTCAGCTGAATGGCTTTGCTCGGAGCACTGCTGAGCAGTATCACAGGATACCTTCTGTTTTCCTTGATAAGTATTTGGTTTATTTAACAACTGCTACTTCCAAATACAAAACATTTTCAGTACATTGCTGGAGCAGAGCTCTGGCAGTGAGAGGTGGGTATGGATGGAAGTGCAGAGGGGCTGGTGCTGCCAGGGTTTCTGGTGGCAGTGCTGCCCTCCAGGGATTTCTGTGTGTTTGGCTGCTGGCCTGCCTGCCCAGGCATCTCCCTCCCTGCACCTCTGCCAAGCTGGGGTGCAGTTTGTTGGTTTAGCACCTGGCAGCATGGCCCTGGCACAGCAGGATGTGGTGTGGTACCTTCAGACCCTGCTGCTCCGAGTGCCTCAGGCAAGAGCTGATGTTGCCTGACTTCCTATGCTGAGCCTGGATCTGAGCTGCAGCTGGTGACAAGGAGAGCTAAGGACCTTCATTTTGGGCCATCCAAATTGCTCCAGCTTAAAAATGCCTGTCACAGATATTAAAAAAGTTATACCCTCTTCTTTCAGGTCCTAGTGTGATACCAAATTAAGAGTATTGAAATCAGTTTGTTGTTGATACCCTACTGGCTAGAGGCTTGCCGATGCTCCTTGACAAAAATGTAATTGCCAGGAATGTTGGTTTAGTTCAACATGTAACCACATCATGCAGAGCAAGCTCATAGTCTCTTGCTGGTCACCTTGGTAGAGTTTGGTGTCTATACTTCCTGTTTTTGCAAATGTAAAATCCCTATATTATCCCATAATCCCTTAATGGAATATGTGCATATTTGGAATACATGCTTACCAGAACTGTCTCTGTCATATGAAGTTTGCCTAAACCCTGTGTTTTAAAACAGTTATTTCAGAAGGGAAGCAGAGCCTGTTATTGTAAAGCACAGGAGATTTTTGCCTTTTTGTTTTCATTAAGGTGTCAAGTTTATCATGATTCCCTACACATGTGGATAAAACCAGCAAGGTCAGAAGGAAAATTGGCACTGATTGGAACTCAGATTTCAGAGCTGCACTGCAAAATGCTGGTTTCATGTGAGACAAGGCCATTTACCTTTCTGAGACAAATCTTTCCCAAAGAGTGTTCTTTGAGCTACTGAAAAACATATACTGGATTTTTCCTATGGATTCCATCAGGCTTTTTAGTTATTACTGGTAGTTAACTAAACCATCTCTGTGTAGGAGCAGGGAATTTATGGCAAAGGCTTGCACAGGGCATAATGCACAGACTCAACAAAAGAGGAGATGGAGAGAGATGTGCTCTCAATCCTCCTGTGCTAAATTTACAGGAGGATTTGCCTCTGTTTCTCTCAGATTGCCATGTCATTTCCCTTGGAATTTTTTGGTTTGTTTTTTTCTTAAGCCACCTCACTGGTATTGGTTTTATTTTAAGACTGATCAAAGATGAGATACATAGCTCATTTCAGACAGTTCAGTGTAATTGGTCTCATCTGTCAAGTGTTCTCAGTCAAGCAAGGTATGGATGTATCTTCTGAGAGGAGAGCACAGAAAATATGGTCTGTACTCAGGTTTTCATTATTTCTTACAGGACACAGGTATATCAGTCAAGCTGCAGCTAAAATTGATGTGGATTTTGATTATGATGGACCTCTGATGAAGACAGAAGTTCCTGGACCACGATCTAGAGTAAGTTTCCAAAGTATAGTAGCTTGGGGTTTTTTTATCTTTAACTGTATCTGACTTGCTAGAAAACAGATTTCATTTCAAACCTTAAATCTGATATGAGTAAACATAATTCCATAAGTCTACACCCACTTTTATCAGGTGGTTGAGAATGAAAAGCTCATGAATGAAATGCCTCTCTCTGAGAGGCAGATCTGAATCTCAACTGCCAAGTTCCCATATGGAATAATTCAGAGCAAAGAGCATCATTTTAATAAAACCATCTCATCAGGCTTGGTCACTTGTGCTCCTGCTGAAATAGGAACTTTTTATGATGTGAAATAATGCTTTGGTTCTGAAATGAAGCAAGAGTTTTAATTTTCTGGATGTTGTTTTACTCTGTCAGATTCAGCATTTGTGTATGTGATGGGTTTTGGTTTTTGTGAGGTTTTTTGTTTTTCTTAATAAAAAGGAGCTGTCTTTCTAGAACCAATGTACCAGTATCCCTTCTGTGTGACTCTGGCTTCTCTTATTTTCTGATTTCTCTCTTGTTTTCTCAGTTCAGTTGGTCAATATAGAAGAGGCAGCTTTCCCTTTTTGGAGATTTACAGTTAAACTGTGTTTGCAGCCCGTTTAGCTCTGCATGCCACAGGTCATAGTTTTGACTGTAATATTTGCAAGATGCACCATGAAAGTTCCTGTGGCAGGTAGAGTTGCCTGGTAAGCACACAGGACTACAAAGTTTGCATATGATTTATGGGATCATAAAAATGAAACATACATTCTCCATCAGTATTTGCTAATTACACACCTGAGACTCTGGCATTTGTTTTTCTGCAGGAATTAATGAAGAAGCTGAATGGCATTCAGGTAATTCATCAAATTTTCTGCATTTTGGGGGGTGTTAATACTTTGATTTCAGAACTTCTTTTAAAATCCTGATTTGTATGTTTATGCCACAGAGAAAGGTGACACTGACTCTGGGTTTTCATGCTGAGTACATTATGTGTGGTTTATATGTGCATTTGAATAAAATCTTTTGTAATATATTTTGAATAGTGCAGGATTAACTTGCTAGCATCAGGGGTTTTTCTTTCAACATATGTGTTTAAGCTATGTGTGTTTAAAGAAGAACTTCAGAATTGTTACAGAGTGGACAATGAAAACAAGGTATATTAGGGATTGAGTTTAAAAGTATGTCAGCCTAAGTACATACTGCCTTCCTAAGATGAGCAATTTCTCCAAGTCTGTGCTTTATTTCTGTAGAAAAAGTAAAGACTTTCCCTTTTAGCAGTCATTATAAAAATAGCTGTACAGTTATTCCCATGCAATGAATATAATGTCTTTTTATCCTAGCATTAGCTATTTTTATCCAATTTTGCTGTATATGCATTAGTTGCAGCTTCCTACATACTGCCACTTTTTAAAGCACTAATTGTTTTTTTTTCCCTGAAGAATGCAGAAGCTGTGCACTTCTTTTGCAATTATGAAGAGAGCAGAGGGAACTACCTCGTAGATGTAGATGGCAATCGTATGTTGGATCTCTACTCTCAGATTTCTTCCATCCCAATAGGTAGGAGACAATTGTACCAAAATGTTTTGTTTGTCCTCAATCTGTCATTTTCTTATCTCGGGCACTACTGGGGAAGTTGGTTGATTAATTTAAAAAAACAGAGGTGACATTATGAATACCTTGTTGTGATCAGGGACAGCTCATTGCTGTGTACTGTGTAGTGGTGGGTTTGGATAGCTGAAGGAATTACAAATTCAATACCCACAGCTCTCTTTTTGTCCATAGTGGTGCCAGGTAAAAGCTCTAGTATTAATCTCAACTTCAGTGTTCAAGTTCCACAGCTCAGGTTGTCTTTGTGACTTTGTGATTCTGTTGCAGTATGTTACTGTTTTAAACATTAACAGCCATGATGTAGACATTTTAACATGAAATGATACGCTTCAGTTAGCATTTCTGTCTCCAAAAAGTGAGGGAAAATAAAAGGAGTGGGCCATGTGGACTGCAGCAGAATGAAGGAAGCCCAGCACTGAACTGTGGTGCTGACTGAAAGTGAAGGTGGCATCTCATTTGTCTGGGGGAGCAGACACAAGGAAGTGCCTGGGAGGGTCAGCTGATGGCTTTGTGAAGCCTTTCAAGCAGAAGCAAGGCACAAATGTGAGTCCCACCTGCGAGGCATGCAGGTTTCAGTAGGACTTCTGTTTGTTTGCTCCTCATCCATGGTTCCTCTCAACTGCTTAAAAATACACTTCTGCAGAAGTGCTGGGGGAGTTAAAGAGGTAGATCTTGTGCTACATATAGAAACTGATGACTCAAAATCATCCCTACAGGCCTCCTTTCCTGGGAAATAGAATGTGATGACATTGAGGTTGTTACCAAATTTTTGGCCTCTAAGACCTTGTGACTGTGATGGATGTTCACTTATCCAGTCTTCTTTGCAGACAATGAAAAAAAAATCCTGTAGCACTCAGTGTAATCATTCCAAAAGCCTGCAATGTCTGTAGCTTATTTCCAACACAAGTTCTCACTGCTTTGTATCTTTCAGGCTGCACTAAGGTAACTTGGCCACTGCTCATGTGGAAATAAGGGTGAGACACAGGAACAAAATGCTTGTATGCCAGTGAGCTTGGATTTCAGGTTTCTAGGAAAGGAGATGCATTAAGTGTTCATGGATTCCCATTCTTCACACAAGAAATTGATTTGAAGAAACTAGTCTTGGTCATGTAGTCAAATGCACAGTCCAAAGTATGAAAGTCAGTGCATACTCCAAAAGAATGAAATTGTACAGACAGTGCACTGAGGCTTTCTGACCTTCTGGTGCTAGATGGTGCAAGAATACCTCTTTTAATATAGTTTTGTGTATAAAATATTGAAGTATTATGGAGGAAATATTTTCAAAATGGGCAGGGGCTCTGCAGTTTACTTTCTCTGGTTGATTGAAACTGGTGGCATAGGACAAGACTCCAGTGCTGTGACTGATCCTCCTAAGCCATGTAGTTCCTTATTCACACGAGGCAATGCCCTCCTGAGGACAAGCTAGGTTTTTATCCTGGGGAACACATTCCTCAGTCCCAAAGGAGCTTACAGTGCTTCTTGCACCTTCTCAGACAGTGGCTCTAGGATGTGCAGGAACAAAGAGTAAGTAGAAATTTAATACTTACAGGCTGACCTAAGTCTAACACACAACATTAATTTATATGTTTCAGTTGTACTGAATGACAAGGTTATCTGAAGCTTCCCAGGTTACTAGTAATGTCTCTCTTGGTGACAGAGGTAGGGCCTGGACTGGGAGAGCAAAACAAGATCATAAGGTGCTTGTTAGTCATCTGTGCTTATCTCTCTGCAAGTAAATCTAATAAAACCTTTCATGAATCTGTCAGGACTCCCCAAGATTTAATAATGATCTGTTACACTAGAATATATTTATCAGCAGAGGTTGAGAGGTAATAAGTGCCTGTGTGGAGAGATAAGAAATAAAGTATAAAAAACCTCTAGGCAAAGATGCTCTGGGCTGTTTTTGCTGAAAAACAAAAATTAAAATAGTGTTTTACCACACTTTTATGGGCAGCTGCAGCACAGCACAGTCCTTTCATCCTGTCTAATAGAGTTAGAAACCCCATGGAGCCAAATGCAAGAGGGGTGTTATTGACATGTTTGCCAGCAAACATCCTGGAGTAGCTAATGAAACAATGTGTTTTTCAGTGCTGGGAAGGTCTGTTTTGTTTGGGGAGATGCAGAGAGGTTCAGTTTGATATTATTGACAGCAGCCTGCTGCTCAGTTCAAATGATTCTCTGGGCTTTCTCCATGCCATTATTTTATTTAGGCTCTAGTTGTTTTTCCTTCTGCAGACAGGACATTTATGGGCCTGGAGGACATGTACGTTCCTGTCACACTGATCCAGACACACAGCAAGAGTGATGGAGCAGGTGCCCTTCCTTAGAGCCAGCTCGGTCACCTCTGAGAGCAGATTTGTAACACTGCAAACCCTTGTGTTGGTCATGGCACTGAGTTAGTGCCTGTTTGCCATGCAAGCCTGGAGCTGTTTGACTTGTCTACCACTGTTATATAAGGGTTATTCAAGCATTTGGTCCTTCCTGGTGTTGGTTCCTGACTGTGAACCCACATGCCAGGTCAGCTTCTGTCACACAGCCTGACTTTCACAGCAGTCAGGCTTTCAGGATCCTCTCTCCTTTCACTGGGGCCCCCCTGAGGAGGCTCAGGGATGAGGGAGTGTCAGCAGGAAGACCAGAACACTTGGCCTGAAGTGAAGACAATGGGAGAGAGATTCTGTGTGGGTGCAAAAGGGAAAATCAGGGGTAATAGAAGTTTGTGTTGTATAAGAGAATGGTATCTCTTACACAATGGCATACGGTAACACCAGCAACAGGATTGCAAGTTCTTACAAGCAACACCAGAGTTCATCCTTGAGCTTCCTAAACAATAGCAGCTGTGCTTTGGAGATTTCTAAAACACTTGATTTGTTCCCAAAGGGACTCTCAGTGGCAGCCCCAGGTGCCGTTCTCAAGGACACAGCTCTCAATGTGTCATTCTCTTTAGCTGAACAACAGCTCTTCCCATGACAGCAGATGCCATGCAGATTTAGTTGTTCTGTGTCCCAAATAGCCACTATTATTATCTTCATAATAATTTTAGCAGATTTATCAGCATGACATGCCACTAAAACAATATGGATATTCTCTTGTTTTCAGCTAAAATGTTCAAAAGTGAGTTTATAATTGATTTGTTCGCACAGTCGCCTAATGCTCCATTGCTCAAACAGGATAATCAGAGTTGTTATCATTCCACTGGAATGGGGATTCAGAAGCACAATAAGCTTTTGTAACAAAATTACTGTGGTCTGACTTCTTGAGCAGTAGGGAAGATGAGGTTTCCAACTGTTTCTACAAGGATATTTAAAAGATGATGCTAATCTCTGGCATTGGCATTTCATACATTATAGATCAGGCTTTAAATGAAATTTCTGGCCTCCTTCGAAAAATTTTTTTTAACAGCAGATAAATTGGTTTTGCTTGTAAGCAAGCAAGTTATCCTATAGAATATCAATGAGTGTAAATTAAGCACCTTCGTTGTTTTAAGACTGAAGCTTGTTTCTTAGTAAGAAGGATAAATTGTTGCATCTTTTTCCAAGCAAAACTGTCAAAGTAGGGAAATGGGTGTGCCACAGCTCCCAACAGCAGTGCTGGGCTGTGCCCTGCACCCAGACAGGCTGCGCAGGGACAAAGAGCCTAGAGGTTTGTCCTACTTCAAAAGAAATCCCATTATTAGGAGTTAAAAATATACAAATTACACACAAACAGTCAAGCATTAAGTTATGGTTATTCTCTAGATTATGCTTTGCATTACTTCATTGTAACCAGATGAAAAGGACTGTTTTCTTTCTTTGTTCTTTTTAATTAGGTTACAGCCATCCCTCTCTGATAAAGCTTTTACAGCAGCCACAGAACCTGGTAAGTGAATTAGAACATGAAGTACATGTAGAAGTTCTCTCTGTCCTTGTTGTGGGCTTTCTCTTTTTTTCTTAGACTGATAGAGAATGCTAATGATTCAATTTAATGTATTATAGGATCTGCATGCTTTACTTCTCACTAAATGAAAAGAGCTTGGTAGTATTTAAGAAGACATCCAAACCTCTGGGAAGTTTTACAAAAAGTAAACATTTGCGTGGTGCAAGCACTTGATATATTTGCAGCCACATTTAAATCATAGTTCAAACATACTGTCTCAAATTAACCATTTAAATAATGTTTTCTGAAGATTTTTTGAGCCTGAAGGCAAGCCCAAAACCTTGAGAGAGAATACAGTACCTTGGACATGGTGCCCTACATCTGGAATGCTCTGGAAAGTTTAGAGGTTTTATTGAATGTAGTGACTGATTCTCATATCCTAAGTGCATTCTAGCAGGACAAAGAAATGCAGATATTTGAGTTCTCTGAGCTGATTTCCTTTATGGAGTACTCATGTCTTCAGGTGAGAAATTCTGCTTTTCACAGGACTAAAATACTTCAAGTTTAAAAAAAAAAAAAACAACAAAATATCACGACTAGAAATGCTGGAGTTATCAAAGATATCAAAGGCAGATCTGGATATTTTAGAAGGTTTAATATTTATGAATACTTACATTAACACATAAAGATGATTTCTGGGAATAGTATCTTCTTTATAATGCAGCAGTAGGCAAAGTCAGATTTCAAAAACAAAACAAAAAAGAAGAAACAAAAATCCCAAAACCAATTAAAAAAATCAAAAAGCCCTGTTGCTAGGGGCAGTTGCTGATTTGCCCACTGGGGAAGGGCAGGTGACACTCCTGGAGGCCTGCAGTCAAGGAACTCCTCCAAAGTCCTACATGAGTGGCACAACTTCAATTGGTATTAGCAAAGGATTGGTGTTTTCCTGAAGGGACTTTTTATTTGGTTTGTTTGTAATGCTCCACATACCCTCTCTGTAGCCAGCTATCAATACAGAATGTGCATCTATTTACTTGAGCCCACAGCAGCATGATGTCAATGTTCTATTTTTCTCAGTTCTGGGTGTCTCATTAACTACAAAAGAAAAATACACTTTTCTGCTTAATGGGAAATGTTATCAATTGACTGTGACAGCCCATAATCAAATTCACAACAAATTTGTGTCAAAAAAAGTCAAGTAAGATTTCTCATAGCTACTGAACAAAAATTCTATGTTAACCTGTCATTAACATCCTTGCTTAGGTTTTCTTTTAAGCCTGAATCTGTTGAAACAGTGTTTTGGAAGTAAGACTCTCAAACAATTTACAAAGTCCTAGCTTGTCCAGTGTTCTGTCTTGGGTGATACTTGGTTTTCCTTAAGAATCCTGATGAAATGTCCTTACAGATGCAGTGTAACCACTTGCACCTCTTGCTGTGCCTCACACATTTTGGAATGAATGAGTATTTGTGTTGAGGAGAAGGACTGAAGGATGCTGATAAATGTGCAAGCTTCAGCTGCACTGAAAATATGAGTGTTTTGGGGGAGGCTGTGTGTCCCCTCTGGAGATCCATTGAGCCTTGACTTATCAAAGCTCAGCCTTTAATTTCAGCCATTACTCGTTCAACAAGAAAAACAATAAACAAAAGAAAAGGGCAAATAAAGCTGCTTGGCAGTTGGCAAATTTATTGAGCTTGTCCTTCTCTGAGAAAATTTAATTTAAAATAAAGAGTAGCATGGTATGAATCAAATAAGATTACCCACAAAGACTAAGAGCAGCATGAATCAATTTTAATCCATGATACAATTTAAATTAATTGCATAAATGTGACATTCATCTCCTTTAGTGGACTGAGGAGGCTGAGGGGCTTCTTCCAGAGCTGCTCCTTAGAAATCCCTGTGTGGGCTGCAGGCTGCTGTTCCTGACAACAAAATTACCTTTCCCAAAGGTGTGACTCCTGATGTGGCCAGTTCACAGCACCGCTGAAGTTGGGAGGGACCTCAGGTGGTCTCTTGGCCAACCCCCTGCTCCAAGATGGGTGGGTGTGAGATGAGACCAGGGTGCTTGAAGACCTCCAAAAGACCAGCCTGTTTCATTGCTTCATTGGTCTCTTCCTGCAAAACCTTTTCCCTATACCCAAATCAGTACTTCTCATGCTTTGATTCATGCCCATGGCTTCTCATCTTCCATTGAAGAGCCTGGCTCCACCTGCCCAGTGTTCCAAAATGGTCTTTCTTGAAGCTCAGTAAGGATGAAAATGCTGCTATCCTAACTGAATTTAACTACTCAAACTGAAAGCCAGTAATAAAGATTTAAAAGCATATTTCCTGTGTATAAGGAAAATGGAGATTGAGCAGCTAAAATGGCAATATTGAAGAGGCAATGTCAGTGTGAGTTAGCATGCACCTTTCCTAAGGTATCCTGCAAGAATAAAGTAGTAAGGATTAGACAGAAAAAGATATGGTAAGATAGGAATGGTAGTCCCTAGCTTAAAACTGCTTGTGCCATGATACAGACTTCTGCCTGGTATTTATAATTGGAATAAAATGGAACTGCTTTGATAGCAACATATTTTCCACGTGATAGTAAGACCTAACAATTCCTCTTCCTTTTTTGTTTTAGAGCACTTTTATCAACAGACCTGCCCTAGGGATTTTACCTCCAGAGAACTTTACAGAAAAACTGAAGGAGTCTTTGCTATCAGTGAGTTTGAGATCCCCATGGATTGATCACTATTATTATCATCATCACTGTTATTATCACTTTACACTAGACTTGTGCTCAATATTTCAAGAGTAATTTTCTGTCTTTGCTGACAGGTGGCTCCTAAGGGTTTGTCACAAGTGATGACCATGTCCTGTGGATCCTGCTCTAATGAAAATGCCTTTAAAGCCATATTCATGTGGTACAGAGTAAGTAAAACATGAAGATATTTTTGTAGGTTTAGATGTAGAAATGCATACTCATAATCAGAATTGTTATTGCAGAACAAAGGGATGCTTGGAGGTTGTCTTGCTCATGATGTTCTTTATATTCAGTCTAGTATAAAGTGTTTATTAAAATGTCTTTGTCTAAGCTTTTACTTTATGTTGTCAGAACTTCAGAAGTTATAAAGGAAAGGAAACAAAGAAAATGCAGATTGTAGTCAGCATGTGAAAGCCATAGTCAGGGTCTTCCTTGACTCCAGTGTTGAATACCAGCATTACTGGTTTGTCATTCTGCCATAAATGCATTGGTTACAACTACAGGAATGGTAATGTTGGGTTATTTGGGTTTTTTGCAGAACAAGGAAAGGGGCCATAATAATGTCACGAAAGAAGAACTGGAATCTTGCATGATTAACCAGGTAATATTGGTTCTTTACCACACCTACAGATATACCTCTGGTTTAGGCTTGGAAGGGAAGATTGGGAGGAAAAGTTCGGTTTGCTACATATGAAGTGGAATCTGGGCTTTGTACATTTAGGAAATGGTGAAATACATATTGCTCCCAGCAAATATCAGGGAGTCATCAGGAATGCATGGGGGTGCAGCACAGGGGAGCCCCAGCCTTTCCTCACTGAGCCCCCACAGCCCCAATGCCACCCCCAGGCACAGCCACCCCATAAACATGTGTTCCTGATTTGTGTAAAAAGGGGTGACTGTGCTGAAGGCTCAGCCTTGTCTGAGCTCAGCTGTGCAGTGATGCCAGGCCCCCACATAAAACACCAAGGACTCCTCAGAGTTAATGCTGGGTTTGGGAGCTGGGGCAGCTTTAGGGAGTGACCAATGTACTTGTTGAAGGGCAGGCTGTAACAACTCGTGGCACCTGGTGGAAGAGGAGCTCAGGGGGCAGTGAGGGCATGTGAGCCCCTTGTTGACCCCACTATGTGCTCTGCTTGCAGCCCCCTGGCTGCCCTGACTACGCCATGCTCTCCTTCATGGGCGGCTTCCACGGCAGGACCCTGGGTAAGCTGTCCCTTGTCCCCCTCAGCTCGATCTGCTTGTCCTTAGACACACAGTGCCAGTGGGGAAGCTGTAGGTTCATTAAGGTTTGCCTTGGAAGCCCTACCAGCACTGAATGTTTGAGTGACAGTAGGAATTGATTTTAAGTTTTTTGAAAAATCCTTTTCAGACAGGCTCCTATTTTCATTTTAAATCTGCAGTTTCCTGTCTGTACTCATGAAAATCTAAGTCCTGGGGTAAAATCACCACAAACATGCTGTCATTTACCTTTAGTGGTTTATATCAGCTCAGTCCCTGTTCTAAGCATGTTACCTGAGAGTGCTGTAACTGTGAGCAGTTGTCTTTGGAAGGATGAAACCCACCTTGTCTGAGCTACCTGTCAGACTCACAGAGGTTCTCCTGCTCTTCTGGAGTGCATGTGCAAACTGATGCTTAAAATCTAGAGCAATCCATTTAAGCCTGATTAAATCCAATTACCCAGTATTTCAGAGGACAGCAAAAACACAGAGCAGCTAAGAGAATTCTACAGTCAGGCCATTTTTCACCTCTTAGTAGCTTTTTTCAGCATTGTTCCTAGATGGGTATTATTTTAATTTTTCCCTCTCTGGGCTTAGGTTGCTTAGCTACAACTCACTCTAAAGCAATTCACAAACTGGACATTCCCTCACTGGACTGGCCTATTGCTCCATTTCCAAGGCTAAAGTATCCCCTGGAAGACTTTGTGAAGGAGAATCAACAGGAAGAAGCCCGTTGTTTAGAGGAGGTAAAAAATTCCCTGGCAGCTTTCTGTTGTTTTTGATTTGAAATAATGAATAGTGTTGGTAGGATTAGTGCTTTTCACTAAAAGAATGTTTTCAGGGATTGGAACAGCCTGTGATTGGACCAGCATTCACTGTTGTTTACAGTCAGACCTTTTTCCCTGCCAGCTTACTGGGAGTACAGGGCTGCATGAGTGATACCAAAGAGAAATTTCACCCTCAGAATTCATTGTCTCTCAGTGAACTTGCCTGCCAGCTCTTGCCAAAGGGCCATGGGCTGGGAGAGAGCACAGTGTGGATAACCCTCTCTGCAGAGAGAACCTCTTAACAGTATTTCAGCCTTTCCAACTTTTCCATGGCAGCTTCTGGCATAAAGCTGGGATTGTGCAGGGATGGACCTGCAAGTCCACTCAGCCAAACCTGCCTCACTTCAGAGAATACAGAAAGCATAGCAAATGGCTTCCCTGGGGCTGCTCCAGGGTAGCTTTGGTGGAGAAATGCTATGCTGGAAGCCATTATTTTAAAAATAAACAAACAAACCAAAAAGCCAAACGTTTTCTTAGCAAGTCTGTGCTTGGCTTACTGGTTTGGAAACCATTGCTGTGTGCAGCCTGCAGAGGCTGTGGGCCTGAGGGCTGTGAGGGGAATTTCAAGTGCAAACACACCATTAATTGCAGCAACTGGCACTGGGAGGTTAATGAGAATTATCTGTCAGCCTCTTACAACAACAGCATTTCTGCACTATTTCATCTGATTCATTTTAATATATGGGAAGTGGGTGACTGGATAAAGGGAATTTTCCAGATTACCTTTTCTAGTACATTAGCAGAGTTTTACTTTCTGTCACAAAATCTATCCCCTTCCATATCACTTAGGTGGAACGACAGCTGTGGCACAGTGAGCTGCAGTGGTGCTCAGCACACTGCCAGCTGAACCTGGCTAGAGCTTTCACAACACTGCAGATAAATGTGCATCTGGTCACAGTGTGATTAGGACATGATTTAAACCCATTCAGGAGCAAGAAAGCAATGTTAAATGCTGGAGGAACCATTTGTTAATCCTTTGTGCCTCCTGGTACCTTTATAGCCAGGAAGGGCCATGCAAAGTTGAAGTTCTGATGAGATTTAATCTAGCTGGGAGGAAATGTACAAATGTTCTGGAAGGAGGATGTACCATAAGTGTTTGATTCACAGGTGGAAGACCTGATAGTAAAGTACAGGAAAAAGAAGAAGATTGTGGCTGGAATCATTGTGGAGCCCATACAGTCAGAGGGAGGGGACAATCATGCTTCAGATGACTTCTTCAGAAAGCTGCGAGACATTGCCAGAAAGGTAATTAAGCATTTCCCTGGGCACTCAGTGCTGGCTAAAACATGCACCCACACATTGTGGGTGTCTCCAGAGGCTTTGCCCTGCCCCAGGCTCTTGGAGGGTCTCACAGGCCTCTTTAGCACTACTCAGTGGGTAGTCATGTACCACACACAAGCAATCCCTGCTCTCTTCCATTTGATTCACACCGATTGGCTTCCTCAACCCAATAAATTATCTTCTAATTTCAAAGTGAGAGAGAAATTACTCTGTGGTTCATTAGCTGTGAATGTTGCAGTTGTGATTTTTAAATGATCATGCTAGTTGGTTGAGGAGGTTCCATTTCTGAAGAAGCAGGTTGTGAAAAGTATAAATTTTTAATGACTTTTTTTAATTACAAAAAAAAAAAGCTGAAGCACAACTTGACTCCAGCCATAGTGCTGATGTTCCAATAAAACAATAAAAAGGACAGATGTCTTTGTATTTGGAATGTCAAGTTACCTAATTAGAAGGTATGACCCTCTAATACTTCATGCTTTTTTTCACCCTCAAAACATCTGTGTGCTGAAGAAATGCTGCCAAAAGTACTTACCCATTGTTTTAAATACAGTATTATGATATAGCTTGCTCTCCCTGTCACAAAGTTTTGACAAAATAGTCCTTCACATAAAAACCCCACACTGCCAGCTCACATGAGTAGCTCTTTCAGCAGATGTCTGAAAAGGCAGCTTTTCATGCCCCCTAGAGTGACCAGCTCATGCTGCTGGCATTGTTTCTGTGCCACATAACTTTGATTGGAGGCAGAGAATTTATATTTCAAACAAACAAAGCCCCTAGAAATTACACAATGCTTCCATCAAGAGCTTTGAAAATGCCACCTCTGCTCCTCCCAGCTGTTTTCAGGTATCCTTTAGAAATGCTCAAGACTATAAAAACATGTACTTGATGAGTATAGGTAGAAAACAAGTTTCTAGTGCCTTCCTGAAAAAACACCTGAATTTTAACAGTGAAATCTGACACATGAGTGGCACTGGTGGGGAGGTTGAAGACGGGAGGTTGGGCAGTGAAGGGAGAGGAAGGAGAGGTGTTGCCTGTGATTGGCTTGTGTTGATGTGTTCACTAAGGGAGGTGTTTCTGCTTTGGGAAGGAGGGCTCACATTCCCTGCTCCTGTGTCTGTCTCTGCAGCATGGCTGTGCTTTCCTGGTGGACGAGGTGCAGACAGGAGGTGGCTGCACAGGGAAATTCTGGGCACACGAGCACTGGGGCCTGGATGACCCAGCTGATGTGGTAACATTCAGTAAGAAGATGATGACAGGAGGATTCTTCCACAAAGAGGAGTTCAGGCCAAACGCTGTAAGATCTGTGATGAAACTTGAACTCTGTGCTAGTTGGTGACCCTGAGGAGTGACTGTAACATCCATGGAAGGGACAAGGTTTCCTCCAGCAGTGCAGGTTCAGCTGGATGGGGCTGCTGTTTTACAGAAACTTGCTGTGTGCTCACACAATAGTTGTCATCACCTCTTCACTTTTATTCCAGTTGTTATCAGTCACCAAGGTCATAAAGCTGGTGGTGGGGAGAGAACTGGGTTAAGCCTAATGGAATAAACTCTCAGTACAATATCCAACTACAGACACCTTCTCCTGTAGGGCAACTTGGGAATTTCAGAGCTTGTATGTCAGCATTACAGATTCTGTCAGCAAGATTTCTTCTTCACATTAATGACATTTTAGATGTAATAAGTGAAAAAAAAGGTCAAAGAGGAAGAACATAAAGCTTGATGTAGAAGCTTGTAGAGATGATGCTGATTTCCTGTCATCTGTAGCTATGTTTCAATGAGACATCAGAGTAGCAGGGCAGAGTGCACTAAATGAGAAGCATGAAGTAATCACCGTGTTTCAGCTCAGCAATGGGGTTTTGCTTCATAACATAAAAAAGGTGGGTTGGTGAGATTAGTGCATGCCTTTTCATACACCACATGTTTGCACTGCCAGTGTGATGCCTTGCTTTTCTTAATTTTCAGTGACTTGCCTGTTAATGTGTTCCACAACTCTTTTTCCACTCTCCCCAGCCCTACCGGATTTTTAACACCTGGCTTGGAGATCCATCCAAGAACCTTATGCTTGCTGAAGTCATTAAGGTTATTAAAACAGAAGACCTTCTAAACAATGCAACCCATGCTGGGAAAGCACTACTGACTGGGCTGCTGGATTTGCAGGTAAACATCTGGAAGGATTGTAGGTAAAGAGAAGTTTGCTGCTGAAGTAGGATTTGACTTCATCCAGTTTAAACACTTGGACTGAGGAACTCCAGCTGGGGTCTAGACCATTATAATTTCAACACAGGCCTGAATAAATGTGTCCCATTTGGAATTGAAGTAAACTTTCTTTTACTGACTTGAAAATGCTGGGTTTATGTAGCTTAATCCAATATAAAGGGTGATCCCCAAAATATCTGGAGGTATGTACTGCAGCTAATTAAATTACTTTGCTAGAAGGTTTTTTACCATAAGCAGCTGGTATTTCCTTGTCCTAAAATTCTTTTTAAAGGAAGGTGCTTTCAGATTTTGTTCCAATTCTGCTGGGCTGTTGAAATAAGAGAATTTTATCTTTCCATCCCTTGTTTAAGGAAAATTCCTTACGGCTTCTACTGTGGAACTCTACAGACAAGCATTTAAGGATAGGCTTGCAGGTACTCACCTCCCAAAGGCATTTTGCATAGAATAATCCCAAAAACAGTCTCTGCTCTCTCCACACCTTTAAGACATAGCAGGCAGGAGAACAGAAAATAATATAATCTCATAATTTGGAGGGCCAGAATACAATTAGTCCTATCCAAAAGATGAGGATTGTGATTAAGTGATGCAGATGCTACTGGCAAGTGTGTCAGTGCAGGGTGAGAATAAGCTGGTTTCTAGCCCCAGTGTAGATGGTTTATGCTCAGGTCTTCCTGGAGTCCACTGTAGATGTAAACAAGGTGTGTTATGCTTGTTGCAAAGAATATTTTACTTGACCCAGCTCATGGGTCAGATTCATTCTTTGTCCCTGCTTTATGTTGAGCTCTGCAGGCTGAGCAGGACACGAGGCTGTGTGTGCCACGCTCCACTCCAGTGGAGCAAGGAGGCAGCAGGGTTTCCTGGCAGAGCCAGGCTTGCCACCAGGTGTCGTCTGTTGCAGCAGCTGCCATGTGCTTGTCTCTCCTCTCTCTGCAGGCTCGTTACCCCCATCTCATCAGCAGAGTGAGAGGAAGAGGAACATTCTGTTCGTTTGACACTCCAAATGATGCAACTAGAAACAAGTTAATTACAATAGCCAGAAACAAAGGTAAGAAATGTGTGTGTGGATGAGTTTCACGTGACAAACAGTAGTGTTCATATGTGGAGGTAACACTTCACATTTTCCTTTTCATACTGTGTATGAGTATTTCAGTATCAGAGGACAGCAGTGAAATGACAAAGTTGGATTTAGACTTTTCTGGACATACTTACTGTGAGAGACCTCAGAGCAGTCTGTTACATGGTGTGTACATTTACCAGTCTCTGCAGGTCTGAGGTTCCTGGAAAAGATCTGTGTAGGACATGAGTTTTTGTGACATCAGGTTCAGAGTCCCCTGCAGTGACTTTAGTTGCCCATGGACATGCTTACTTCTAGAAACAGGAAAGTTAGAAGAAAGTTAATGTAGTTCAGGAAAACACAGGGAGAAGAATGATGAGTTTTATAAATACATAATTCCTATACCTAGGAATACCTAATGACAAAATACAAGTGCCTAAAATGGGCACAGATCTACAGTGACAGCCCTATTTTCCAACAGAACTGCTACCAGCTGCACACAGCCCAGGTATCAACAGGGGAACCTTGGGATCCACACCTAACATTCTCTTAGAATTTAACTGTGTGGGCCCCGTGTTTGCTGCTGTTTTATGCTGTTACTCCTGTCTCTTGAAAGAAGAAGGCAGGGTGCATCTAAACTGTGGTGAAACCAAAATTTTAGAGTGTAAAAGACACTATTTCTTGTTCTTGGAAACTAAGCCAGCAGAGAGAGAAGGCAAGTGGTTTGTTTCATGGTAAACTAAGGCTCTGCTTTGAGGCAGGGTAAGCTCATCTTAGTAATATGGGTTCTCATTGCTCAAACATTTCCAAGAATTGATCTTGGGCTAAAAAGTGCACCTAAAGCACTGCAGGGAGAGGTTTGCAGGCACTGAGACATTTTAACTTCTCATTAAAAATTAATTAGTTTAAAAACCAATGCAAAGAAACCTCCTGGGTCTTGTTGTGGCACCAAGATTCTTGATCAGAAGAGTACTGCAGCTTTGAAATCTCAGATGATGTTTAAACTCTGTGCTGGATGGATTCTTTCCATTGCTGTCAGGATTAGTCCCAATATTCCAAGTGTTTTATAGAACAGCTCCAGTACTCATCATGTTTTCTAAGCTGCTGTGAAGCTTGAAGCCATTCACACCACAATGTGCTGTATCATGGTGTGGCTAGCAGGAGTTGGGGAGCTTCTGTTGGCACTCCACAGTGAGGCTATCTTCATTCAGAGACCTGGATTTTCCTGGATATTTGCCAAAGATGGAAATGACTAGAGGACCTATTCTGTTCTCATTTCAGGTGTTGTTCTGGGAGGCTGTGGAGACAGATCCATCCGTTTTCGTCCAACGCTGATCTTCAAGGATCACCACGCGCACCTCTTCCTGAACATTTTCAGTGACATCTTAGCAAACTTCAAGTAAAAAGCAGTTCCCTTGCACTGAACAGCTGATTATGAAATTAGTTTGCATTAATCCATGTCCTCTCTACTTACAAGCTAAGTGTAAACTCATAAACTGAGGTTTGTGTTCTGTCTGTAATCCTGCCCAAGGCAAGCTGCTCCATGCACATGCGCCCCAGGCAGAGCATTGGCACTGGTCACCAGCAGGTACATGCAGCTGTCCCTCACTGTGCATTCCCTAGAAAATGTGGCCTGGTGCATTCCCTAGAACCTCCCTCTTCTGGCCTGGGCCATGTTAACTGCAGAGTCCTCCCTACAGCCACGTCCCTGACTCTGAACCTGGTACAGTCAGTTTCCGCAGGTGACCCTGGCAGATTTGCATCCAGAAGCAGCAACAAGTGTGGCCAAACACTCAGAGCCACATGCCTGCCACACAGAGTGCCATTCTCTAACGGCAGCTGGAATAAAATCAGTGTTTCAAGGAAAGCTCTGCTTTCCACCACTGCCAAGCACAGTATTTTACAGAATAATCTCCAGCTTTATTCCCTCGAGTACAGGCATCTGCCACACCAACTGCATCAGGGCACCATCAGCTCTGCCCAGCCTGCACTCACTGCTTCACAGGGCACTGATGCCCTCAGCCACACCTACAGTGCTGCAAGTGGCACTGAAGCCCTTGTCCTCTTGTCCTCATCATCGATGGGTTTTAAAACTTTTGCCTTCTCTTACAAGCAGTCTTGTACAGAGAAAACTCTACCCTGAAGTATATAATTTGACAAAGCTTAGAGAACCATGCAAAGTACATTCTTCCATTTCTGCCAGCAGTCTAGAATGATTCCAAATTATTTTACCATTTGCCCAGAACACACAATAGCCATTAATTTATCTATTATAACTTCTACACAAATACTTGAGGTATTTTGTAAAACTAAAGCAGAAATGCCATTATCTGGTATCAGAGCCACTACAGTGAAGGTCTAGTCCTAATTGCACATTTATAATGCAAAGTAATTCTATTTTTGTTCTAATAGTATATTCTAAGTGATCCATACTTCAGAGATCTTCTAGAAAGCCACAGGATCAAGAAAAGTGTCGACAGTTCATTAATTTGTTTCTCTTCAGAGAATTGTTTTGGATGTCTCTTTACTGTTTGCTGAAGGCTGACTTGAACTAGATCTGGTGCCTTTCTTTTTCTTTTTCTTGGTGAGCATCTGGATTTTGTTTATTAAGTTTAGCTTTCCGTTGTGCACCAAATAACAGGGACCACAATGGACTTTTACAGTTGCCCTTTCAGGACCTGACCACAATTTTTAAGTACATAGTAAGAGACAGAGAAGTTAAAACATTTACATGTTTAATTCAGCTACCAAAATGTGAAAAGGTTCCTTACCTGCTTTGAGAAGTGTTAATCATGGTTTTCCCATTTTTAAGTACTGGTATTGGGAAACTAAAGCACAGTCACTTCTGCCAGCTTAAACCCAGTGGGATTTCTGTAAACCTCTGCAGAAAGCATAATTCTGGTGCCAGCTGGGCAGAACCTGAGCAGGTTTTTGAAGAGGTTGTAGAAATCTGGGGAAGGACCGGTAAAAATTGGTGTTCAACAAAACTTCATTGTCATCGCTGTCCTTGTAAGCATATTATCAGCAAAAGGAAAGTCAAACCAAGAACTGGATTTGACAGCATTTTGGGAATTAGTTTGTTAACATATCAGTGCAGTAGTTTTAGTGAATGTCTCTAGCAAGTCTTGTACTTTTACAGAAGCAAAGGTCCAGTAATTTGAAGTCTTACCACATCTTCACTTTTATTATGACTACTCTAGATGTTTTTTATAATTTTTACTGACACTCAGTAACTGTATAATTGTGTACAACATGTTGATGAAATCGTTAGAGAATACATAGAAAGCACTGCAGCTGAAGCATATAAAGTTAATATTGTTTACAACATACTGTGGACAGTGCCAAATAAATGTTTAAACAAATACTTAAGTACACTTCATGGTGTAACTAGTAACTGTACACAGATTCATAACAAATGACATCAATCATGTGTAATCAATATTCTTAAATAAAATATTTATAATTGAACTTCTCCAGGGCTTTTCATTTTACACCCGGTACGTGCCTAAACAGAACCATGAGTGCATATTAAATACATTCTGATAAAGATAAACCTCCAAAATCACAATGTACCTGTACACTGTATTTTGCTACCATGGTATTTATGCCAAGGAATATTTGGATTTCTTTTGATATTGCCATGTTACACAGTGTCAGCCAAAATTTAAACTCATAGAACCCCATTAGGAAAAGTTCAACATGACAAATAGTAATTCAGGGTTACCCTGTGCACTTAAATGGTAATTTAATGCCTTTGCTGATCTGCCAAGAAACAGAGGTTTCACTTCACATGAAGAAGAAATAAGGAAAGAACACTCCAGATCATTGGTGAGTCAGTTTATTTACCAGTTTCAAATGAAGTTAGAAAAGGGGTGTAAGGAATTACCTTGCTTCTGACAATTCAAAAAATGTTACGTTTTATAGGTGATAGGTTTGGTTCTTTCTTGGGTTTAAATTCCTCATTTCTGAGGCTTTGGAAAAAGAGAAATCATACTAGTACCATGGAATAAGACCACAACCCTTCATGGAGACAGGTGCTGCTTTTCCTATTCCAATGAAGAATGGCAATTTCTGTAAGAGGCTCCTGAAATATTGTCCCAGCCTTTAACTTAGCAGCTGAGCTGCCAGTGTCTCTTGCAGCACACACCGCTGTTTTGCCTGGTTCCACTCCCATCCCGGAGAACCCTCCCTCCTGGGGCCAGGACAGCTCACACACCTTCCCAGTTCCCTCAACTGCATTAACCTGTGAGCATGTCCCTCTCTGACATCCATCATATGGATGTACCAGACCAGCTTTAATTTCCAGAGGCTTCCTAGCCAACCTGAAATTAGCTAAAAGAAACAGCAAGTTTGAAGTGAGGATGCTCTGGCAGCTCCTGCATTTCATTTCAAGAGCTTCTGCATGATTCATAACAAC
Source organism: Toxostoma redivivum (assembly GCA_013397375.1). Classification (NCBI taxonomy): domain Eukaryota; kingdom Metazoa; phylum Chordata; class Aves; order Passeriformes; family Mimidae; genus Toxostoma; species Toxostoma redivivum. The sequence continues at coordinate 2,585,796 of VXBI01014343.1, forward strand.
CAAAGAGGCCAACTGGAAGAAAAAGCCAGGGTCAGCCCCAGTAATTTGGCCTTCTACGGCACATTCCAAGGACAGTTCAGGCCTGGAATGCTGTGACATCACTGAATCCAACATGGAACAGACACTCCTCACACCATACACAAGCTGCAAGACCTTTAATCCAGTGGACTGTGCTTTACCACTGTGACTTTCTATACTGGGTGCACTTACAGCAGGCTTTGCTGGAAAAGGACAGAGATGTGTAGTTTGCTGAACTATTTAAACCTCATGGAAAAATAAGCACACTGAACATGCAACATGGAGAATCACTGGAAATGAGCTGCTGTGTCACACAAGTTCTCCAAATATTTGAGTAAATTTCTGTTTGTCTACAATCTGGCCATACTTAATTGTAAAATACAAAGTATCTGTACTGTTAGACCGTTTGAACTGGTGCAGTAGCTCGTCCTTGCTATCTCCAACTTCATCCAAAGTCACCACTGTCTCTATGGGACAGTAAATATCATTACGTCTTCCCCAAAATGTCAAGTGGGCCACTCTGACAGTTTGTCCCGTCTCACTTAGGTAGATTAATCCAATAATTCTTCTGAAAAAGTAGCTCATACCATACAACATTGCCCCAGCAAAGACAGCGATGCCAGTTGTATAGAAGAGGATATTCTGAGACACCTGGTCCTGCAGGTAGAGATAGCAGATGGGAGGCAGCACGATCATGGAGGTGGCAGTCTGCAACAGCTTCAGTCTCGACAGGACCCTGCAGTATTTTATCCCTGGGAACCTGTAGACCAGTTTGAACTCTTCTGTGCTCCCATCCACAGCCTTCTGTTGGACAACAGCAGCAGAGGCCGAGTGGGACAGACACACAGACAGCGCTCGCGGTCTCCTGAGATAATTACTGACACCATGAACTCGCTGGGTTTGTGACTGCAAACACTCCCACGAACCAAAAATCCAGGGCAGGCCAGCATCTTCCCTTCTCCATGACCTTGTCCAGAGCTCCTTCTGTAGACATCTCCCAAAAGCTGGTGCCGTGCAGACTTTAGTTCTAACTGTGCAGAGCCAAGCCTGTAAGGTAAGACTCGCACAGGTTATTATTTGAGTCCTCTAACAAACCCAATCAGTGACTCAGAGTTGGTCCCTCGGGCACCTACAAACACTGAAGCACAAGCCCCAGCTCACTGTAACCTTAAGCAGTGCTGATAGGAAACTGGTGTTTGTGCTCACATCTCTCCCTGCAGACCGAGAGGGAAAACTTTGCTAACACAAACGATATCAGTGAGCTCAGCGACCGACCCTTACACACCCCCTGCCTCTCGCTGTCTGAGCAATATCCCAGCGAAAGCTGCTTCTACCTGGCGACTAGTTGAATAACACTTGAACAGCAATTTCAGGGAAACAGAAAAGAAAAGTGGACAAAGCACAGTAAAGAGGAGGAGAGCGCTAGGCCGAAGGCGGCAGCAGACGCTGAGAACGCGCAGAGCTGAAGGGAAAAGGCAGGAAGGGAAGCTCCGCGCTGCCCCGCCATGCTGCAACACGCGTCTGGACAAGGACCCGCCAGCGAGCGGCCTGCGACGGGATGAGGATAGGGACGGGAAAAGGGAAAGGGAAGGAGGCGGGGAAAGGGGAGAATGAGACGGGGAGAAGGGAGAAGGAGGGGAATGGGGAGCAACCCGCCCGGCAACCCCGGCGCTCACCGCCGCCATGGTCCCGCCGCCTCANCCGGCCCCACAGCTCCGGCCATGGCGCCGCCGCCCTCAGCGCTCTGCCTGTTCGACGTGGACGGCACCCTTACGGCCCCGCGCCAGGCGAGTGCGGGACGGGGCTGCGAGCCCGCGGGGAGCGGGCCGGATCGCACAGCGCGTCCCGCCCGCGGGGCCGGGCGTGTGCCGCATGCTGCGGGCTCTGTGGGCACACTTAGCGCACTTAACGCTGCTTAAAGACCCGCACGGTGCTGCGGGTTTGTGCTGGTTGCTGCGGCATGGAGGCGCTGGCCTCTGGCAAATCTGACAGCTCTGTTTTGGACCCCAGAAAATCTCGGCGGAGATGGCGGCGTTCCTGCAGCGGCTGCGGCAGAAGGTGAAGGTGGGAGTGGTGGGCGGCTCGGACTTCGCTAAGATCCGCGAGCAGCTGGGCGAGGACGGTAAGGGCCGGGCTGATGCAATCCGCGCTCCGGGGCCCGTGGGGAAGCTTCAGTGAAGGTTGAAGGAAGGTTGAACCCTGTTCATCCCCCTCTTCCCTTTCGTTCCTTTAATTGCCTTCCTGGTCGTGTTGTGGTGCACTCCGGCACGTGTGGGGGGCTACAACCGGCGTTTGGTATCTCGAGATCAAATTAAGAGATTGTTACCAATGGTGAAATCCTGCCTCGGTGACAGAGCCTTGGGAGGGCTTCTTCACACTGCTGTGAGCAGTGGAGTCGTGTGTGTGACATACACCTGTGAGCTGCTTAGCTGTCCAGCACATCCCTCGAGGACTTTGTTCACTCTGGGCTTATGATGCAGTGATGGACTCTTGCCTTAGTCCTTTATTAATGGTCTTTGCTTAATTGATGCCACTGATAGCCTCCTGTAATGCCCAGACAGCTCAGAGTTTGTTTGCCTTCCAAGTGGTCTCCAGTAATATCTCCATATCATCTTGTGTTATGCTGAGACTCACAACTCCCAGACATCTGCTGAAGATTAGTGACATTGAAGAAACAAACTAAAAGGGCAGTATTTGACTTGCTCTCTAGCCAGGCTGGGTACCAGGCGTTTGTAGTATTTGAGGTGTTTCTTTACACTTAAAGCAAAGAGTCACATGCCTCTAAGTAAAACACAGGTATGTCAAACAAACGACTTCGTGTGATCTGAGGTGTGCGTTAATCATAGTGAGAAATGGGACTAGCACATTAATCTTGTGCTTGGCACTGTGATGAAAGCATGAAACTTTCATGCTTTCAGAGCTAGTGTTTGCTGTATTTTAATCTATTTCACATTGAAGACAATTCTGCATTAAGCAGATAGGGGAAATGATGAGTTACTGTCTTTTTGCTTGTTTGCAGTGATTGAAAAATATGACTACGTGTTTCCAGAAAATGGCCTGGTAGCATACAAAGATGGGAAATTCTTGAGCAAACAAGTAAGTGTGAAATTTCCAATAGTGAGGAAAATAAATTTTCTGAACAGTATTTTGATTTATTTGTAGTCCTCTGTAATCACCCTTCCAAAGACCAAAATTACTGCTGCTAGTCCTGTTAATGGATCATTCATTTGGCATGTAATGTTTAACATAAGTAATGGAGAGTAAACATTTAAGAGATCCTGGCTGAATTTGCTGCCTTGACCAGTGGTTCCAGTTTACTGCAGAACAAGCTCCATTTCTTCATGCTTGGCTATAGCCAAATGCAGCTTTTTATTTAGGGCTGTTGCCTGTGGCACACAGTTTCCTTCTGAAGCAGGTGCAAGTAGGAATCCTATTAAAGGACAGTTTGGTGTTACAAAATGAACAAAAAGAAAAATGAGAGCCTTTAGTTAATACCATGTGAGCATCAGCTGATGTTACTGATTGAAGGCATGTTTGTTTCTCTGTGGCAATTAACTATGCCTGATTATCCAATGTCTGTGTTTTCCATGTGACTTGCTTTTAGAATCTCAAATTCTGGACCCTTGGTTGAATGGTGTTTGTTTTGTTAGAGCATTCAGGGCCACCTGGGTGAGGACATCCTTCAAGATGTCATCAACTTCTGCCTGAGTTACATTGCAAAGATTAAACTTCCAAAGAAGAGGTATGTACATACAGACATCTTAATGTAGCCATGTTCTCCATGGGGAATAAAGCTTAGCTCAGGGTGCTCTGCAAAAAATGAGTAATTTCTGCTTAGGGAACAGCACTGTGTGTGAAACAGAGCTCCATCCATGCATAAAAGACAAGTTCTAAGCTGGAGCACAGGGTTTAAAATACTGATTCAGCACTTTTATGCCAGAGGGAAGGAGATTCAGTGTTGAAGTAGGAGTGTTCCCTTGCCATGTTTGGAATTCAGCAGCATGATGTTTTCCAGAGATGAGAAGTGCAGCCAGACCAGCTCTGTGTGATGTGTGAGGTGCAGCTGCTCCAGACACTGAAATGTGTGGTGTGAGGCAGGGCAGGACACTGCCCACATTGCTGTGAATTTTGCAGCCTCACCCCAAAACTGACAGCCTGGCCTGTCAGGCTCTGGGGTGGATGGGATGCTGCAGTCACACTTGTTAAACTAAATCATACTTTTAAAAGCCAGTAAGGATGATGTTGAGTTTGCCAGATTCAAAGTCCAAAAGACTTCCTGATGCCAGAGGTATCTGCATGTTGGGGGTTTATTCATACAATGAGACAGCTGATTCCCTTTAGAATTAAATGGAAATTTATTGTGATATTTAGTGTTTTGAGCAGTTTTCTCATCTTTTTTCTGTCTTGTTAATCAATTCCCTTGCAGAGGCACTTTCATTGAGTTCCGAAATGGGATGTTAAATGTGTCCCCCATTGGAAGAAGCTGCAGCCAGGAAGAAAGACTTGAGTTCTATGAACTTGATAAAGTGAGTTACAACTCTTGAAAAATACCCAGCTCTTCTGGAGGAGGCAGTTATGGCCAGGTTGTGATTTTTAAAAAGCTTCTATAATTTGCAGTTCTTTTCAGTTTAATCCTTTCCATGTGTTTTAACTAATTTCCTCATTCAGACCTCAGGCAATAGACAATGTTTTTTTGGAACAGCAAAGATTACTTCCTGTTACTTGCTAAGAGTGGGTTTGGCTTATGTGTTTAATCTAATATCCAGGGTACTGAACATCCTGCTACTATACATGGGGTTTCTAAAAAACCCTGTCCTAAGTAAAACCATGCTTTCTTGGTGTCCCCTACAGTGTAACCAGCTGGGTCCATTCAAGTCAATAAAGCCATTCTTTTTTAGAGGTGTTTTTGGGTTATCTTTTCATTGGTAAATCAACACAGCGTGTAACTGATGTTTGGTTTTGTTTTATTTTTTTCTTAACAGAAGGAGCATATAAGAGAGAAATTTGTAGCTGATCTACAAAGAGAATTTGCAGGCAAAGGCCTCACATTTTCTATAGGTAATACTTTAAAATAATGTAATTTAAAACATCAATAATTTAAATTTCAATTTAGTCATACTCTCCTATTGCTGTGACATCCCATCTCATTTGTGTGACAGGTCTCTCTGAGGTGGTTGCAGGCAAGACTGAGCCTCCTTTTCCTCTCAGGCTTTTATTGGGACATTTTAATTGCAATCCATCAAGAAAGAGAACTTCATTTCTTGTCATCAGTTCATTGTCCTTTAATGTCAATTGTGTGACTGATTCTGCTCATTTTGGAGGATATTAGATGCTTCTGATTAGTCAGAGTTGTTTCTGTGAATCAGTTTTGATCAGAACTACTCCCTCAGTGCTGCTTCAGTTGCTCTTGGTTCTTCTACTATACCTGCATTGTGTGGGAGGAAGGAAAGAATCCAAAAGCAAGTGTAGGCTTAAGGAAAAAAAAATATAAGGGGGAATTAATTTTTGATGCGTTTTTTTCTTTTTTACCCTCTCTCCTAATATATTACCACACTCCTGCCTTTTATTATTTTTCAGAATTGCAAAGTATTGTTGGCATTAATGCCAAAGCACTAAGTTCACTAAAAGTGAACTGTAGTGCAGCTCTCCTCTCTCCTTTATGTTGTAACCTTTTGGACACCTGCTTCAGCTGGGAATCATGCTCTTAGGTATTGGTGAAGGCCAGGGGCTCAGAACTGGAGCAGTTGTCCTGTTAGGGTGTGCTGAAAGGGCTGATTTCTTCTCTTTTCCTATTCTGAAAGCCTTAGGAAGTCTTTTGCTTATGATTTTATGGCTGTACGTATATCAGTGGCTGTGTACATTTGTGTTCTTTCTAAAAGTAAAGAAGTTAAATGTATTTATTTTTAAAAGGTTCATTTGGATAGTAGTGAGTATTTGGGAACATGCCCAGACTTTGTTGAATGGATAAATAATCTCTGAATCACAGCTGTAGTAACTGATACCCTATAAAACACTTTCTGTGTTTGCAGGACTTAACTCCAGGGTCTCACAACATTTCTGTGTCTTCTGCAGAGCTTCCTCTGCCTAAAATTTTACCCAGTTTAGCTTTTTTTTCACCTCCTCTCCCTTCAGAAATACATTCTTAAAATGAAACAAGTCTTGGTTCTTCTCTCTCCTAGGAGGGCAGATAAGCATCGATGTGTTCCCAGATGGCTGGGATAAAAGGTACTGCTTAGGAATTGTTGCCAAGGATGGATACAAAACCATTTATTTCTTCGGAGACAAGACCATGCCAGTGAGTACATTAGTTTGATATATTAATTTGAGAGCTGCTGTAATTAAACCTCAAGGACTGTAGGTTCTAACCTTATAACCGTAATCCTGACAAGAGCTGAAGTCAGGATATAAACGTGTCCATGTTTATCTGGCTGCAGCTGGGAAGTTTTCCATCTGTTTGCTGAACTGAACACAGGGTTCTTGCCTTAACAGAGGTTGTTTTAAAATTGAACTTCTCTAATTCTGTTAAACACATAGGTGACATGACTGTGTGTAACTGATTGTCCTGCTTGGTCAGTGTAGATTGATTCTTCTTGTTGGCTGATGTTTATTAAACATATTTATTTCCTGTCTTATTTAACACTGTGCCTTGGCTCACTACTCTGTCTGTGTCCACTCTGGGGAACTGAACAGAGTCCCTTGTCCCTCAGCATGGGGCAGAGCTCTGCAGGGCAATTCAGAGGCTTTTAAAAATCCTGAACAGAGAACTGACAAGAGCTGGTGAGGGCACTGGCAAGCACAAGAACTTGCTTGAAATTAAAGCTGTCTGAATATGGCCAAGGGACTGTGTTGTGCTAAGTTTTATAAGAAAAAGCTTAGTTTTATAAGAACGCACAGCTATAAAACTCTTAAGTTTTTAAGGCTTTTATAAATTTTAAAAAGTGAAGCTTTATAAGAAAAAGGCTTGAAATTAAATTTTCCCCCACCAGCATCAGCTGCAAAAGTAATCACCTGTTCCTCTGGCACAGAGCTTACAGACAGTTCACTTTAAACCCTCTAAGTGGCAGTGCAGCATTTCCAGAGAGTTGAAGTGTACTTAGCTGATGCTGACCCTGTGAAAGCAGTGTGGCCAACAGAAATTTGGGAATGAAGCTATGGATTTTGGGGATCTGTGCTCATACAGGGGCAGTGCTGGTGTTTACTGAGCCTAATCACTGCAGGGCCTTGGAAAAAGTTCATCTTTCTCTGTTTCCTTTCATGTGTCCTTTTTTGTGACTATGCTCTATGTTAAACAAAATTAAATCCTCTTCTGCTTCCAGGGAGGGAATGACTATGAAATTTTCACAGACTCCAGGACAGAAGGCCACAGTGTCACATCCCCACAGGATACAAGAAGAATCTGTGAAGAGCTGTTTTTTAAATAAAAGACTTTCAGAATTGACACTTCCAAGACGGTTAAACAGCAAAATAACTTGAAATATCATCTTCATTCTGTATTGTTTTTTTGTAATTGGTCATGAATAGCAGGTGTTTTGCAGGTCAGTCATTACTGAAGGGAAATCTGATTCATGGTCTCAAAATTGGCATGCAAGGCTTAAACCCTAGTTTTTTTTATGTTGAGGCTGTTTTTTAAAAGATGCAGTTGTTTGGGTTTTTTTAAATATTTACGTTGTGCTATATGAATTAACATTAATTATAATACATTAGGGATTTTCTTGTCTAAACTGTAAGATGAGTAGAAGGGAAAGGTTTCTGAACCAGAAGTCCCTGACTGCCATCCCTGGGAATGCTGGACCAGCTGGTGTCAAAATTCCCTCCTCAGGATGGATGTGGTGCCAAAGCAGATCATGATACCTACACTCTTTGCAGACCAAATCTAAACAATCATTTTTAAAGATTATTTAAAATAACTTCAGCACATTAGCAAAATATATTTCTGTTACTTTCTGATAATTTTTTGAGATTTCTGGTTAAGGCATTAAGGGTAGGTGAGATTTTTCATTCTGCAAAAATTACCTAAATTATGTTTCTATTAAAATTCAAATCAATGGCTGATACTCTGTGTAACTGTTAATATTACTTTTCTCATCTGGCATTAGGAAAGTAATCTTGAGTATGAATGGTATGATTTAGTAAAAGAGAATAAAATCTGATTTTATCATGAAAAAATACTGTTTCAATTTGTCATTTTGGTAAATAAAATACTTAAAGCACTGCTGTTGCATGGTACCTGTGTGAAGAAAGAAAAGAGTAATTTGAATCTTTCCAGTTCCAGTTCATGGGCTACTTGCACAGTAAAAAAGCAGAGAATAGAATCTTTGTACCACCTAAAAGAGTTTACAGGAAAGGGAGGAGGAGCTGCAGTGCACCTCATGCACCAAAGCTGTTTTGTCTTCTAGCACACTTCTTCCCTAGCTAATTCCTGTTTTAATGGGAGTGACTTAGGACCAGAGCCATCCCTGGTGTAGAATGCTCTTCAAGGACAGACAGTTCAAGAGCTGCTGTGCTGTGTGTACTCCATGTCCTGTACCTGATGACCTGCTTAGTGTACTGCAGGGCTGGTTGCTGTATTGGCAGAATGCCAATGCAAAATACCACATGCAGGACCAAAGCCAGGTTTGTTTTCATCCCCAAAGACAACATTTCTGGCTGCACTGTCTTGGGAGATTCGTCTGACCTGTCCTGGCCTTATCCTAATTATTCTGGTAACTGCAGTCAGTGGGTGTGAAAACTTTCCTTAAATCAAACTTAGATGTCACCACACAGGGGTGCATGTGTTGCATTCTCTTCTTTAAAGCTGATCCTCTTCAGCACCAGCTACCCAGGCAGCAGACTGGAAACACAGTAAAGCACTGAAATGGTTGTGTTTATTGTAAAGAAAGCAGAGAGTGATATTCCAACAAGCTGCACAGTGATAAACCCACCAAGGCTTATGGCTCATAAAAAACAAAACCAAACCCAAACCCCACTACACCATGGTGTAACACAAGTACAACTAAGGGAAACAAGCCAGCACAGCAGTTCCTGACCCCATACCCCTGTGCTGTCCCCACATCACACCTGGGAACAGATCAGCTGCTGTGAAAGGCTCAGGACAGGTCCTGGCAGCGAGCACCTCTTCTTGAAGCTCCAAATACACAGCTGAAGCTACACTGTTCTATACAACTAACAAGAGTTGTGCCTTTTTTTTATTTTATTTTATTTGCAAAGTCAATAAAAATCCACTGTTAGGAACATAACAGAGAAAAATGCTTCATTTGAAAAAATAAGATGTGGAAGGCAACAAAGGAACAAAACCAATTTAGTAGCACTACAACTACATGGAGAGTCTGGGGAAGGGTGGCCCTATCACATCCTACCAAGCAAGTTTTCCAGGGAAACAGATGCAGAATCTACTTCACCAAGACAGCTGAGCCTGCTGAGTAACTCACACAGTATTTAATGCACAGGCACCTGGGCAGCACACACCTGCTGTGCAGCAGTGCAGGTGTCCTGCCTGCCCTGGCACACCATGGCAGTCAGCTGTAGGCAGTCTAGAAGGCAAATCTTCAACCTTGTCAAAATCCCATCAGTCAGAGGCTATGAAGTATCCACTACTCTACAATTTTCTACCACTTACCTTGAAGCAAATTTAAATTTGGGATGGATTTTTTTTTTAATACTGGCCTATAAAATCTGTTGCTAACCAACCATCAAGGCACCTAAGTAAATTCACAAACAAGCCCAGCTTTACCAGTACAACATGGTTTCCACACCTGTGCAGCCACACCATTTGCAGTGGAGCACCCGATGGAGATTTTCCACCCTGTGGCAGCTGCTCTGTTTGTGAACTTCCTTCCATGAGGAAAACAGCTCAGCAATGAACACCTCTGTCTGTCAGGCCAAGGCATTCAGGCACTGTTATCAGCAATAAAGGTGCTGCAGCCCTAGAAGAGCAGCCCAAGGGAACACGGGGCTCACACAACACCCAGGGCTCAGAGTTGTGCTTGACCATCTGCATTAGAAAAACTCTCCATGAAACCTTCCCTCTTCCCCCGGGCATTTCCTGGAATCAGTTCACAAGACAAAAGAAAACCCAAAACTCCCCTCCTCCACCAAGCACACAAACTAGGTCTCTTTAAATACATTTCTTGTAAACACATTACGCTAGATTTTTTTCATTAGCATTTGAATTGCCTTTTTTTTGTTTTTTTTTTTTTAAATCAGGCCAGGTGTAAAAAATGGTAATTTTGGCCTGCTTCTGCTTTATTGACAATGCAGTATTTCCTCACACACAATATTCTGCAGCCAGGTCCTGCAGCCAGCTGTTGAGCAGAGCCCATGCCAGCAGCAGGGGGTTCCAGGGGACACCTCAGGAGCTGATGACGTGCCCTGACCACGTCTCGTGCTTGGTGCCAGGGGCCAGGTGAGTGATCACCACCTCCACTGCCTGCAGCTTCTCGTTCTTGGGAGGGATGGTGCACATCTTGTAGGTGACCTCGTCGCCTGCCACGGGAACGTACTCGCCTTCAATGCTGTGGAGGGAAGCTCCAGTTAGTCATGAATCACAGAAACACTCGTTCTCTTTTGCAGCTTACTGATTTTTTTTATCATAATTGTTATCTTAGATGCTCAAAGTACTTCAGGGATTTTGTAAAGCCTGTCATCCATCAGTCTGAGGCTGATTTTGGTTGTCTTGCAGTAAAATCCTATGAAAATACTATAAGCACCACCATAAAAAAACCAACCAACCACAAGAAGTACAAAATAAAACTTAATAAAACCCACAGAAATCCCCACTCTAATCTGCTTTAAAGAATACTCAGGTGAGCCCAGGCTTGGACTGAGAACTGTGCACCAGCACCTCACTTGCAACAGCACTAGAGGGCAGGGCTGCCACTGCCTGTCACCTACTCTGGAGATACGGTTTTTAAACTAAAGAAAGCTGATCTCTTTTTGGTAGATTTTTCCCCCTTCTCACTTAAGCTTTTGAAGTTTCAGTTTGTTTGAGGTTTTTTTCATTTTTTTTTTTTCTAAAAGAAATTGTACCATGCAGTGGCAAGATTTTTCCTTTAGATTATTTCACCATAACATAGTTTATGGTGTGAAATAAAAAAGGAGCCCCAGTGAGATATGGTATCAAATATTTCAGAATTACTTGCTGTGAGAAAAGACAGTTCTGCTATCCTGATGTGTTAGCCTGCAGAAACACTCACTCAGCACTCAGGGAGATTTCCAGAAGACTCCTGAGTGATGCCAGGGGATGCTGGAAGACCTGCACTGTGCCTTTGCTACTGCATATGAGTGCATGTTTGGAATAGGTGGGAGATGCCCAAAGGGCTTCACCTTCTGTTCAGAACAAGGTGCTGATGAAACAGGGAACTGCAAACAGCCCTCCTCACCTCCAGCCATGTGTCTGAGATCAGAGCTTTGTAATAAAAATCCCAGCATGTGCCAGTGAACACCGGCAGAGATTCCTCCCTCCTGCATTGCCATGAGACTCTGACAGTACAGAAGATGCCACTTTGCCTTTCTTTAAATATCCCTAAAGGAGCCCATGCTCAGCTTCCCCTGGCCTGACAGCCTAGGCTCATCATTTCTCATTGATGGTTTTCAGTGTTTCTCAGCAGAATCTGTATTTGGGAACAGATCAACACTAATAACAAATTCCACTGAATGCCTAATTGCTGTGACTTCTTGTGAAGTCCTGTTACACCGGAGGTAAGATTTGGGTCCAGGAGAGAAAAAAAAAGTAGTCTAGGCCAGAAGTTTGTAGTGCACCACTGAATTTGGCATTTGCCTTCTCTGACAGCACACTGGGACCATGCTCACCCCACCCAGGAATTGTACCCCATGTTTCTGTTAACAGCAGGGATCTCTGATTTTAGCAGTGGCCTTTATATCCCCTCTCATTTTGTGACCCATTATTCTTAGGGCTTTTCTATTGCAGGAAAGACTGGCAGGGCTGATAGGAGGTGAATACCCTGGCCCCTACTGCCAGTTCTAACCTCACATCACAGTTTGCTTCTCCTCACAGTTCTGCAAAACTTCTCCAGCTTCATCCCCAGCCCTTCCCCCTTTGAGGGCTCCTGTCTGATCCTGCACTCCTGCACAAGTGCTGCTCAGGGAGCTGGAGCCAGGCTGTGGTGAAGCAGGAGCAGCCCATACCCTGGAACAGGACAAGGGAAACCAGGCATCTACAAGGGAAGCTAAAAATGACCCCTAAATCAAGACTTCTCCCATGGGAAATTCAAAAGAAAAATCATTGTTTGCTAACTGATTGTATCAACATGATATTGAAAATGCTCCTGTATCTAAATATGAATCTAAAACCTGCTGTAAGGAGTTAAAGGCATTCCCAAGGCTTGTGACTTGAAATGCATGTCCTTCCAACTTTATTTCCCTGGAAATACCTCTACTCCAGAGCTGCCTGTGACTGTGGCAATCAGAACCAGGAGGGCACGTCCTAAGCTGAACCTTCAGAGCAATGCTTGGGAAAATGGGAGTAAATTGAAGGCAGAAGAAATATTTACAGAGAAATCAAGATAAAGCCTCCTTCATCAGACCTGACAGCCCTTTCCAACCCACACAGGGTGATCTGACTGACCTTTATTTACTTGCAAAGACTCCAGGCCATCCTGTCAGCCCAGCCCAGTATCACACTGGACAGGCTCTGTTCAGGCTCCCACATCTGACCTTTGTTGTGCCTGTCCTCTCCACTTACTGCCTCCACTTATGCCTCACTTCCCCCAGTTCCAACAGGTTTAAGATGCTTTCAGGTGTGAAGGGATTGCACACTCAACCCTTACTGTCCTTCCAAGAGCAGAAACTAATTTACCTTTTCTAGTCCCAAAGGAATTTGCCACCAAAGACCCAGAAGTTTACTCTGACTTTGAAACAGCAAATTTGCAGCAAGGATGTATTGGAACCTGATGAGGGGACATAGAGCCCCAATAAGAGACAAAGGAAAGGGTTGAAAGAGTCAAACCACAAATAAAAATAGGAATGGCATATTAAAAAAATGACATCACCTTTCCTACTGAAACCTCTTGAATCTTGAGGAACCTTGATCCTTGGTTGCAAAAAAACAAAACCAAAACCAAACCAAAACAAACAAAAAAAAAACCCCAAAAAAAGTTGTTGCTATAGAGCTAAAAAGCACTAAAACTAAAGCAGCATCTCCCTTGGTGCTCCAGCCATGCACTGCAGAGACCCAGGTCCCTGCAGGGAGCAGGAACACCACTGCACAGCCACCAAACCAAACGGATGCCCTGCCCAGGAAGGGATCTCAGGTTTGGCTGAAACATCTTTTTTTTTTTTAACAAACAGGAACCTTACATGTTTTTTTAAAAACCTCCTGTAAAACACGATAAGCCACGGTTAGTAAAAAAAAAAACATCTGAAATCTGCAAAAGTAGGTAAATATGGTGAATGCAAAAGGAAAATGGATTTAACCCTGGAGCACCAATACAAAAAAGCTTTAAACTTTTTTTAAATGGAGATAAATTAGGTACCACTTGAATATACAAAATCAAGTGAGGAAGAAGTACAGCTTGAGCATTAAAAAATACAGGTGTTTTGTTAGGGTATGTTTTGTTTAAAATTGAAACGTGAATGTGTACTTGGACAGGTTCTGGTAAGATGTGTGCTGCAGGTACACTGGTAACAAAGTGATTCTGGTTTTCCAAGAAATAAGCCCAAGTGAGTCAGTGCACACACACAGGACATGCCTAATACAGCACAGGCTGCAGCCACGGAGAGGAGAAGCAATCCCAGCCTGCAGGACACGCTCAGCTGGCACTGAAAGCCACCACATCCCTCAGCCCTTGGGAGGTCACTGTTTGGGGCACTGCCTATGCAGCCCCTGGTCTGCCAGGGAAAAAGAAAAAAAGAGAAACCAAAATATTTGTTGACCCATATTTCTTATGCTGAATCATGAGGTTAAATACTTATGTTCCTTCTACTGAGCAGATCAGATTATCCCTAGAATGTGCAGAGCCCTAAGCATTACCCAGACCAGACAGGTGCACTTTTCTCTGCTAGAGAACATTTCTTGCAAGGCTGAGCATTATGCTGACAGCATCAGATCCTTTCTTGGTTTCATTACTTATCCAAGCTGACACTACAAGTGACTGGAGCTTGTGATAAAACCTCATTCAACCCCAGCATGGCTTAATCTGATCCCTACTTTGTTCTCTCCTCACTTGTTGAGGTGACCTTACCCCACCAAGGCCAGGCCTGTCCTCTGCACAGCTGTGTATAAAGGTTGTGGCCAAACAAACATCTCCAGTTTCGTTTTCTGCTTTGGCCTTTCAACTTTCCTCTCACAGGTCAGCTATTCTTTTGTCCCCTGCAGATTTGTGATCACTAGTTACTCTTGGTGCCTAACAAATAGGAGATCATTAGTTCACTGCCCCCAGTGCACACGAAAAGCAAGAGGACAAAGGTCCTGGTGTGCAGCCTGAATAGACCTGTGAGTGAACAGTGTCCCCTGGGCAGTGTTTGCCACCAAAAGCTGCTTCTGGGACAGACACAGACTTACTCCAGCCCTGCCATCACTACATGTGATGTTTGGAAGCAGAAACAAACAACATCCAGATTGTGCAGTGCTTCTGGTGGCATCCAGAAAGAACAATATGATGGCACTCAAGGGGTGATGAGATGGTGGCACTGGAGGCAGAGCCCTACCACCTCCTCCCAGGGGCAAGATCATCCAGCAGGAAGCAATTGCCTTCAGCACTGGGCAGGAAATGAACTGGAAAAGATCAGAGAGAGTAAACAGAGTTCTTGGAACAGACTCAGCCTACAAGAGACATTCTGCAAACAATGAAAGTTACCTGGAAAATTTGGTAAAGGAAGTTAAACGTGGACTTTTTTGATGTTACATATTGATTAAATAATTTTAGATCTGTATTTTTTACTTTCACCCTACATATATATTAAATGTTGATCTAGAGGAATGTGGAGGTTTCCACTGCTATTTGAGATACTGGAGTGCACTTTCAATTCAAAATAATGAATATCTACATAGCCAGGAATCTTAAGACACTCCAACAACTTCAAATTCAAGCTAAAAATAGGAAATGCTTCCCTGATGTTAGAGACACAATAGAGTGAGTTTTAGATTATCCAGCAACTCCCATTTCCCAGCTCAGCACCAGTCTGGTATGGTGGAGCATTTTATCCTGCACTATTTTTAGGGAACTGAGAGGTTATTAGGAAATTACCTAAATAAGGAATGTTCTAGTTCTTCCTTCTCACAACTGCTATTCATATTCCAGGGCTCTAGTTAAACCTCTTGGGACAAAGTCAATGTCACGTGGGAACATTTTGGAGCAAGAGTTTTCAGCGAATTCTGAGCCTTGCTGGTCACCAAGCCTGCCATGGATGACACCATGGGGCATTTCCATGGGGCAGTGGGCTCTGTTACCTCCTGGGCTTCTTAAAGTTCATTTCACACCTCAGCACTTGTCTCAAGAAATACCTGAGGGTTTTTAACAGCAAAATACAACAGAACAATGAACCACTGTGAGTTGCTAATCCCAAGTGCCCTCCCATGCATGCCCTGTGCACTCCTCAGCAAAGCCAGCAGTGACCTCATGGAGCTGCTGGCTGGAGCAGGGCTGCCTCTCCCCACCAGTCACACTCATGACTGGGACAGACAAGTGCAAGAGGCTCAGACACTGCAGAGTCCCAGCAGCTAATATCCAAGGTCTCTGCTCCAGGACTGCCCTGGTCCCTGTGCTGTTGCAAAGGAAACTTCGCAGGGGCTGCACTTCTCTTCCAGTTCATGGATGCACCATCCTCTTGCCCAGGTCTCCACTGGATCATGGAGTTTGAATCCCCTGAATATTCAGGGGTAGTTATGGCTCCACATCTACTTCCAGCTGCTAATTCAAGCCCAGGCAGCCCAGCACACCCCATGAGGAAGGAACAGAAGAGAGCTTTCCAAGGATGCCTGTGTGGGCTCAAAGGCAAAGAAGACATCCATTCCTGCAAACATCCAGCCTGGATCCCATCACAGTCCCACCTACTGGAAACCCAAGCCCAGGGCAGTCACATCCTGTGCTCACTGAGCACAAAGAGCCCCATCCTGGAGCAGCCACTGTCTGCAGTGCCCACTGCCTGGCTGACAGAGTGCCAGCCTTGCCTCTGACCTACTACGGTTTGTGTCATTTAGGGTAAGGTTCTGGGAAGACTCAGTTACAATAATGACCACAGCAACCTGACTCTCCTGCATGCACCACTGCAAAGTGAGTTTCCTGAGCCAGTTGGGGGGGTGGAGAACCCTAAGGAAAAAGATTATCCATGTTCTATTCATTTCCAAACCCCTCTTGAGAAAGATCTGGAATTCTGCTGCCTCTCCTTCCTGCCCCAGATAATCTGCTTATTTCAGACACTTCACCCTACAGCACAGCATCAGAGAGGGAACACATCAGGAAGGATGTGTGCTGTCCAAAGCACGTAAGTCATCCAGTATTTTGAAGGCAATCACAAAGCTGAGATTTGGCTTCCCAGTATCCCCAGTGCAGCCAGCAAAAACTGTTTTGCTGGTAGTTCACAGAAAAGCCAGAGAGGCCAGAGAAGTTTGTTCTCTCTGCTCAGATTCAGCTCTCAGATCATTTAGAATTATGAGGTAATTTCCAACCATATTGTTCCACTCCACAAGAGGAACAGCACCAGAGAGAAGCCAGGAGATGTGGCATTAATGCTTTGCACCAAACAGTGATCTGGCAGAAAATCAGAGGAAAGGAAGGAGCATGAAAAGATGATCTCTCCATGGACACAAACAAATAGCTCAGAGCCAGCTCCTCGGTGCACAGGGACACAGCTGGGTTCTCCCTGCAGGAAGATGCAGCTGACAGAACATCTGCAGCATAGCCAGCAGCTGGAATGCAACAGCAGAATGGGACCATCCCCACCTGGGAGCCCAGCCAGAGCCCTCCAGTGTCCAGCACTGCTGAGTTACAGACACTGGAGGCATAACCTGAGATCACACCACAACGCACAGGTAAAGCACAGCAGGCTCAGGATCTCCCTGGGACTCAGGGTGCTGTGTGTCAGTGTCCCTGGGGGAAGCACACACCCATTCTCCAGAGCCATCATCACCCCCGGTCAGGAATGCAGCCTGAAGGACAGCCTGAAGGCCTCTCTGCAATGCAGCATTTTCCCCTTCAGAGCCAAGTGCTGGCAAATTGCAGAAAACCCACAAGCACTACATGTTTTTTCTTTCTCATTAAATATGCTGCTTTTGCAAAACCAAATCTTTTAAAAAACCAAGAGTGTGGTCATTCATCTGTCCCTGCTCTCTGGTGAGCCACCTCCTTGCCTTGCCCTTGCAGGTACACAAGCTTCAGGCCAAATCCCAATAAATGCAAAAGCCTGGAGCACAAACCAGTCTCCATGGTGTGGCCACTCCCAAATGCACTGGGGAAGCAGCAGAGTGGGTGCAGTGCTCTAATGCACAACACTTGACCTGCTGCTGTGGGTTCCCCAGCTGGGAAGGGGAGCTGATGTGGAGCTGTCTGTACAGGCAGCACCTGGCTGTAGGGGACTTCAACAGCCAGCACTGCAAGGAGCTCCTGCTGCTCTCTGGAACATCCCAGAGCTGCAGGTGGAACAGCAAGAGACAGAGAGGGAGCCACTAGAGCCATGGTGTCAGTGCCCACCACAGCAGGGAGTGTCTGTGGGAGCTGACTTACTCAAGGGGGTGATATACAGGAGGATAAAGCTCTCTCACTGATGCTCTAACACCACCATCAATTTGGTGACAGTGGATCATCTTATAGGCTGGTGGAAATGAAAGCATTAACAGCTGTCATTTCACTATTAAAAATGTAATTATGGGATTTTTAAAAATTTCACTCCAGGCAAATGAATTTGCCTTTGCTTCCTGCTTTCCAGAGATGTTATCTGGAGTTACTATCTCAGCAACTCCTCTGCCTCCATGCTTGCCAGCTAGGGGTTTATATTCACTACAGCAAGCATATTTTGTGTTTGTTCTAGAGAGGTGAAGTATGAATCTGAGAAAAACAAAACCTTATCACCCCAAAGAGCCATGACATTTCTCTGGCACAACTATTTATACCAAGCTGAGAACTGTCTCCAGTAAGCACAGGGAAGCAGGACTCACTTGTACCCAATCAGCTAAAAAGAAGTGGCTCCACACGAGTGCTACCAAACACCAAAACAAATAATCTCTGCAGCCTTCAGAGTCACCCATTAGAACAAAGCCAGGCAGACAAAAAGCACCTCTCAAAACCTGTGCTGCCATGCAGCCAGGCCCTGGCAGGTCTGAGCTGGGCTGGGAGCAACCTCCTGAGGCTCAGCAAAGGCCAGGGGAGGGTCCTGCAGCTGGGCAGGGATAACCCCAAGCACAGAACAGGCTGGGCTGACCCTCTGCAGAGCAGCACCTCAGGGTACTGCTGAGGGACAAGACACGAGCCAGCAGTGTGTCCTGGGGGCCAGGAGGACCAGTGAGACCCTGGGGTGCATCAGGAAGAGTGTGGCCAGCAGGTCAGGGAGGTGGCCCTGCCCTCTGCTCAGTCCTAGTGGGGCACATCTGCAGTGCTGTGCCCAGGTCTGGGCTGCTCAGGACAGAACAAGGAGAGAGCCCAGCAGAGGCCACAGAGATGGTGAGGGGTCTGCAGCATCTCTTCTGAGGGGAAACTGCAGCAGGTGGGATTTTTAGTTTGGAGAAGAGCAGACTGAGAGATCTCATTAGATTTAATTATCTCAAAGGCACTTGCCAAGAGGATGGTGCCAGACTCTTTTCAGTAGTGCCCAGCAGCAGGACAAGGAGCAATGGCCATAAACTAAAGCACAAGAAGTTCTAGCCCATCATGAGGAAGAAATTCTTTATGTTGAAGGTGACTGGAACAGGCTGCCCAGGGAGGTGGTGAACTCTCCCTCTCTGGAGACATTCCAAAGCCACCTGGATGCATTCCTGTGTAACCTGCTCTAGGTGACCCTGCCTTGGCAGGGGCATTGGACTAGATGATCCCCAGAGGTTCCTTCCAACCCTAACAATTCTGTGATCCCATATTTCTACCCACATCTCACAAGTCCAACACAATAAAGCAGCTTTACTGCAAGTTCCTCTCATAAAACATGTCTACATGGCCACATTAATGCACAGATATGCAGAAAATTTTGCAGACATCAAGTGAAGCTTTTGAAGGCCAAATACATTTGACTTTATTTTTGGGCTAATGCTCACTTATAGAAAGGAAGTGCCATCCTAAGTGTTGTTATTATCTTACAAAAAATAAAGAAACTTACAGGAAACAGACATCCCATCCTATAGAAGACATTTTCACTAAAGTGTAACCTCACAGCTCCTCAAAGCTTAGGGAAGAAAATAATTTAATTCCTCAAAGGTTTTCGTTGAAAATCATAATAATCTGCAAGATAGGCAGCTGGTCCTAATGCTTAAAACCTTCACTAATCATCACAGCTTAGTGATGAGCACAGAGGAGCAGTCTATCTTGGCAAATCCAAACCGGCATAACCATTTTATCCAAGTTCCTGAAATCCCAGCTTTTGGGAAGAATTCGGGAGAAACCAATCTGCTTTCATTCCATGAGTAGATGCCTATACCACACTGAGACAGTGAACAGACTAACATCTCTCTGACATTCAGATTTAACTGAATAAATAGGTGGAAAAGAATCACTTGATAAACATAAGGAGGATCTCAAAACTCACACTGTGCAAACCAGTCACTGGAGTCCCCTGAGCCACAGGCCTGGTTACAGAATGCTGCCACAAAAAGCAATTCCAGTTAATAAAGAGCAATCTATCAAATTGACTGTGAAATAAACTGAAATGAAAGGCATTACTAATTTGTCCTTCCAGTGTTGCCTTGAATCAGAATTAAGGCAGTGATACCATCACCCTCCAGCACTAAAAGCTGTTTCCAACAACTCAAATATACTCCGAGTAATTAAAGAACACAATGTGCTGAAACCTTCAGTACTTCAATAATAGCACTTTTCACTAACAGGTTGAGGCAGAAACATCAGCTATTTTTGAACTGATGCTCTGAGACAGTACCTACATGTGAAACATTTAAAACAGTGCCCCATTCCTGGTACAATAGCAAAACTGCTGTTGGCTTCAAGAGAGCAGAATTGACCTAGAGAAGCTGTAAAAACAGAAAACACTTCAGTCCTACAAAATCCATATGAACTAACCTTGCTAAGATGTTTCTGAAAGAGCAAGGAAAAGAATCTTTGAACACACAGTTTCTACAAGAAGAAGGGCATGGTTTGCCTGCTGGAGTTGCAAGTGAAGGTCCATACTGAAAGCCAAGTCAGGAAAACACCAGAAAGGGCCCAGAGCCAGAAGAGATCCCAGGGAGGCAGTGGATCCTCAGCACTGGAATTGCTGACCATGGCTTGGGCAAAGCCTCTGCCAGGAAGGCACAGGTGCCTCCCAGCAGTGGGCAGGTACAGGAGGTCCCCTCCAGCCTTGTCCTGCTGCACTGCAGGGATAGCACAGCATCCTGCAGGGATAGCACAGCATCCTGCAGCACAGCACATGGAGCCTGCTCCTGCTGTGAGCACGCATTGAAATGACACAGCTGAGAACAGAGAGAGCCAGGCTGGTCCTCTGGACACTGGGTTGTGAGCTGGGGCTGTGTCTGAGGGGCCAGAGCCTCTCACCCCCTGCCCACAGAGCAGCTCTGCCCCTCTCAGCCCTCACCTGCTCCAGCTTCCCCAGACAGGGGCAGTGCAAGGGCACAGCTGGGCGAGGCTGGCAGAGCAGAGAACCTCCTGTGTCAGCAGCACAGACACACTGCAAACACCTCAAGAAGTGTGGCTGGCCATGAACTTTTACAGCCTTGGTGACTCGTTCAGTGGTGCTTTGGGATGGAGGCAGTGGGTGGTGGGGAGGGGAGGGCAGCACAGCACACTGGGGGCAGGGTTACTCAAATATAGCTCATATATTGATGGCTCTCAGTCAGAGCAGCTTGAGAGCAGCTGGGATCAATCCACCAACAGCACAGCCCACGAGGGGACTCCTGTCACAGGGGCCTTGCACTGAGCACCAAAAATCACAGCACTCAGTTATTTTGGTAATGTCATTTGGGACTTCAGCATAGGAGACATATGGGAGTCTTAAACAGGGAAACAGAAAAACCATCACTGGAGCTTCTACTGAGTGGAGGGGAATTGAGGGCAGAAACACCTTGTGCACACAGAATCAAGTCCTGGGTTTGGGCCAAGACAGAAAGATGTGTTGGGCCATAGGACAGGAACCTGAAAGAGCAGTTCACATTTTGTACAGACAAACAAAACAGCAACCCCAACCAAAAAGTAACCTCCAGGGTTTAAAAAGGAATAATTTCACATAACTGAAGAAAATTTTACTGAACTAATTTGAAGAGAAAATGTACAGGGAAAAAACCAGGACTGAAAATAGACAGTTCTTTAAAAGGAATTCATTAGAAGGCTGAAAATTCATGTTTCTGCAAGAGGGCTGTTGTAACTAAACCCCTGCTGATCAGTAACTGTTTAGGTCAGACTAGATGTTCACAGTTAAATTTTTTTAATTGTGACATAGGAAACGCTATTTTTAAGTTATTCAGGAAATGAGGAGAAATAGTGCATTTGCATTAGACAAAAGAGAAAGGAGATATTAAATGGCACTTCCTTGGGTTGAACACAAGTCAGACCACTGAGCCCTGCATGAGCCCTGCAAAGCTGTGGGTTGTCAATGCCCATGGTGCAGTAACATTCCAGAAGCCTGGAGGAAAGCCAAGGGCTCCTTCTCCAAGGACACGTGCTGCACACACAACCAGAAAAGACAGCTGGGGCAATGTGAGCGGGTATGGTAAGGCTTTTGTTGACTTACCACTGGATAACCACTCTGAACAACAAATCAGGATTATACAGCTTCAATACTGGGAACAATAGGTAAAATAAAACTGATGATAGATCTAGGAGAGGTTACAGGAGAATAAACATGGAGCAGTCTTAACACACACACCCTCAGAGAGCAACAGCCCTGCTCAACATCTCAACCCAGGAACAAATATTAAAATTGCTTATTAAATCTTGCAGATTAGCCAAGCCATGAACACCAAGGGCAGGGCAGGCATGGGGTGTGCTGGAGATTCCTGGGCAGGGCCTGTCCCAGTGGGATTTGCTGCTCTGCAACCAAACCAGGAGCTGCACATCCAGGAGTCAGAAATGCAACCATGGCTGGGAATGCCAGCATGGATCTGGGTCTGCACCAAACTTTGACACTGCAGAGGATGCTGATGTTACAGCAGGTAAGCAACTCTGCGAAGACTGGGATAAAGGGCTAATGCGATTATGGGATGTACAGGAAGAGAAACAGAGCAGAACTGGAGGAGATTTTATCTCCTTATACACTGTACACACACTTTCAGTGTAGTCTTAAAATTATACTTAAATTCTACAGTCTCTTTTCTAAGTATGCTGCAAAAACCGGCTTAGACTGGAGAAAAATTCTCAGCAAGGGACTTAAAAAGCTTTATCTGCTTAGTTTATCAAAAGGTAAATTCAGAGGGGGTGGTTCTCAGTGTGTTCAGGACAAAAAGGGCTGAGCTACTAATGAACCCTTTAACAGAGAAAGCTTTAACTATAAACTGCTCACAACCTAAGCTAGATAAATTCAAGGAAGTAATAAAGTGTGACTTTTCTCAACAGTAAAGGCAATTAACGTTTAGTTTAATAATGGTACAAGCAGTGCAAAGTAAAAGTAATGAATTCTCAGTGTTATAAATCTTTACATTAAAACTAGACACTGCATGGAATATTTGCTTCAGGTGAATGCAAGCTTCTGGGTCTGGGCAAATCTCATAGCTTAGTCTGAGAGATTTAAGGATCATCTTCTAGTTTCTAACTTCACAGATTTATAATAATACAGGAAAAGAACTGCATAATCTAATGTTGCCAGTAACATCTGCATAACCCCTTAACTGGGCTAAGGGTGACAGATTATAAACCAGTGCTGTCTGAAAGGTGCCACATGTTCGGTGAGGAAGGCAAAGCAGAGTTGCAGCCCTCCTTGGGCACACAAACACACAGAGAACTCACTCTGAGATGTGCACGAAGATGTCAGGCCCCCCATCTGCAGGGGTGATGAAGCCGTGGCCCTTGGAGCGGCAGAAGCACTTGCAGACCCCTCTGTAGACGGGACCCTCGGAGGCTCTCACCGTGCTGAGGAGGAAGAACAAAGAGCAGCTCAGTGCTGAGCACACTGCACACCCAGCACTCACTGCTGCACACCCAGCACTCACTGCAGCCCACCCAGCACTCACTGCAGCCCACCCAGCACTGCTGCACACCCAGCACACACTGCTGCACACCCAGCACACACTGCAGCACACCCAGCACTCACTGCTGCACACCCAGCACTGCTGCACACCCAGCACTCACTGCAGCACACCCAGCACTCACTGCACCACACCCAGCACTGCTGCACACCCAGCACACACTGCTGCACACCCAGCACACACTGCTGCACACCCAGCACTGCTGCACACCCAGCACTCACTGCTGCACACCCAGCACACACTGCACTGGCACCAGGGCACACACAGCAACAGGCACACTGCTCTGCACTCCCTTTCACACACTGCTCCTCTTCTGCCTGGGGCCTTGGGAAGCGACACAGAGATGAAGATGACGTTTGCTAGCACTATAATGTATCAGTTGCCTCTTGAACTCAACTGCTCCATCACTGCACCAGATTTTCCTCCAGACACCATACTAAATGTAAGAATATTGTACTTTTGATGAGCTTGGGGTTACCAGTGTGTACCTCAGTGCTGTGCTTTCACAGATTTCACAAAGTGTGAAGCCCAGCTGTAGTGCATAACAGCAAGACTCATGTCTGAGCTCTCTCTCCACTGCCTTAGGACCTGTATTTTAGAATGAGACACATTTGCAGAACCACCTTTAGGGTGACTTACTGCAACTTATCCTGAAAACTGTGTGGTTAAATCCTTTTCTCCATCAAATACACTGAGTACAACTTCCAGGGATCCAAATTCACTCAAACACTTCCATTAATGAAAACCAACTGGTTTAGACATATTATGGGGTTTACCCTGAGCATTGCTAGATCAGAAGCTTCTTCATGCCCAGGAGTATCCAATAGGCTCCATGTTAGAAGAGGTTTTAGGGGCAATTCTTCAAATACAATGACCATTGGTTACATGCATCATGGCAACTTGGACATCATTGTCCCAAATGTTTAAATTTTACTGAAGTCTAAATAAAATTATTTTTTAATAAAACGGTAATAGCTTTGTTCCTAAAATCAAACTAACAGTAAAGAAATGCATTTGAAAGTGCTAAAGAAAGAAATCTTCATTAAATCACTTCATTTCCAGCTCCATAAAGCTGTCAACACACCTGACCTCACAAGTGCTTGTTACACAGAAAAGCACTCACTGTCCTAAACAAGCTATTAAAGTTCAATTGCATCTTTCAAAGAGATAAGGCACTGTGGGGGATGAGGCCCCCCACTTCCAGTGAACCAAAATTAAATAATAACACTGAATAATAAGCCACTGCCTGTCACATTCATCTCTTTATACAACTGCTCACCTAGAGCTCCTCTTGTTTAAAGAGGACACACACACAAAAAATGAAGAGCTATTTTGGTTTTCAGGGCAAACAAATACAGCAAGATTCCTACACTAATTAATGATTAAAGAACTATGGAAGCCAAATAACGAATTCTTTCTTTTTGTAAGAACCAAACTAAGATTAACAGCTGAAAAGATTTACAAAGAGTTCATTATTAACACAGCACTGAAGCAAGCTAGCTTGGACTTGCTTTGCAAGGGCAACCCCAATTATTAAGTCAATTATATTCCTTTTAGCAATCTACTTCCATCAGGAAGTTCAGGGCATTTGAAGGCTTTTGGAACTGACAACATATAAACTTTTCTTCTGCTCCTCTTCTTTTTTGCCTCATTTTGAATTCAGAAGTAATAAAATGAAGCATCAGTGAGACTGTTATTTAAATCCTCATGGATAACTCTGGAAGAAAATAGCAGGATAACACTGCAAGAAGCAAAAGAGAAAAAGCACACCAAGCAGAGCAAAACAGGCTGGCTGTGGGGCTGAGCTCTTACTGCCAGCATTCATTCTGCACTGCCAGACCTTCCTCATCCAGAAATAAAAGGCTGGGGCAGAAGCTTCATATTATACCCTGATTCAAAGGCTCTGAGGTGAACAAAGAAGCCCAAATTGCCTCCATCAGGTCAGCCCCTCACAGGCACTGGGAAATCTCTGCAACAGCCAAAGCTGGCCACACCACCCTCTGCTGCTGCCCTGGGGAGGAGTTCCCTTTGGACAGGGCTCACAGGAGCCTGCCCAGCACCACGGGGCTCCAGGAAAGCTCAGGGAAAGCCAGTTCTGCTGAAAGATCACTACCTCAAATAGCTACAAAAAACAACAAATATTACCTCGTGTCATGGAAAACCTCATACAAAAAAAACTTAGAGAAAGAGACCAGGGGTCACACCCTGATTGTTGCACTTATGTTCTAGCCTTCTGATGTTGATGGATTTCTTTTACACTTTTTCACACTCTTTCTGGTAAACAGTAGATGTTTTGCATTCCTCCTTGGAGGAAGAGAGAATTGAGGGACATGTGATGAACCAATAGAGTCAAGAAGTCTTACCATCACTGTCCAATCCATGCTCATTGTTAGATTTCTATAAATAGACATCTAATGTAAATAAAGCTCCCTTATGAAAAAAAAGTGTAAAAAAGTATAAAAAAAATCCATCAACATCAAAAAACCAAAACACAAGTACAACAAGACCAGGGTTCACACCCTGATAATCAGCATATTCTTTAGCAAGTCCATTTTGGCAATCTTAAGATGAAGATATGAAAGCTGATTAAGAAAAGGAAACAAGGAAACAGTTTCCTCTGAAAAGTGATGGAGTATCCCTAAAACGTAATCTTGATGGCGTTGGCACAGGTGTCAGGAGTGAAAAACCTAAAAGTTCCACTGAGGTTTGGTGCAGTGCTTCAGGGGCAGTGAGAAGAGAGACCACGCAAAAAAAAAAAAATCTGGATCTGAGAAGGAAACACCAACAGGAACTGGTCCTGGAAGCCACAACCCAATGTCAGGAGTGAGGCAAAGCTTCAGACAAGGAACTCTGCTTTGAAAACTCTTGGTGTATTTTTCTCACCCTGTAAAACTCTTGTCTTAAAGAGCCAAGAGACTTTGAACACCCTTTGTTAAAACAGAGCATTGAAAAACTACAGGACATTCGGACTAAAAGTCTAAAGGCATCAGAACTTCTTGGGCAGGAGCAACACACCAAAGCATCCTCAGATACAAGCATCTCTCCAGCCCACAGCTCCCTTTGCTGTGCTGTGGCTGCTGGCTGTGCTGTGGCAGCAGGATCCCCACGACTCACACTCACTCAGGACCCCCAGCCCTCACTCACCCTCACTCACACTCACTCAGGACCCCCAGCCCTCACTCACACTCACTCAGGACCCCAGCCCTCACTCCCACTCACTCACACTCACTCAGGACCCCCAGCCCTCACTCACACTCACTCACCCTCACTCACACTCACTCAGGACCCCCAGCCCTCACTCACACTCACTCACCCTCACTCACACTCACTCAGGACCCCCAGCCCTCACTCACACTCACTCACCCTCACTCACACTCACTCAGGACCCCAGCCCTCACTCACACTCACTCAGGACCCCCAGCCCTCACTCACACTCACTCAGGACCCCCAGCCCTCACTCACCCTCACCCACCCTCACTCAGCAGCCCCAGCCCTGGTCCCCACTCACGCAGAGAAGGTCCTGGTGCGCCGGGTGGGCAGGGGGCTGGGGATCAGGTACCCCCTCATGGGCGATGGCGAGCGCTCCCGCGGCCGCCGGCTCTCGGGCAGGTGCAGGGAGCTGGGAGAGGGCGGCGAGGCAGGGCACTGCTGAGAGGAGGAGGAAGGCTCAGAAGACATTCCCAAGGCCTGAGAGGAGCCTGGAGAAAGGAAGAGATCTGATTTAGCCCAAAATGGGAATTGTCCTTAAAGTCACAAAACTTTGAATGCTGGTTTTGTAAGAGCATGACTCACTTCCTGCAGACGTACACACGGACACAGCTCCACCACAAGCTCCTGCTCTCTATCAGCCAGCTCATGTTTTGTATGGTTTATTTATTTTTAAATGTCACAGTTTTGTCAGCTGTACTAGGAAGCTCCACTGCAAACAGATTACTCCACAACTAACATATTTGCTCACTCCTGCCTCACTCACAGGCTCTTGAGGCACAGCTGAGCCCCAACTCTTGGTCTTGGTGTGCCCCACACACCTCCCAGACCGATTGGCTTTGACCACAGGCAGCACAGAGGAGCTCCTGCATCTGCACACAAACACACATTACAAGAAAGAAGCCCTTGAAGAAAGAATTCTGAGATAAAGCTGCACCTCCACTGCTGCAGGTTGTGTGATCACCATGATAACTCCATTGCTGCTGCTGCTCACTTATTAGCACAGCTCTGTCAGCTCATAACACCTTCAGCTCGACTGCGAGAAGAGAATTAGAGGAGTGCTCCTTAACTCCCTTCAGGCTGAGCCAGCTGATGTACTCTGGCTGGGACAGGAGCACAGACACAGCTGGGAGGCAGTGGCCAGCCCTGGGGAGGTGACCCCTCCTGCCTGGGGAGATCTGGCAGAGCCAGCAATGCCCTTTGGGAGGTCTGAGATTGTCTGCCACAATCCCCCAGCAGCTAGGAGGCCAACAGTCCACATCTTCATTCAGACCCCCAGCAGCCTCAGGTGTGCTCTTGTTCAGGTCCTGCAGAGGAGGGAGAAGATCCCTTCTCAGCACATAAACAGCAATACACCTGATCACACAACGAGCAGAACTCCCAGAATCCATGCAAAGAGCAGGATCGGAATCAGCAGCACTCCACACACACAAGTGCATGGCTTAGAGCAGCAGTGGCAGAAAAAAGAGGAAATAATCAGCACTGCTCTGATATTACTATGTAAGTCCCCATCCACACTGAAAGGGGAAGATGATGTGCAAAAATAACCAATAACCCACTACAGTCTTACTTAAGAAGACTAAAAATATCTGGTTATCTGGATGAGTTAGCAAAAAAATGTGGCGATCTGAGTCAAGAAAATATCATGAAGGCAAGAAAAGCTGCCTTTAAGACCAATAGTTTAATTGAACTGAAATCTCTCATATCCATTATGCACCCTCCTCTTGACACCCACACTCCCCAACCCATGAATTATGGAGTGGATCCTTCACATGACATTTGAGAGATGCAGCCTTCTTGTCAATGATGAATCCATATTATTTCTTCCTGAAAATAAAGACTAAAATTAAAAAGGCTTCTTAAGAATGAAGTCACCAGGGAACAAAGGCTTTTGTCTTTAATTGCTCAGGGTGCTCAGAAGATAGAAATGAATAGTCAGTCATACTCCCTCCTCTACCTGCTTGAGCTTTCCTCACTGTTCTCAAGAACAGCTCAGCTGAGAACAAAACCCCAGCTTTAGGGATGGCATTTCAAATATGGATGGTATCTGTCACCCATGAGCTAATGCCCTGCCCAATGTCACAGCACAGTGCTCAGCTCAGACCAAGATGATAACAACAAAGGGTTGGGATTTTCCAAACTTCCTCCTTCTCAAAACAGATCTGCTGTACTGGCTGGTACAGAGGAAGTCTCAATTTGCAAAGACCTCTCCTTTGGACACCTTGCTTTCAAGGAATGTGTTTAACACAGCAGAACCATAGCCCTAGTAAGTCACAGGAAAAATCAGAGCAAACAATTAAAACCTCATTCTGATAACTCAGCACACACAGGCTGGCTGGCCTCTGCACAAGTGAAAACACAGTTTTCAGAATCACATGCTTTCTCTCCTCATCTAAATATAAAGCAGCTTGTCAGGTGACAAGCAAAATGCAGAGTATTCACACATCTACTGCAATACAACCACAGAGTGCTGCCTGTCCCCTTCCTCAAACAAGACTAGAGAGGCAGGAGAATTTTCCCCCCTTTCTTTAGAACACAGATGAACCACAAAAATATTTACAAATAAAAAAGACTAAATGGAGTTAGAAGTGTGCTACCGTATGCTATTGTTCCCATTTATATTATTTTGGTGCCCTCTGCTCCGTAAACATAAAATAAAACAGCGATGTAGAACATTCAGTACCTTTTTGCTGTACAAATACCCTTTTTGTTCTCTGCCCACGGCAAAGGCAGGTGAATAGCCTCGACTCTCATCACTTGTATGACACCAGCCCTCCATTGTGCTCAGAGCTGGGTGAGAGCTGACCCAAGCATGGAGCTGGGTGAGAGCTGGCACAGACACACGGCTGAGGCAGCCAGCAGCAGCCACACTCCACTTCACTCCCAGCACAGCCCAGGGGATGCAGAGCAACCGGGGAAGCCTGTGCCCGGGCTGCAGCTCAGTCTGTATGGCTGCTGTGTCACATCTCTGCACAGGAGAGTGCACTGACTCATCCCTCTGCCTCTTGGGCTTTTCTGACAATTGTAAAAACCGGGCACAGTGAGAAGGATGAGAGCCTGAAGGACCAAGTTTTACCATGTGCATACAGCAGGATGTCAGCAGCTCCTGCCTCCCAGCACCCTCAGCAGAAGATCAGCTCATCTGGACCTTTACAAAGACAAAGGTGCAGCTTGGCTATTTCTGTTCATGCTGGTGTGGCCACTTCTTGACGTTGTTCAAGCAGGATTAGCTCATCTCCCTTGGCAGCCTCCAGCAGGAGCAGAGACACTCTCCCCACCTGCAGGCGCAGCTGGAGGCACTCGGGGGCTGGGCAGTGTTGACACAGGAAGCCTACAGCAAAAACTCAAACCAAAACAAAACCCACGCCCCAGCCCTCCCAGCCACCTCCTCACAAATGCTTTGCCTTCCTAAGGCAGTTACCAGCAGTCTTCAGAGATGCTTTTCAGATGTTTTCCTGGGTTCTGAACTCCCTGTAAATCAAGAATCACCCCCAGGACCTGGATGGCTGCTACCAGCCCTTCCTCAGCACCCACAAATTCCTTCCTCTCTTTTTCACTCTGTGACTAGCTGAACAAACCCACTTTCCTGCATCTCTCAGAAGCCCCCTACATCTCCCAACCCACTTCCATTATGTTTTCCCCTGTCCCTCCAGCCCAGCCACCTCTCTCCACATGGCCATGGCAAGGACAGCATCCCTGAGTACCAACCCCAGCCAGCATCACCCATGCACACACCCTGAGCTGCCAGGAGCATCCATTCCCTGTGGCTCCTGAAGGCAGCCAGCACTGCACAGCAGCACTGCAGAGAGCCAGCAGTGTGAGATCCCAGCCAGGCCAGGGAGCAGGACAGCACAGACAGCATCTCTGCTGCCTGAGCCAGCAAAACATGTGCCTGCGGGGATTTACAGAATGAATGCAACATGACGTAACGTGGTGATGTTTTCAGGCTCTTCAGGAAACTCCAGCCACGTGCCACATTACCCTGAAATCTCCCCATATTTCAACATGCATCATTTATCTTTCTCCAATGTGATTTTTTAAAAAATATTTATGTTTAGGAATGCACTAAACTGGAATATAAATAAAATAAATTACATCATGTAGCATCGTGGCAACAATAGAGTAGTTTAACATTTCAAAGCAAAAATATCTTCTTTTTTTACCACACCTTTTTTAGAAAAATTGGCCAATGTGTGCAGAAAGAGACCCCAAAATGTCATCTGTAACAACTGAACTACAAAGAGCACAATACATGCAGGAGAAACTTCTGAAATTCTCCATGAAAAATACCTTTAAAAGCTATTGAAGTGTTAAGGCTGGGGGTATATAAATGCCATCATAATTTCTCTATGTATCTATACATCCTATTTCTCTTGAAGTCTGCCCCATACCTCTAGGAATACCCTAAAAATAGCAGGCTTGGAGAAGTTGTCCTTTCTGACCAGCACAACACTATCACAGAAATCTTGTCTCACTTTTAATTAATGTAAATGCCTGGATATGGCAGGGTGACAGGCTCCATGAAACCTCTCCGTCTATGAATGGTTTCTTTTTCACATCACAGACTGCAACTCCTCCAGTGAATAGCACAGAAGCTCATCCCTAGGGAATGTTGCTCTGCATCCTTTAGTGCTCCAGCATGGAGAAAATGCTCTCTCTGCCCTCCTTAGTCTGGAAATGTCCCTGTCTGGAGGAGCTGCTTTCAGATGGTACCACAGTGGTCCATGAGCAGGACAGCACTGGCTACATTTGCCTGGAAAATGAGGATTTCTCTCAAAGACAGAACAAAGCTCCCCAAGAACAGCTGCTTTCAGATGCAGGTTCTGCAAGTTCTCTTTCATTTCAATCTCTAAAAGGAATCTGAAAAATATGTCTAAAAGATATCTGAAAATCTGTTTGTTTTCTGGGCTTTTCCTGGATTTAGAAACAACACCAGAAACTCCTCTTACTTTTTTCAACTTTCACCTCCAAACGTCCCGGTTTCCAAATTTATTCTGTGCAGCTGCATTTCTTTCCTTCTCTAAGGAAGCTGTGCAGATAACCCCCTCAGCCTCACCTGCTCTTCTGCTGACACCTAGAAAAACTCTTCTCAGCAAGAAAACCCACAGCCCCTTGCTCTCATCTACGGAGAGAGCGAAGGCAGCAGGACTCCCTGCCCTGATAAAGCGAGGGGCTAAGGGTGTCCCCAGTGCTAGAGCAGCTCCCAGCTCCCTCTCTGAGTGCCTGAGCACAGTGCCACAGCGCTGCTCCTGCCTGGAGCTCTTCCCCAAGCCCTTTCTGGCACACCAGAGCATCCCAGCAGTGCCCCTGCTCCACGGAGGGAAGCACTTACAAAACACAGTTACAAAACTGCGGCTTCCCAGAGCTTCCCCTTCCAGCTCTGCTTGCGTGACTAACCCTCCACAATTAATGCTGGTATTTCAATTAGCACTGAAACTCCGAGGAGTTGCAACATGCGTGTGACATGTCACAGAGGATTATGGTATAAACATGAGGCTCCTGGAGGCTGCAGAGCAGTGCCCACACACTGGAGGGATTTGTCAGTTAATGCAGACCAGGACATTGCCCAATCATGTCCAGTTAAAGCCTAATTGTAAGGTAAGCAAAATACAACAAGGAGAATTCCTATAGCTTATTTCAGTGTACATATTAATTTGGATTAAAACAGGGTTTAGTTTACAAACAGCAGCAGCTATTTCCAAGCAATCTCAGCACTGAACACTTTGTCCCCAAATGCTGGGGGTGCCCTTCTGCTCCTGCAGTGAGCAGTGTCTGTGTCTGAAGGAAATGAGCCACGAGCCCACCCCGCACAGCAGAGACCACAGAGAGGGATGGGGAGGAATTTGGTCATCAGCAGCCTATACAGCTCTTTGATAGAGATGAGGACTCCCTGAAGTCCCACATTTCCCACTGTTCGTGAAAGCTGGTAGGTACACTTGGGAAAAAAAAAAAAAGTTTAGGTGAAGGAACTAAGTACTTGTTTCAACTGGTTTAGGATTATACTGAAGGATATATGGTAATACCCTATGGTTCATTTTATCAAAAATACAGAGGAATCAGGATCCTCTCTTGCTGGAAATCCAGTATTTGTCATGATTGATGATTCACAAACTCGTTGCTCCAAACTGCCTGGGCAGATCTAGCCAGGGTCCCCCACTGGTGAGTGAGCACAGGAGGCTGTAACCAGGTGTGCTGTCAGCTGCCATGGGGACAGCAGGCACCTGGGCTTGCTCAGAGTGTGCACAAGCACATGGGAAGGACCAGGTGCCATTCTGCCTCTTGTGAAAAAGTACTTCAGAGCAGAGCACACCAGCAGCCAGTGGGAAGGTAACTTCCTCAGGACCGTGCTGGGAATGGCATGGAGCTGTCCCAAGACCAGCACACCTTCCCTCACACTCTCTCACAGAACTCCAAGCCTTCAGTTTGCTTATAAAATCTCACTTATCCAACTCCTTTTGTTTAAAAACAGATTGCAAGAGGTGGAAAATTCTCTGAGTTTCTCTGAAACTTCAAGCCTGGACAAGCAGTGACAGGTTCCAGACAAGCATCCTCCTCTGGGAGCTCTTCCCAGGCAAGGATGAAGATGATGGCTGAAGATGATGATGGTGGTAATTGGGTGCAAGTGTTGCCCAGTGACTTAAGTTGCTGTGCACCTATAGTATTGGTGAATGTGCAGGAGTATTTACATGACAGCAGGAAAAGGGGGGTTCTCACCTGGGCAGGACACCACAGCCTGTCACCAGCCAAGCAGGTGGGATGGGCTGTGACAGCCATCCCTGTGCAGGGATGGACCACAGCACAGCCAGAGCACTGAGCAGCACCAGCCTGGGGTGACATGCCCAGCATCTCACCTTGCTTTTGGTCGGCCAGCTGCTTTCTGTGTGAGCTGCCAGGCTCCAGCCCCAGCTGTTCCTGAGGCAGGACAGCAGGGACACCATAGCCCAGCACTGCCCAGCTGCTCCCAAAGCACTGCCAGCCAGTGCCAGCACCCAGCAGAAACACAGACACCAACTCCCATCCAAGTGCCAATCCATTCCAATCCCATCCAATCCCTGAAGCCAAGGACACAACAGGTCACCTCCAGGAGCAAGTGTTGGTGTCCCCAGTCTCACACAGCTGTGATAAGGGCACAGGAAGCATGAAGAGAAATCACAAAGGACCCTTGCAGTAAAACTGGGGAACATCAGGATGACTTTGCTTGATCCAACACTGGCAGCCAGGTGTGGGTGCCTAGGTCAGAGTTAAATACAAGGTGAGTGCACAGTGGTGCTTACTCTCAACACCTTTCCTGCATTCTCATTTAAATAAATGGCAAACTAAAGGTTGCATAGTGATATTTAATAACTTCCTATGAGATTTTTCAGGCCCTTCCTGAGCTCATATAATCTTTTAACCTCTGCAGTATCCTGTGGCAAGGAGCCCCACAGCTTAAATGCATATGAAAAACATCCTCCACTTCTTTTAGTGAGCAGTGAAGAGAGGCCCTCTTTAAAGGGAAATTAAGAAAGGACAATGAGACCAAAAGACAACAACAAATTAGAAATGGAGAAGGAAGGGAAAAGGAGTATGTAAAGAAACAAATAGGAAAAAGCATTAGCTTACAGGAACACACAAGAAAGGGTGTACAGTCTTATTCATTAACCAAACTTTAAATTTTCTAACAGAAGTGACATAAAGAGGGTAGAGAGCAAGAAGAGTTACAAGCTGTTTCTGGCGTTCTTGCCCCCTGCCCTCCCTTAAACTTCCAAGTACAAATGAAAAACCTTATGCCCTTTTAAACAAAGCACTCCCCAATTTGTCATTTGAATGGCTGCCATGACTCTTTCTTAGACAATAAAGCTTACTAGTATCAAATATTTCTGAAGATTTAGCTTTGTCAACAAGTTAGCTGGTTTGGGCCAGAAAGCAGATATTATCTATTCAATGTTTCATGGTCCCCAGCACAAAAGCATTGTGCTGGTCACTCCAAGTTCCTGCTGCCTTCATCACTCCTCCATTAGGCAGGGCTGGGAACTCTGTTCTGGGATAGCAGAGGCAGCATTTCATATATCTCATCCTAAACTTGTTAACATGCTCAGTCACAATGAGCTGATGTATTTCCCAGATAAAATACAATATGTGGCAAAAAAGGGAACTTTCTGTCCCTTCCAGTGCTTGCTCTTCAGCCTTGGAACCCAGCTTTTACAAGTCTGAAGCTTTCCCTCTGCCATTGCTTCCATGCTGGAGCATCTCCTGTGAATTTATTCCAGGATTTATTTCATATTAGCAGAAAATATTTATACCAAAACATGAAAATCTCTCATGTGTCTTGTGTCTAAGCATCTTAAGGCTCATCTACAAGGCAAATGGGTTATACAGTGTCAACTATTATAAAGAAGGTATACATATGTAAATCCCTAGGCACTTTTGAAAAGTTCTCCCCTTTTCAGCCTCCTCTCACATCACAAAACTTCAGGCACAATTGTGGTTAAGTTTGTTCATGTGCAACTTTGAGCCTTTTAAGGCTACTGAAATCCCCTGAAATATTTATGTGGCTCAAGTGTTACTCAGAACAATTAGTTCACTTTGTTTCCTCCCTAATCAACATTTTCAGTAGGAGAAAACAGTTCACATTACAGAGATCTATAACCATGGAAATTTATGAGGCATAAATGTATTGGCAAAGAAAAAACTAAATCCTCTGAGGGTACTTCATCTGCCAGCATTCCAGCAAGATGCAGTTGGCAGGGTACAGAGTCAGAAACCACTCAAAAATAACTTGAGTTAACACCAGTTCTGTGAGGTTCCCAGAGACCCCAGATGCCCTTTTGGACAGGTCAGGCTCTGCTTTCTGGTTACCCCAAAGCACAGGCCACGTCTCAGTCTCACTGTCTGACACTTTCTGTGCATATTTTTAAGCATCTCAGACTCGTAACTTGAGTCTATTTCAAGTAGATCACTCAGAAATCAATTAAACAAAAGGTCTGTGACAGAGACAGAATTATGAGCCTACATCTATGTCAATTAACCACCAAAATATATGAAATTGACTGAAATAATTTAAGAAACAGAAAATGCTCTGCATCTGATGGGATGATAGAACTAAGTTTTAATGGAGAAACTCAACTATATATATATTTATATATATTTAAAGATTACTGGCCCACTTAACAATTGCATTTCTGTTTTTTCTTCCCTCCATTACCATCCCTCAATACAATTTCCAATATATTCCACCATGCTGTACACAAATTTGTGCTTGTGACCCCTAGACCTCTCTCAATGTCCTCATGCTCCAGCAAGAGGCAAGTGCTCCATCAACACCATGATTAAAACTACTGGTTACCTCTTAACTCTCAAGCTGAAATTGCCTTAATATGTTTAACTGAAGTCTGTAGGATAAGAACTACATGAATACACACATTGCACAGGTCTGGTTTTTCTTACACAACCAAACAACTTGTGGAACAGAGAATATGTAAGCAAACACAGATAACCAAACTCCTTGGCCAAACAGAAAATGTTGCATTTTACCTTCCAGACCTGCTCAATCCTGGCAGCAGCACATCTATCCCCACTGCCAGCTGCTGCTTTACAGAGCTGTGTGTGATTTATTTCACTGGCAGGCAGTCCCTACACATGCAGTCAGGGCTGGGATGCCTCCAGAGCACAGCTCACAGCTCCAGAGCTGCTCCAGGGACCAGCCACCCCCATAACCACCCCAAATCCTCTGCAAACTACACATGGTGCAAACCCTCCATCGCATCCTCTCATATGGCAGCTTGGAAAACACCACTGAGGATGCACTTTAGACTTCTTGGAAAAAAATTCTTTGTGAGTCTTAAAAATGCTTACAGTACCCCTAGTCCAGCTAGCCTCCTGCAGGCAACACATTGTTCAGGGCCAGCTAGTGAGGAAATGGACCTGTGGGGAGTGGGAGTGCCCTCCCTGATTATCATGTGTGCACAGACCAGTCTTTCTGGCTCAGCACATCACATCCACCCTGTGCTCACAGCCAGCCAAATGGCAAAAGGAGTCACACCGTGCCTGCAAAACCGCAGTGCCAGCACAGGCACGTGTGCAGGGCTTGATTTCGTGCCTACTTACACATCAACAAAACTATTTACTGTGCTGTGATTTCCAGAGCCACGGCCCCAGTGCTGTGCTGAGCAGGACAGAGCTGTCCAGAACCACAGGAGCTGCTGCTGCTCTTTGTGGCTGCTGTGTTAGTGCTCAAAAGCCAGCACAGACCACAGCAAGGGAACAGGCAGCTCAAGCTTTTCAGGCAAGGTAAAAATCAAGTGTTATAGTTGAAAAAAAGCAGGCAAGTCTTGAGGCATCTAAGTTCTTCAGGTATAAAACTAAACCTCCGTATAGAAGCACATGTTTAATAGAAAATTGTACTAAGTGGTGTGTTAAAGCAATCACTACCCCAAAAACTGCATCTACTTCAACTGCAATCACAGAGGGAATGGAACACACAAGCAGAGCAAACACTGCACACAGGAACAGCAGTGGATGCCTTTAGGAAAGATTGTTTTGATTCCATTTACCTGTTTAGCCACATGCTAATAGTTCCATGACCTTACGAAGCTGGGCCAGACCCACTACCAAGAGAGATTTGAGATCAGTAACAATACAAAGACAGGGATATGTTTAACAGTGCCTTTGTTATTTTTATCTAGAGCAGTGTTTTGTGTGAAGCCCAGTGTTACACAGCTAAGAATCTTCAGGGTGTGCCTGCCTCAGGAACCAGCCCCAAGTCCAGAACAAGTCATGTCATGGTACTGGTGCATGCACATCTTGTGGGCTCACCCTGGTCCTGGTGGCCAGGAGATCCCAGACTGCAGAGCTCCACATCACAGGGTACCAGAGAGAGAGTTCCTCCTCAGGATCCATGCCAGGGAAGAGGCAATCCACATTAAAATGTTTAAGAACAAATCTGATTAGAATCCCAGACCTCAACTGTACCAGTCTAGTGAGTGTCCAGCAAAACCACTTTTGTCCCCATGGGGCTGTGATAAGTGCTGAGACAGCTCTGCACTACCTTTGTTTCTTATTTTATTCCACTGGGATGTTTTTTAGGTGAGGTCTGTCTCCCTGAGAAGCCTGAGGGATGGAAGGGAAGGTGAGCACGAGAAAAACAGGCAGTGCAGACAGCAGCATGGTGACATCACGATACTGGGATGCTGCTGGCAGTGCCTGGGCAGCAGCTCTGCCAGATTCAGCCTGGACTGGGCTCCAGCACTGAGTCTCTGTCCTGAACTCCCTGCTGCCACGGGTAAAAGACACTGCAGTGTACCACACATCCCAGGGACAGAGACCATTTTTGTCTAAGCCTGGTACAGGGGGAAAAGAAAAAAAACAATGTAAAAAGATAATGTATCAGAAAACAGTGGAATTGCACAAATATTTAAGTATATTAAGATAGTCAAATAGAAAAAGTATATTAAGATACTCTTTCTACTCCTAGTGTTCTAAATATTGGTGAGAGTAATTTCTAGGACTAACAGTTCCCAGGATAGGGAAAAAAATACCCTTCTGCATAGGAAAAAAAAAAGAGCACGCTTATTCAGAAACTGAAACCTATATAAGATCCAAACACACACTCTGGAACGCCATATAGCAGAAAATCAATATTCACTTTATTTACTGTCTTTCCTACCAGTAAAATGAAAAACCCACTACTTTAAATAATTTGAAATAACTTTAAGAATTCCTTCTACCAGTCTCCACGAAAAGGCTATCACAACATTACACAATTCACATTGATAGATCTTCTTCAGATATTGGAGAAAATAAAGTCACAGTCTTCATAGCTGAGTAAATTTTGCCTTTCCTTGCTGAGGTCAGCAGAGCTCCCGTTCTGGACCTGCCACTGCATGGACAGGCACTGCCTTGATGAGCTAGGTGAGAAGATCCAAATCATGTATTTAATGTGTATTTACACTCCAGTAACAGGTAGAAATTTTGTAAACAGGAAATTCTTTGATGATGCTTTCTGGCAGTTTCATTTATCCTTTTATTTTCATTATCCTTATCCTGAAGTAATTGTCAAGAAGTTACAATCACAACCATGACTTACTTTTATCAAGTGACTGATGTAACTGGAAACAAGCAAACGCCTTTGACCAGCCTTCTGAAATCATATCAGGAAGGGAAAGCCAGCAGACAACAAGCACTGAGAAGGCAGGAGCTCATAAAACAACATAGTCCATTTCGCCAGAGGGCCTCCATCAGCCTGACTGGCTGTGCAATGTAAACAAACCAAACATTAAAGCAGGACTGACATAAAAAGAATATTCCTCCCCCACTGGACAGGCAAGATTAAATGTTTATTTCCTGGATACAGTCTACTCTTTGTCTGAGCATACTCTAAAATAGAAAGTGGCAAAGAATTTGAAATATTGGGACAAGCAGTACTCTTGGAAAACTTTTAAGATGCAGAGTCATGCCTGAAGGAACTCAGTGGGATTCATGGCAGAGAATTCCCCATCCCTCCCAGCCTGGCCAAAACCAGCACTGGGAAGACAAGGTGAACACCAGATACTGAATGGGCTGCAAACTTCCTTATCCCACCAGTGCACTGGATAAACAGTCTTTTGGAAGTAGAGATTCCCACCCCAATTCTCAGCAATTTTATGTTTTGGTTTTGCTGTTAGTCATGAAGATCTGCAATTGCAGCAGGCAGCTGTGTCTCCACTGGCAGCCTGTCCTCCACCATGGTT
The DNA here is from genome assembly GCA_013397375.1 of Toxostoma redivivum. Lineage (NCBI taxonomy): Eukaryota > Metazoa > Chordata > Aves > Passeriformes > Mimidae > Toxostoma > Toxostoma redivivum. The sequence continues at coordinate 2,625,012 of VXBI01014343.1, forward strand.
GATGTGACAAGTGGCTGAGCAGGACAGACCTTTGCTAGAGGCTCTGCCAGCTGTGTGGGAGCTCTGCCCATGCTGGCCACGCTCCTCTGGAGCCTCATGGCTGCAGCACCATCAGTGCCCCAGCCAGCCTGGCTTCCCAGCCCAGCTCCCACCTGGAGTAACACCAGCACACTCTGCTTCCCTCCTCAGGATCAGCCTTAGCTCTTAATGCTCTGTCACCTCCCCAGTCATGTGCTGCTCATGGGGCATGGCAAAGTACCAGCAAGGTTTAATATTCCAGAGAAGCTACCAGGTCAAGGTTCTCTGTTTTCCTTGGTCCTGCACAAAGCACTCTGTGATCAGATCAGGCATGGAGCCATGGGGGTGAGGAACACGTGGTGCACACAGGCCTGCTTGCTTTTTCCAGAGGAAGGTAACAGAGCCCTCCCTAGCTGTTCACAGCCCCTGGGGATTTAACTGCAGGTTGTTTTGTTCTCTCTGTGCCTTCATCCCTCTGCAGAGGGCTGCAGCTCAAGCCCAGCTTTACCTTCCCAGACCCCAGTGCTGGGCAAGAAGTGTGGTCACAGGCCACCAGTCATAGCCCAAACAGCTGGGCAAGCTCCCAAAGGCCAAATACACAATTGCTGTCCTTGAAACACACTAGTATTTAAACATCTGTTGAGACCTTGACCCTACCACCAGCTCCTCCCTGAAGAAATACACAATTCTCAGCAAGCAGAGCCTAACACACCATGGGTCAAAAATTTAATGTTCATTTTCTTTAGACTTCTATTCAGTTTCCAAATTGCATTAATAATCCAAGAACCTCGATGTGTCATTATGCCCAAGACAATTGCTATTTTTTAAAGATTTGAGAGGTGACTTTGTTATATATATATTTATATTTTAAATCGACCCAAAGATAAAAAGCTGCTGTGCAAACCAACGGCAAATAAAGAGCTAGCAAAGCTCTGAAATCAGTCAAGGACTGCAGCATCGGAGGAACCACACGCTGAAGCTGATTTCAGTGGAGCAGGAGGGGTTCCAGCTGTTGAAGCCCTGTCCATTGGAGTGAGGTCAGGCTCCCGGGCGGCACCCACGCCCCACCTACCCCGAGGCACTGCAGCCAAGCCTGGGCAGATGCGGTTTGACTCACACGGTATTTTACAGCGTCCCTCAGGGGCAACAAACACCAGAAACACCACTTTATGTGCTCCACTTGCTCAAAAAATGTCAGAAACGAAAGCCAAGTGAGTGTCTTCCTGCACAGAGCAGAGACAAAGAAAGCGGCACTGTGGTTCCTCAAGGCGGGGACGGCGCTCCGAGGTGTCACCTCCTGTCACGGTGATCCCATCTCTGCCTCTTCTGTACCTTCGCCTTGCTCTTAGCCACTAGCTGAGGAGGAAAGAGCAAGATCTCGGCAGAAAGTGATCTCGCTCCTGCTTGTTTACAAAGCCAAGAGGCATCTGTTTATTCTCGGGAAGGAGCGGGGGTGAGCGGGGAGCGCTGCCCGGCGCTGCTCCAGGGGCTGGCCCTGCTATCGGGGGCTCCATCACAGCAGCCGCAGCCACAGGTCACGACCAGGAGAGCAGCACACACACACAACACACAACACACACACAGATCCCGAGCTCGCTGCGAGCAGCACGATCGCAGTGAGCCCGGGCTGAGCCCCAGCTGGGGCGGAAAGAGCCGCAATCAGTGCGGCCGGGCAGGAAATCAGCAACACGCATCTGCCCAGGGAGCGGCCTCAAAAACGAGGAAAAGACACAGCGAGACAAGGAAGCACAACAATTGCCTCTGCCCCGCTCTGAGAGAAAAGGCAAAGCAGTTAGTCAGATGAACACTTTTCTATATTTCATTTTATCTGAACTGTGCTGGGGAGTGACACATCGTGCAAACCCAAGTCACCTCTCTGCATCTCTCCTTTCTCAACAGTGTTTCAACTGGGTTTTGTTTATTTTTGTTTGGTTTTCCACATCAACCTGTTGCAAAAAGCAGGATTTGAGTTTTTAAAACTGTTGTGCAGAAAGAAAAACAAACATTTCATTCCTTTTTTTTTTTCCCTCCTCAAAGACTGCCACCCCTCTGCTGTGCACAATGCTGTTCCCAGCCTGCTGGCCCCCAGGAGATAGAAGCTGCCAGCCCCAGGGATGGATGTGATCCCCACTCATCCTTCCCCTTGATGCTGCTGGGGTTTACACTTTTCAAGCTGAATTCTTCTCCTTAGTCTCTACCAGAAACCTTCCAGATGAGGAACAGATGAACCAACAACTCTCACCACCAACATCCAGAATATTTATCAACCTAGACTTGAATAGTTACAGTATCAATGAATGTTGCTAGTGCTGATCCCCGTCAGTCTTTTCCAAGTTTCAAGCAATTACTGTCAATCCCGGCCAGCTCTACTCCATGCCCAGAGATTCAGAAATGGCTCCTTATAGAAATTTGAGATGAAAATAGACAAAAAGGTGCAATAAGTAACTTCAACATTCACCCTGAAGACACCCCAGCCACAATAAAAGAGACGCCAAATCCTTCTGCACCCCACAGCCCACTCAGGGTGAAATGGAAGCAGGAGAAGGATTCATTTACTTCTGTCACTGTCAGGCTTGACACCAAGACCAACCTTGACACAGCCTGCTAGTCCTATCACCTAGAAAGAACCCCCCACACCACATTTCCTCCCAGGAACCACATTTGGTGTGGTGCACGAACAGGCTCTGGCAGTTTGTTGTAAGGGAGCTCTAGTGGCAGCAGATACATTCATGTTCATGGTGAGTTTCGCGCTTTAACTGAACAGAAAACCTGGATTCACCCCAAGGTCAGCACTACCCAGGAAGCCACAGTCAGAAGAGAAGACAGCATTACCTGGCCTTACCTGGCTAATTTCAAATTACTTGCAGATAAACGTTTCTGTGCTTACATGCATGTAACTAAAGGAGGGGATGCTGCTGGTCAGAATATTTACAACTCCGGGCACGGCAGAGCGGCAGAAGCTCGGGGCAGTGCGGGTGTAGCTGTAGGCAGCAGCAGGTGCCCAGAGCACGGGCACACACTCGGTTATGTCACACGTGGGTGTCACAGCACACCGGGGCTGTGGGATGAGCTCCTGCTCAGCTCTGCCCCTGCAAAGGGACACTTGGAGGAAACGTGTTTTCTCTCTTTACACCCCCACGTAGAATGTGAAAATAAACCCATTGTCAGAGAACAGGCTCATCTTTCCTACAGTTTCTTTGGCACACACAACTTTTTTTCCTGTAAATACCCAAAGCCTTCCTATGAGTTATGGCTTTTTTTAACTTTTTTTTTTCTGTATGTTAGTTAGGCCTCTTTAGATTTAACATGATACTAAGATGTATTTGTGAAAGCCCAAGCCCTCTGCAGCTATGTTCACAGGCCTTGCTATCTTCCATTATTAATGATCAACAGAAGGAAAGAAATTATGTTTGCCAAACATAAGATAATAGCCAGAAAGTAAAGGTTAAGAACAGCAGTCAAAAACCCCTTTCAACCTCATAAAAACTACGACTAGGGGAGTCATGTCAAAGCAGCCTGAAAGTTTTCTGAGACTCTCTAAGAAACCAAATTTTTCACCACAAAACGTTTTGCAAACATATCCCAGAAGCAGCTCGACAGTGCCAGCAAAAACAGCATCAGAAAAGAACTCCAAATCCCCTCATTGAAAGCCAAATTCAGAGGCACAGATCCAAAAATCAGCCTCAGAGGCTTCTTTATAACAGCAAGAAATGACACGCACACACACATCAGACATGCCAAGGGAACACGCAAAAAGGGTTGCTTCCCCCATGGTTTTGCTTTCTGCGTTCTCCTGAACAGAAGTGCTGACTGTAAGAGCGAGCAGTTCACGCTACAGCAACAGTCTTTAACGAGGCTCCGAGTTCTGCAGTGCCCCTCCGAGCAACCAGCCCTGCGAGTCCTTTATCCTCCTAGTGGCTGAAAGCTCTCGTTTAGCACTCTTTGTCTCGCTCGTCATTTCTAAAACAAGCCATTCCCAGAGTAACAATGCCATATCTCCAGTTCCAAAGCTCAACAAAAAGGAGAAAGTGTTAAAAAATGATACAAACGAACAAAACAAAACAAAGGAAACTGGCCCTAATCTCCGAAGCGAAATAAACCCACCGCCCCGGAGGAGGAGAGCGCGGCACTGACACCTCCGGGGGGCTCCCCAAGCCCGGGGCCACCCAACCTCCCAAAGGATGCTCGCTCCTCGCCCCCCGGCAGAGACCCCGCTCACCTGGGCTGGGCAGGGCTGGGCAGGACGGGCTGGCGGCGGCCCCGCTCCCCGGGCTGCTGTGGGGCTGGCCCGGTGCTGTGCCGGGGAGGGGAGGGACGGCCGGGGAGCTCCGCTCCGCCCCGCTCCGGGAACCCTGCTCCACCCGCTCCGCCCCGCTCCGGCCCGGGAACCCTGCTCCGCTCCGCCCTGCTCCTCCCCGCCCCGCTCCGGTTCGGTCCGGGTACCCTGCTCCGCCCCGCTCCGGTTCGGTCCGCCCGCGGCCAGCAGCGCCTCGACTTGCTCGGGATGCTGCAGCCCCGAGCGCGCCGGCCCAAAAATGAAACTACAACAGCCATGGGGAAACGGTGTTAAGGAAAGGATGGCCAGAGAGCTCAGTAGAATCGGGCTAAGCAACTAACAGAACGAGAGAACACAGTCTTAAGTTGCCTCAAGGGAAAATTAGGTGGGATATTAAGAACAAGTTTTTCACGGAAAGAGTGATAAAGTACTGGAATGGTCTGCCTGGGGAGGTTTGAGGGTGGAGTCAACATCCCTGGATGTGGCACTCGGTGCCAAGGTCTAGTTGAAGTGTCAGGGCATGGGTTGAACTCGATGATCTTGAAGGTCTCTTCCAACCTTATGATTCTGTGAATTCTGTGAAGTTACAGATGAATAATCCCGGTAAATCCTCCCGAATGTTGCAATGGGGACCGGAGCAGGGCTGCGGTGTGCGCTGCTGAGAGAGCACACTGCTCTGTACTGTCACCCTTGGGATGTGCTTGGCTTCTCTGCATGAGCCAGAGCTGTCACACAGGGCCTGTCACAGCAGGACTCCTGATGGCACAGTCCAGGGCAGCAGTGACAAGAGGCTCCCAGATAATGGCCACAGACTTTACTTGGAACGCAAAAATCACTGGGAGACCTTGGGACAAAGAGTGCTGTCTTCATCCAGCATCCAGTTTTAGCAATGCTTTCATTTATGCATCATTTTCCTAGCTGATAATAACCCACAGTATTTTTAAAAGATGGTTTTACAAAGAGAGCTTAAAAAATGAATCCATTCTAGTTCTTTTCCACTTGTAGATAGCAGAAAAAGCATGCCCTCATATTATTACACAGGTAAGACTCAGGAGACAGAAGTACACGCTCTTTTAGCCAGCCATAATCACCCAAGAAACAGCACTGAACAATTTGTGATAAAACTGCTGCACACAGATTTTAGCAGGGCAATTTTTTTCATGAGGAAAAGCAAACAGAAGACCCATAATAGAGTGTATTTGATCTGAGACAGGGCATCTAGAAGAGATCTCACACTATCCAAGAGCCAGCTTCCTATGCCAACCACATGGTTGTCTTCCAAAGTACTTTACCTCTCCATCCCATTCTGTTCCACACAGGCTCTCACCTCTTTCTAAGATACAGTTACAGGACTGATTACTTCTTTTGCTTAAAATATTAATTAAAGCTACAATTAAATATTTATTCCTGGAAATTTTTTCTCCTTTGTTTTGTGTGCCAAATCTGCTTTTTCCAAGGTGGAGGGGGATGAAGGCACTACATAAGCAAGCCCTGTTCAGGTGCTGTCCCCAGTCACACAGTCTGGGAGCACAGTTGTGCTTTCCTCGAAGGTTCAGCACTCCTGCCTCATCCCTCTTGCTTCCCTCTCCCCCTCTGCTCCCCAGGCAGGAACGCACAGCCCATGGGAGATCCATGGTGATGGATGCCCACAGCCTCAGACTGGTGTTAACAACAGGTGGGGGTTTGAGGGGCCCTCCTGTGAGTGTGTGCGTGTGTACCCCCAGCTGCCACGGGTAGGAAAAGGGATCTTGCCTGCCTCTCTTTCCCAACAACTGCTGGAGACAGGAGAGGTTCCAGCTTCCCCCAAACTCCAGCTCGTCTCCCTCCCCTTCTCCTTTCTCTCAGTACAATTACTGAGGTCAGTGGCTCATTTCCAGCCCACGTGCCTACCTTGCTCTTCTGTCCCCGGTGTGGGGTGGCCAGCAGCAGGGCAGCTCCTTCCCAGGATGCAGGCAGGGCTGGGAATGTTCCCTAAAGCCAGAGCAGCTGGGCTGGGCCAGCACGGAGCAGCTCACAGCTGGGAGGAGGGCAGGAGGAGGTCCGGAGCTGCAGGACTCGCCTGCCTCTCTCCTTTCCTGCTGGATGATCTCCTGCTTACTCAGACACAGCTCTGGGCTGCTGCAGGGACTGAGCACTTCCCTCAACAGTCCTGACAGGGGAAAAAAAAATAAAAACAAGAAGGATTTCTTGATAGCATAGCATCATTATACCCCTTTTCATTCATTTAAAGTATTCAAAGTGCAATTACTTACACAATTTGAGTCAAAGAAATGAGTGTGTAGGGGAAAATGTATCAGGTAATGTGATTCATTAGTAATGGTGGGTGATATATGTCCCTGTGCAGCAGCAAGGATGAGGTGGCTTGAACAACTCTTAAATAATTAGATGGGTGCTGCTTGTCAACATGGGGCAAATACTGCCCACCTCTATTAAAAAGGCATGAATTGGTCTAGGATTGCTCCACACATCACAGAGGCAATCCTGATTTCCAGTTCCGGACTGGGCTTCAGAACTATTTAATCTAAAAGCCATGGTTGGCACAAGCACAGAGAGTGTAGGCTGGACATGAATGAACTGTGCCTGGAAATTAGGAACAGGTTCTTAAAGATTAGAGCAATAAGGTTGTAATAGAGAATAATAGGAGGAAAAATAACTCCTTGAATATGTGGCATATTAAGAATGCTTCAGTCCAGAGTGCTCTATTGCACTTCATGTTCCATTGCCCAGTCCCAGTGCTGGCTGGAACCCACCATTGTGCCAGCCCCAAAGAGTGGCATCTGCCTTTCACTTAAGGCTGTTTACTATATAATGAGATACACTCATTCTATTTTACCAGATCAATTTTTTCCTACCAGGCATCTGACAAGTTATTGTGTGCTCTCACTATCTTAATCATCTGTAATTTTGAGTCATGCTTCAGATGAGCTCTGTTCAGTTTGCAAAGCGTAGGAACTGAGGACGTCTTTGCTGTTCTCAGATAAATCATAGCAGCAAGACCCAGGGAAAGAAATGTTCATAAAGAAATGGATCTTCCTCTGTAGTTAGGGTTAAAATTCAATTCATGTTAACTAAAGGTACAAACAACCTTGCAAATTGTTTACAGAGATTTGAAACAATAAAAGCCCCAAATTGCCATATAGTCATCAATAACACAGTGTACTAAAAGTAACACTAACACAACCTTCTCAACAAGAATTTAACAAACACCTTTCCATCTTTCCCTCAGAGCAGGATTTAGCCCCCAGACTTAGTTATCAAATCCAGAGTACTCTTAATAGCAGGGTGAGAAATAAGTTCCTGAGCCCCACGGCCAAGCTTGGGACACAATGTCATGGACAAGAAGTAGGTCAGTTCCAAGCTGTAATCACCTCCCATTTTGTCATCCTGGAAGGTGTAGCAGAACCCTACCAATCAGGTATTGCTTAACTCCTAATCTGGCCAGCTGGCTAGTTCATTTGACTAGTGAAACAGTGAGAGCTGCATGAGCTTGCCTTGAGCAGGGGTATCTTCATACATTCGTTTTTCCTTTTCTTACACTGAAACAGTTCCAAGTTCTTTATTAGGAAACAAGGGACTCCATACCAGTGCAGAAGTCAACAGTGAGGAGGTTGGCAGGTGGCACAATCCATCCAGTCGCTGCAGATTATTTTTTCTCTTTGCCGGCTTTTTTTCAGGTTCCACTCCTTCTAAAGAAAGATTATGTTTATCACGAACAGAGGCATGAAATCAGTCAGAAGCTGCACAGCTACCAAACATTTTAAGGTCAGTCATGCTATCCCTATGCTGGTCCTCATACAGTCACCTAACATTCAGCTCTCAAACCTGATTTTTCAGATTGTTTGTCTTCACAGTCAAAAGGATAAATTTTTTTACTTCAGGAAAAATAACATCTATGGATTGTGCCAAAGTAGAAACACCAGAAAAGCTGAGCTTTTCAGCAAGGTAGGCTTCAGGAAATTGGGATGTTTTAAGACCACATCTTGCCTTTTTGGTGGTTTTACTTCTCATGCAATAGGCTTCCTTAAAAATAACCCAAATCCATTCTAATAGAAAAATACAGCCTTAAAGAAAAACTGTTTCTGTCATTTGCTTTTTATTTTGTTAATATTGATTATCTGACACTAATAAAATACTGTCCCCTGCTCCCTGCTCTTCAGCTGCCATCTTCTACCTCTTCCTCCTGTTGTTTGCATTTACTCTCAGTTGTTATCACCAGCTGTCTCAGTGGCCACTCTGCCTGTCCTGTGGAGGCTGACATCCCTCAGCCTCTGCCCTTCCTGAAAGCTCCACCTGTGCTTCCAGCCATCCCTGGCAAACTCAGCACTGCACCCACCACCAGACTGTTTGCTGTGAACTCAACATCAGATGCCAAGCAGCTGCTTTCCATTCGTCACTGCATCCACAGGGTTTGCACTATGCATGCTGGAGGGTCAGGCCAGGAACTGATAGGCAAAGGGCATTAACGTTTTGCTCCTCTCAGAAAAAATAATTTCCTTGGGTGTCTTCTTCCCTCCTCACTAAATGTGTGCAAAACCAGCACACATTTGAAAGCAAGATGCAGCTTCACAGCTGAAGTTTCCTTTCCAGGTGCAGAGTGTTAGCAAGGGTTAATCCACAAGTGCAGTGCAAGGCACAAAGCAGCCACAAGCACTGAGGAGTGGTGAACCTTCTGAGCATCCACACTGTGCCTTGCCAGTGCACAGCACTGGATCAGGCAGCTGCTTTTTGGAACACAAAATACAAAAGCAACTGCTCAACAAACATATTACTATGGCCTTCACACAAGTTTCCAAATTGGAATTGGAGCAAAGATCAAACTGATTCATATTTTACTAGTTCTGACAGGTGTCATGATCCAAAGATAGCAGCAAGTTAACCAGACAGACTGCTGAGCCACTCTTTGACAAAAGTGCACATATATATCATGTTGTGTTATCTGCAGTAATTTAAATATGTTTGTTATACCACACACTGGATGATAATATAATTCACAATGATGAAGAATGATGATAATAATCACATAATTTGTGATGATGACATGCTGATAGCTAATTATAGGGGAAAAAAAAGAAAGAAAATGGCAGCAATGCTCAGTCCAAATGAACACACTGCAAGATCTTTATGGTGAAAAAGAGCCTACAAAACAATCCTCTCCCACACGGGGTTGGGTTGTTGTTGTGACCTGCCTTGAGAGATGGCAACTGCCTGGGGGGAAGGCACTACCACTGAGCAGCCAGAGCAGCCCTTGAACCTGTGACAGCTGCAGCTGCCAGCACCTCCATACAAAGCCTGGACATTTCCACATTCCTTCTTCCCTCACTTCCTGTCCATCCTCACATTATGTTCTCCTCTTTTCCCTGTCTGTCTATTCTGTTTAGATCCCAAATTGTACACAGAGGTCACATCTGCATTTAAACTCTATATCCTGCAAAGAGCTCTGTTCATTATCAATTGACACTCTGTCACAGCTGATTAAACTGATAGAAAAATATTTTCCTCCCTTTTGGTGAAAGACTGGCTCTTATTAGCAATAGGTGACTGGACAAAAAGATTCTTCCAAAACACTTGTAAATGCAATGCTCTACACAGCAAGAAAAAATTATCAACTGGAATTTTTTTCCTGAAAAAAGGCTTAGATAAAAATTCCCATGGTGCTAGAACTATCAAGTGAATGAAAACAGAGATGGAAAATACGATGGAGAGAGAGCAGTACTAGGCTCCAGTGTCCCAGCATCCAGAAGATTCTGTGCTCTCTTGTTTCCAGAAGTTTGGAGCAAAAACCACAGTCCATGTAACAAGATGCTATTTCCTGTGTTAGTGATCAATGTGATATATGGGTTAGAATATTTGTGTCCATTTAATTTTGGGCAGTGATCCCATCAGCATTTTCACTCCCACACCAGGGAGGGAGAAATACATTTTCCCAGCTATATTTCTTAATGTATGGTTACTTCTTTCAATCTACACAATTAAAGGCACAGTCTCTGTCTTCTTTTTCCCTTAAAAAATCTGGATGTTAAATCTCCTGTACACATTACCTCAAGCCTTCTGAAAACTGACAATGGCAAATTAGATCTGGCAAAACAAGGGTGTTTTCACAGGCTGGCAAGCCTGCCACTCTTGAAAGCCTACCAGGTTTAAATATTTAATGATCAGACATAGCATTCATTGACCTAATCAATTCTTTATTTGGATACCAGTCTGTAGAGTCTCAGAAAGTGCAATCAGGCTGTGCTGGAGACCTGTAGAGGCTTCTCACACCAAACAGTCAATTGCTACTCTCAATAGGAAAAGAGGTGGGGAGGCAGAGCTCTCTGCCCTGTTCCATTAGAGGCACACTGAAGCCATAAAAGGGTCAGATTGACTTGAGATAAATTGCCTTTTACAAAGCCTTTTCTTTACATCCTTAATGTTGGTGGCATTTTTTACTTAGAAATAAATTAAAAGGAAATTTTACAATGTTGAAATAAGGAAAATTCTTTCTTGGAAGGTGGTGGACAGATGCAAGCCCCTCAAATGCAGAAGAGCTGTGCTGTGAACACAGACATGGGCTGGGTTCAGCCAGGGTGAGGCACACCATTTGCTTTAGAGCCCATGGAGCACATGTGGGGCTGATGGAACATAAACCTGACAAATAGTCAGAAAAGAGTGTCTGAAGTCATCTTTTGGAAAGAACTGAGGTACTTTCAGCCAAATTCTCCTCCTTCTCTGACTGAGGTTCCCAACCCTCCCTCCCTTCAGGAGCCAAATATTTACCCCATCCCTTTCTGCAGAGCAATAGCCAGAGGGTGATTGGTGCTTTCCCCCTTTTTCAGTAGCTGCAGTGAATCCCAGTGCATGGGGAACCTCCAGCAGGGCAGTTCCTAGGGAGGAGAAGACTTCTCCAGAGTCTCCCAGCTGGTCTCTGCTGTACAAAGGTACCTCTGAGTCATCTGAGGGGGGCTTGAGTGCTGGACTCTCCTCATCTCCAGAAGGTTCTTCTCCTCAGTAGATGACCCTGTAATTCCTTCACCATTGTATCAACAAACTTTGGACTGTTCTTAGCAAAAAGGACTGCATTGACTGAGAGCTTCAGGACTCAGACCACCAAGAGATTCACATTCCAGGTGTAGGCTCAGATCAATTCAAACAGAACAACAGACTAAACGCCACGCCCTACATAACTTTGGTGAAGTGCTGAGGTTTATGACATCTTGCATTGCAAAGAATAGTTCCTAGGAAATTATTTTGCTCTAACTGAAGCAAATGAAGCAAACTGAATAGTGGTCCCTGCCCTGGCATTTCTCTTCCAGCCCCATGGACACAAGTTGAACTATGAGAGTTAATTAGCACAGCCTTCCTTTGGGCCCAGGCTTTCACACCCTGCATTTGGTGCTTAGATGATGATTCATCATGAATACTCATGTCCAAATAACAGAAATCAAAATTGGTTTGAAAGAGATTTAGTGAGAATTCTGGTTTGCAGTAAGAGGGAATGATGTATGTAAGGATAAAAACCTCTCCTTACAGAGCAACAGGACTGATCTGTCTTGTTAAACCCACCCAATAAACAGTGATGCTGTTGTTTTTTTAACTGCAGCTTGTCCTTATGAAAGAAGCTTGTTTATGTTTTCCACAATGTTCACAGGTTCTTTTTATGGCATTTCATATTTCTCTACTGCACAACTGAATAGAGATTAGGAAAAAATGTAGCTGTGCTTTATTTCAAAGGGCTGTACAAAAATGACAATTGTACAGTCCTTTGAGTTAAGTCCAGGACTGTCACAATTGATGGCACCTTGCAAACAGATCAATAGGGTGAGCTGATAAAGGTAAACATGTTTAAATATGATTGTAACATTTCCAGAGAGTACTTTTCTAGACCAGATGATGATAAGAAAATAGTCATTAGTGTATTGGGATGGAAATGCATGGGAATATTTTCACTCATTCTCTTGCAGAAAGGCACACTTCTCCATTTAAACTGCTGCTGCATTCCACCTCAGAGGAAATCCCTCCAAACATATTAAGAGGGTGCCAATACAACAAACCATTTGATCCTGTTAGTCAGTATTTAGTTGAATGCACAGGAACTGCACAGAGTGGGTAGAGATGTTGCTCACTCTATATTTTATACTGACAGAAACATTCACGTGTGATACATGCAAACATAAACAATCCTTGATGCAAGGAATTCAATGTACTTTCTGCAAGTCTGTGCAAGATAAGCCCAAATGTTGACAAAGAACCTGACAATTAAAAAACTGAATTGAAATTGTGCATCTAATTTTGAATCTTCATCAGGAGCTCAAATATCAGGAAAAAACTCATCAAAAACGTGTGTGTGTGGAGGGAGTCAAGGACAGATCAAATCCTCTGTACAAATTTGGTGGAGTAAGGGAGTAAATGTATAAAGTCAACAAGTAAATAAGATTTAGAATCTCCAGGCAGTGCCATGCCCCGTGGATGGATGTGCACTGAGGCTCCCTGCAGCCATCCTGGGGGAAGGATCTGAAGAAGGGTGGGGCTCCTGCAGGAAAGGAAACCCTCAGTCCCTTGACTGACAAGGTCAGTGCTCACTGAATCCCACTGTGCCACTGAGACCTTGCTTGTGCAGCAGCAATCCAGAGCATTCTGCAGCAGAGAGGGCTGGGCATTACCCTCAGCTCTGGAGATGTCACACACATCACATTTCCAGCACTGACCTGCTCCCAGCGCCGAGAGCAAATGCTCCCAGCCCTTTTGTTTCAGATAAAGCAAACAGGAAATACTCAGCTACCTCACTCCCAGACTTTTGCCATGCATTTCACTGTTTCCTGCCTCTGCCTATTTTGGGAGAGAAGTGTTTAAGAAAATTGCCTTTTCCACAGTTCAGGTTTTGCTGGCTGAGGCAGACTGAGATTTCAGTGTCTCTGGGTTCTGCCTCCTGCCCTCAGGGTGGGGAAAGGGCAGGAGCAAAAGGAGGATGGAACCAGGAGGGCTCACAACATCTGCCTCTTTCAGTTTTAGCCTTTCCTTCCTTTCAACTGAGGGCTGCTTCTCATAGCATAGAGAAATTATTCAGGAATATTCTCTCTGTAGTGACAGGCTGGGATCCTTTGGCAATGGGAACTGGCCATGCAGGGGCAGGCAGGACATTATTTTTATTTTAACTCTTTAAACTGACAGCTCCAGGTGTTTGAGTTCATTAGTTATTTGAGCAGAGTCAACCACTGGCTCTATATTTTTGAAAAAACAAAACAAAACAAAACAAAACAAAACCAACCAAAGAATTTAATGCAGTCCAACAATTTCTTGTTGATTTCAGAAAATGTTGAGCCATTAATGCAACACTAAAAAATGAATTCCTCTTTGTATGGTAAATGCAAGGATAGAAGGGTTTTATGTTTGTATCACACTAGTGTTTGAAACAAGAAGATTGGAAACATAAGAGAGGTGTTTGCACAAAGATAACAGCTTAAAGTGGTTGTCCTTTTTGCTTATGATGAGCTTCAGTGGTGCAGAAAAGTCACATCTTTGCTGGTTTTTAGGGAACATTGAAAATTATTTTACACCAACACCATGGCAGCTGCCAAGGAGAAAGCCAAAGTAAGAGTGCTCTGTTCAGGAAGTTTTCTGTACCTGCTCTCCTCCCATCAGCCATATTTCCTCAAGATTAAACAAGTCATTGGAAAATATTAAAATTCCCATTAATTGTTTGAATTAAATTGTATTTTAAAAAAAGAAATCAATATAACACTTACTATTAGCTCATCAGGTCAGTTTGCACGTCATCCTTCTCTCCAGATTTGCAGCCACATAGCTGTGTGTGTTTAATTCCTTTCTGCTGATGTCTAATTATCTTTTGACCTTGGAAAAGATTTCACAGTTACCCTGGAGAAAGTCACTCCTGTACAGCATTGTTCAAGAACAATAACCCCAATACATGCTCAGTTTTGATGTGTTAATGGCAGACAGCTTTGGGATGTGTCTCACATCCTAAGCCTGAGGAAAACAGTGCACATGAGGCAGAAGCACTTACCAGCTCTGATTTTTTCAGAATGACATTGAATTCAGTATTTGATTCAATTAAACATTAAGATGATCCCATGACTACCTCCAGTTTCTGCTGAAGTAAAGAGGAGTACACAGGGATAAATAGGAACCAACATCCTAGATCATAAACACTAAAGAAAGAAGAGGGCTCCTGTTCTTTAGGGTTTCTCCAGGTACAAGCTGTATCCAAGTGACAACAGTATTGCAGCACTGCTCTTTGTTTCTCTTTTACAATTTTCTCCTGAAACCTTGTACTTTTCCATTAATCCTCCACCTTCAGTGTCAAATTCCAGACTGATAGACTATAATTTGCTGTATAAAGGAGGATTTTATTAATCATATAAATTTTTGTACGTGGTGCAATACTTAACCTAGACACATAAATGTTTCAGTGGACATGAGAGGAGTAAAATCTCCTGGCTGACTTGGAAAGAGATGCTCACTGTATTAATTCCTTGAGCAATGAGGTGATTCCCCATTCTGATGTTAAATCTGCTGCAATTCCACCAATGCTATCAGTCCACAGCCTCTGGCAATACCACCTCAGTAATAGGTTTTTACAGTTATTATTACTATTATTATTATTAATATTACTAATATTAATAATAGTAATCATATAATTATTATTAATATTATTAATATTAATAATAGTAATAATATAATTATCATTATCTTTATCATTATCAGTTTGTAAATGTCTTAAATGCTGCATCATGGCAGAGATGCTTTATGCCAAATACAATGTTCCATTTAGTGCAACCTGTAATTTCCAGTTCAGTCCGTGTTTTGTTTTGAGCTGATTCAGAGTGAAATTGCTTTCAATTTTTCACTTCAGCCAGGCAATTGAAGAAGCAGCCCTGCAGCCTCACCACTGTGCTGCTACCAGGTACCAAATTGTTCAGGGATGACTTGCACACTTACTTTTCTTTTGAAAAAATTGGTCAGTCTCAGGTCTCCTTTTTGTCTGAGACATTCACAATCTACGCATGTGAAAAAGAAAAGAAAAGAAAACAAACAAAAAACCCCAAACCATGTATTATTTGTATTTTCAAATTCTTAATGATGTACTTAGGAACTTTCATAGCAAAGGAAAATGTGTTGACAAAACAGATTTGAAAATAAAGAGATTTAATCTTGTTGGAGTTCAAATACCCCAGCAACACCTGGTCTTTCAAACCAGAAGTCAGCAGAAGCACTCCATGCTCATGGCTTGCAGCATTCACTCTCCTAATTTTCCTCAATTTGCTAAAGGTAAGCAGTCTGCATCCCAGCTTTTCAGAGCCTCCCGAGGGAGAGCTCAGGAGGAAGGTGTGAGCAGGAGCCTGCTGAGCACACGGGACTCTCTCTCCTCCCGTCCCAGGCCACAGCCTGCTGCAGCTTTTCCACCTTTTCAAGCTACACACATTTTTCAGCCCTTTAAACACTGTGCTATCCCTTAAGCATAAAGTCTGGGGGCAGCCAGTTGTTTGGCACAGGGAGTAAAAGTGTTAGAGGAAAAAGAACAGAAGCAATGGCCCTTTGACAAAGCAGCTTCACTGCTTTGATGTTCCCTCTGTCTAATTAACTCCATGGCTACTCTCTGCACAGAACCCAAAAAATGCTCTTGCATTGGAGCAATCTTGGTATTGTTTCTGGGCTTCTCATCTTGCCATGTGTGTCAGTCCATACCAGTGTTTTACAGCCTGTGGTCTGCAGAGATTATAAGGACTATGTCTTAATTTGGGGTGTTGGAATAGGGACTATTTGAGATACTATGGACTATTTCTTATGGTAACATAGAAAAGTACATTATTGTCAGTTATTCCTAATCCATTGTCCCAGGGCCAAAATCTCATCTATTTCCCAGTCACAAGAACCAGGAAGCTGCCAAGCCAGGATGTCTCCATTTCTGCCAATGCTGACACAATTGTCAGGTCTTCCATAGTCAGCATCACCCTAACAGGCAAATATTTACTCTGCAACTATTGTTCCACCTTCCCAAAGATTTAAAACTCACTAGCTGGTGGTGGATTTTATTTTAAACAATGTGCCTGTCTTGTGGCTCCATTCTTGACTGAGAAGCTGCTTATGTTGGTTTTCCCTCAAGGGCCTCACTTACAGTAAACACAATTAGGGCTAAAGATATTATCTATCATAAATCATCATTAGAAACTGCCTGTTGCTTTTAGCTTTGCTTTGGGTGTAGTCTGCTCTAGACACAAACCATCCCTCAGTGATTAGGATGCTGCAGCTCCACGTCTTAAAACCCTTCCTAACTTTAAGGGGTAGGCAGCATTAGATGCTGCAGACTCTAAGTCACAGTATAATGATTTTACCAAAAAATACTGCAAAAGATTTTTAAACCTGGTTATGAATTGAAGCTGGAAGGGCTGTGCTGCTGCTGGCTGGAACACCAAGGTGGCTAAGAAAGGGGGATGGGATGGTGGTACAGGCTTCCCAGGAACGTGGAAATCCATCTTTGCATTCTCCTCTGCATCAGCTTCAGTTTTATGGTGAGCAACTGATGAGTGACTTTGTCAGAGTAAGTGCAAGAGGCTGAAATCAACATTTCCTGGCTTTGTCCTGGAAATTACTTCATTCCCAGAGGATGCCAGGGACAGGGTGCTGATACCCTGTCCTTCCAGATCAGCTGGGATAGACTTTTTCACACTTCATGTGTTTGAGTGTGTGCTGCTTTAGTTTCAGAAATTCCTCTGCAAAAAGCACATCTCAGCCAGGACACTCCTCCTGCCAGCAGATCCTGTTACAGTCCCCCCATGAGACCCCAGACCTGAGCTCTCTGGCTCTGTGCTGCTCAGGGAATACCCAGAAGAGTTTCAGAGCAGAGCAGGAGCCTGTCAGGCTCAGGCAGAACGTGACTGATCAGCCCCTACAAAAGCATTGATGAGGCAGCTCTGGCTCTTTCTCTGCTGTCACTCATGTAATTCAGATTTTGTCCACTCTGCTGATTAATGCTGTTACAACAATCCAGAGATGGGCTGCAAAGGCAGACAGGAAAGTGTCACAGCTGACAGACAAAAAGGGAAAAAACAAATAACATTTCTGAGCTTCTTAATGCACTGGTCTGTCTGACTGCTCCAGGAAACTCTGAGCCCTTTTACCATGAACCACTGAGAGCAGCACCCAACCAACAGCACAGCAAGAGAAATACTTTCATTTGCTCTGCAGAAAGATTTCTGTGTTTCACAGTAATGCCACTGGCTGATCAATCAGTGATTTGACCATTTTCTGAGAAATAAAATGAAATGGATTCAGGAGAAAAGAGGTCAAGGAAAAAGACTAGGTTCAGCCATCATCTTTTAATCATCATCTTTTTATCATCTTTTAATTTCTTGCATATCATTGTTCCTAATTGATAGAGGCACCACAAAACAGATGAGTTATAATACATTTCTCTGACCAGTAATTTTGCAAGAGTTAATAAGAGAGCAGTGCAAAGCATATCCAGAGGTACATAATCTAACTCACTCTTGTTTAATTATTATTTTTTGAGAGAAACACTTCCCTTCCAAGCAGGGCTGCTCGAGAGAAGCACGCTGTGTTCAAATTAATCTGCTCTCTGACCTGTCACTTGCATGAGTTCCTTATGCTCTGAAAGTGAAATCATTTGGTTAGAAGCACCAGTGTGTCTCTTGATCTTTCAGTACCTAATCGCTGGGCATCTTGCCTGGCAAAATATCTGAGAAGCAAATAGAGCACCTCATGTGCAGCACTGAAATCCTCCTGAAAACAGTGTCCAGTAAAATACAGCTGACTCAGGTCAGAGTTTTGTGCTGAAGGAGTTCTCTGTATCTTCTTTTTCAGACTAACACACTCAAAACCACTTAAAAACTAAAAATGGCATTACAGAGCTTCAGACACTTCAGAACTAAGCTAAACTCACAACTGAAACACTCAGCTTGTGCTCAAGGTACCCTGTGCTGGCACAAAGTCACCATCTTCCCTCCCACAGTGCCTCCTGACAAGACTCACACAAATTACCTTTGGATATGCCCTGCTGGTGTTATCTCCATCTTCCTGGGTCAGGATTTTAAGGCCCTTCCACAAAAACAACCCAAGGAGTTTAGAGCACAGTAACTCTCTTTGACATATTCTTTTGCCTTACTCTTTTTTTCCTTCTGTACAGGCTCACACACATAGCCAGGACAATTCCCAGTTCCTGCAGTTATTGGATTACCCAGCCTGCTCAGCTCTTCAGTGTGTCTAACTTCTGCTCCTTGGGTGGCTTTTAAGTATTTTGCATCACCAAATACAGGGATGTTTCATGGCTCACTCAGCAAGATGGAACAGTTGCCCACCAAGTGAAGGACACAGCAGCCCAGCCAGCAGGTACCCACAGCAGTAAACTGTGCAGGGGCAGAGCTTGGCCCTTCAGACCAGAGAAAGTAAAGCTGCACCAGTGAGTTTTTCACTTGACCACAGTGATCATGACTACCAACATCTGCAGGGTATGTGGTTGCTTTTTCACAGGGCTTGCAGAATAAGGGCTGCATTTAAAAGGGTGGGATTTCAGCAGTTATTTAGGACTGAAACCTGAAATAGCAGAAAATAGCTTTAAACTGAGCAAAAATGACTTGTAAATTAGAAGGGACACACCCCAATATAAAGATGTGGTTTCACAGCCTTACAGGAGAGCATTAAGCAGGTTCTCCAGTACAGTAAGTACCTTAACAACCATCCTGCTTACAGCTGATTTCAGGATAATTCCCTCCCTGATCTCCTGTACTACTTTTGCACACCTTTAACTCTCTACAAGTCCCTCTTGACATAGTTTCAGACACAGACTGATAAACATTTGGACATTGCTGGACAAGTTTCAGAGAATTGTTCCAGCCACAAGACTAACTTCCTGCTGTCTTTTGTTTCCATCAAGAAAAGTACTGCATATAAAGTAGAAGGGACTGTTTTAATTACTCAGGTCCTGATACCTCAGCTGCTGCTCAAGGCTCAACATCAGGGTCATTCAGACATGAAAAGGCTCCAGGAGCAAGTCCAAAAATAACTTTAAAGGTACCTAAATTGTGAAGAATGGGATTATGGAGGACTCCAGGTTCTGGCCCCAACTTCAGCTACAGAAGAAAATCCCATTATCCTGTCCCCCACACAGGTCTTGAGTGGCCTACTTTGAACTCAGTCATGGAAAGGATTCATTGCTTTTAAGCTGTAATCTTTATGTGAGAGATGAGATACTGGATTACAGACCTTGCGAGTTACCATTAATAGGCAATACTATTTCTTGTTATATTTTTGATGGTATAGATGATAAAAGATCTAAGTAGATGGCTCTGGGTTTTTCATTTGGTTTCAAATTCTATTTGGTTTTGTAATTCCCTGATTTTGTTAACTATTCTGTAAAACGACTTGGAAGCTGATATTTTGGGCTATCAAATACGAAGACATTTTAACCTGAGGGTTCTAGAAGCGAGAAGCAGACGGGACAGAGGGGTCCTGGCTCTGCCAGAGCCCTGGAGCCCTGCAGGCTGCAGAGGGCAGCAGCCTCTCACCCAGCCCAGCACAAAGCCATGTGTGCTCCTGGGGCTGCAATCCACTCCTGCACACCGAGGGCTGTGCTCTCTGTGCAATTCCAGCCACAGCTTTCCATTTTAATACAATATTGGTTCTACTTACTAACGTAACGCTAATGTGCATTTTAGTTTTTGATTTTATCACACAGCTTTCTACATACGGCCACAATCTCAACAACTGAAGTTGTATATAGTTACACTTTGCACGTCACTTGTATAAATTATTCTTTGGCCAGCACCATCTTTCTCAAGACACCGGGCACACAGAAAAGCTGCTTTGTCCTTTGTGCAAGTCAGAGTACAGGGAATGCTGCTCTCCCAAAGTTGAACCTCTTTTCTGGCAGATTTTTCATTAAGTGCTCTAGAAGTTCAATCAAGGGAAAGAGGTAAAAAATGATTATGAACTATAAAAGAGGAACATATGTTCTCTTACAAAATGTCATTCTCTACCTACCAGGCAGGTGAAGCAATCTTCCAAGAAAATCTCAGCATAGAAATTCCAAGAACACTTTGCATTTCCGGGAATTTACTGGTTGGGATTTGTTTCTTTGATTGTGTCAGTAATTCAGCCATTAAGCTGCCACAACTAACAGCAGCTGTGCTGAGCTCCCTCCATCCTTTCTCTTATAGAAACAATGCTCTTCAAGGGAGGAAATTGAAGGAAGGTCCAGGTGTTCAAGATTTAAATTTAATTATCTTGGAAAGAAAAAGAAAAAAGCATAATTTTCAGATAATTTTGTTTTCTTCCAGAAGCTGAAACAGAATATCACAGGTTGGAAGTGACCTATAAGGATTGCCAAATCCAATTCCCTGCTCCTCACCAGACTACCTGAAATTAAACTTAGGAATCACAGACCTAAAAAACCAAATCAAACAAAAAAAGTCCATCTAAATTCGTAAATTATGGATGCTCAAAATTAACAAAAGGGTACATTTGCCAGTGCAGGGCCCCATGCTGGGACTAAGGTTAATTACTGCCCCAGTTAATTAGAGGACTCAACCTGCCACAGCTCCCTTAGCTCAGACCCCTCCTGGCTGCAGGGACTTGAAGCCCCTCTGATGAGGGACCAGGCACTGGGAGTTTGTGGTTTTGTGCCTTTTGCATCCTTCGACCTTGTGGTGGAAAGCAGGAGTGCACTCGCCTCTCTGTGTGCAGCAGGATTCCCCGGGGGAAGCAACTTTTAAAATACTTTGATTGAACTTGCAAAAGTCTTTGCAAAGCCTGTGCAAAGTCAGCACAGTCTTTGCACAGGAACAGATATTCTTGGCCTATTTAAACTGTGTTCAATCTCCTTTCCACGTTGTCCACTTATATAATTAAAATGAAATAGAGTTCTGGGGACAACTGGAATCCTGAGATACCAAAGTGTACAATTAGACAATAATTCAGGCATCTAACCACATACTGTTTCTTACATTAGAAGCATCCCAGACTTGCAAGCCAGCTCTGCTGATCAGCTCTTTCCAGCACCTGAAGTTCCACCACTGAAGTAATTATCTGGATCTGGATAACAAACTTCCCAAATGACCCTGAGGGTTAAGGGTCCACTCCTCTTCCTCCCCACGTCAGTGTGATGATCTAAAAGGTGTTTTTGTCATGTGCATCATGTAGGTGGCAATCCTGTTGATTCCCATTGTTACAAAAATCAGAAATCCCTTAAATTCAAGCAGAAAATGTTACATCTCTTGGACATGCAAAGCATAGCCCGACTGTACAATCACCATGTCAGCACCACAGCCACGTCAGCAGAGCAGGCTTTGTTCTCCCTGCATGAAATTTCACAATTCCCTAATTTTTTCCAGTCTGTGAGTCTAACCCTTCATGATTCTGGCTCTAACAGTTGTCAAGGTGTGATAATAACCAGGAGATGCAATTCCATTCCTGTAGCTGTGTGTTTCACACTGTGCCCCATCACTCCAGGGCACCAAGGGCTCTGCCTGCCCTCTCCAAGCCAGACTGTGTGGTCCAGGCTGAAAGCACAAGAATTTCTGTTGGTGGCAGGGATGTATTTGCAGGAAAGCAGAATTTGTTGTGAGTGCAAGGGCTTCTCACCTAACAGAACAGCCTCCTCTTGAAAACCATTAGCAGCCATGGTGATCAAAGCCAGCAAAAATTTAAAAAAAAAAGGAATCATTTCTGAAGTGTTCTCACTGACTTTTCCCATGTATTGTTTCAAAAATTTTCAGATACCAAGTCAGGATTGTGGATTTTTTACAAAATCTAAAATAAAAACAAGAAAACAATAAAATACCTTTCTTAAAGCTATTATTTGCAAACCAAGAGGGACTTTCACTCATTTTCCATTGATTCAATGATTAATTTTGAATTAAACTGTTGTTTTCTGCCTCACATCATCAATGAGTAAGATTACATGGATGTTATAACCATCTTTCTGATGCCAAACTCAGAGCTTTTAAAACTGTTATTTTTAAGGGAAACAAACAAACAAACGACAACAACAACAACAAAAGAGAAAACCCATGACTTTTGTGCTGTTAACAAAACTAGCTAATGTCTGAGGTCTCAGATCAGATGAGTTGCAGAGGGTACAGTGATTTTTCAGATTCCTTCATTATGTGTTGTTGGTGCTCTTTCTACATCTTATTTCAGAAAGCAAATTACTAGAAAAAGCCAGTGTCCAATTTGTCACACTGGAGATAATTTTTCATGTGGAAAGCATTGTGCAGAAGTGGTTTCTGCTTTGAGCTATTTGCCACGTGTCACCCAAATATTTACTTTGCACATTAAAGCAACTCATCTCTAGATCTTATCTGAGAAGAATGGTGTTTCATATTTGAGTCACTCTTATCCTTCTTGTGTAATCAGTATTTCAAGAAAATGCTGCATTCAGATAACAAACAAGACAGACCAGACGAGTTCCCAGCCAAGAGGAGCTGTATTCACCTGTACTGAACTGGCATTTTAACTGGGAAAGGAATTCTTTCTCCCTGCACTGTATTTATGGCAGACAATAGCAGGGATATTCACAGACACCGAATTTCTTGAATTACAAAACACAGCTCCAGATAGCACTGATTGCACACAAATACCTGTCGGTGTAAATGGGAGAATTGCATAAGGGCTCTGCTTTCTACATCTGGAAAAAATGGTTCAGATTTTCCTCCAAGCTTTATCAGCAAAGTAGCTTTACCCATTGTTAGTTTTCCAGTAGCAGAGAAGCTATATCAAAATATGAGTTGTCTGTAATAAGATCTCAAATCAAATTTATTTTTGTCATGCTTTAACAGAGGTTGAACTCAGCTGGGCTAGACCTGAACACAAAACAGCACGAAAGAGATGATGTGTCTTCAAAGAACATATGAACTATTTAAATGGAATCAAAGACAGAATGAAGTCTCAGTTTCACCCACCTACAAGTCAGGGGCACAGCATGAGCCACTTGTCTGAGGCCCCCCTAAAGTCAATGGAGAGCCACAAAGTCTCCTTTGTGCCCCATTCCACCTGCACAGGTGGGGGAACAAGAACTGTCCTCACTGCTCTGATGGGTGCTCTGTCCTGTCCTGGGCCGGGCTCCAAACCTCCCCAGGGACAGCTTCCCCTACCTGGGTCAGGTAGGGCTTGATATCCAGCAGTGCTGTGACTCTGCAGAATCCCCAGGTGAGAATTGACAGCCTTTCCCACACAAAGATCCTTCTGATCTTCACTCCACAGTTAAAACATCCAGAGTCAGAAACAGGGCTACCAACTCCATGCAGGAAAAAAAAGCCATAAAAATCTTGAATCCAGTTTTCCCATTCTATGAGAAACTGTAAGCAAAAATGGGAAAGAAGCCCCCAATAATGGTGAACAGCTCCTACATGCAGCAAGCGGCTTGGCTTTTTTTTACAAGGATAGGGAAAGCAATCATCACTTGATGAACTAATTTATAATGATCATTGCACCCTTGTTTGCCTGTGATAGCATACATGATATTCAGGGGGCTGATACAATCTCTCTCCTCCCAAGTATCACACTGTTTCTCCTAGAGCAAGCATGGTAATTAAGATTGGGAAACAAACCCATGATGTGATAGCATGTAAACCAAAGTTTAAAACCACTGACTTCCCCCACAGGCTGGGAAATCGTTGGCAGGGAGCACAGCAGGGACAAAAGCAGTTTGACAGGAGACAGGAGGGGCTTTGCACCCCCCAGCCCAGCTGCACCAAAGGCTGAAGGTGACAGAGCACCCAGTGCCACCGGAGCAGGGGGACAGAGCTGGCACTGCCTCCTTACACCTGCAAAGAGCCCTGGCAGCTCCAGGGGCTCTCCCAGGTGCCAGCCTGGCATGCTGAGTGAATTAAAGCTGCTGTAAATATTTAAGCACTTAAGCCATCCTACATCACAGCCAGAATTTCTTGTGCATCAGTACTTTTGGATGCACTCATGGTTTCATCACTTCTTTTCCTCTGCTGTTCAAGGACAAGAAAAGACACCCATACCCAAAGAAATGGCCCCTTTCTCCCACACTGATTTCCTGATATATAAATATATAAAAGAACTATTCTTAAATCAATTTTTATACTGATATTATTATTTTGACATTTGTCCTTTTTTTTTTTTCTTCTAGAGTGTTTTCTCTAGACCTTAAAGAACCTCTTTAAGGAATAGTACATTGCAGTATGAACATGAACTTTCCTAAGAAAATATTGTCAAAAGAAAGCCTCTCCACAAAGCATTTGAGTTCCAATGGAGCAGCATTTTAACATTTCTATTAAAATTTATTTATTATGATCAGTCTATTATTTTGCTTTACAGGAAGACAACACAGAGGAGTGAATAACTTGCCCAATGTCACATAACAAACCTGTGAAAGAGCAAAGATTTGAAAGGCAGAAATGGCATCAGCCACAGTTAGTGTCAGCCATCCTCTCATATTTTTAGTTTAGCCTGGAGATGTGACTCTTGTAAGGTGAGTCTGCAGCTACTCTGATGATGTGTGCAGTGCACTAAGTGCTGAGCCTTCACTCAGGAGAGGCAGGTGATGTGCTGTCACCATTAACAGCATCCAAACCACCAAAACATCCATTAACAACAACAAAAAAATCTCTGTTTCCAGAGTTTCCAAGTTGTGGTGACAAAAGGGGCATGAAAACTTGGAGTGCACAGCAGTTCACTCTCTTCTTTCTTTTCCCATGGTAGTTTCCCAGCTGTACTGGGAAATATAAAACACTATTTTGCTAATAATTGTGCAATTCTGACTTTCCAAGCTCAGGGGCTTCCTGCACTGCTGTAGCCCTTTCTTAGATAAGATTTTGCCCAGGAGCAAGCCAAGAGCATGTTCTGTGCTGGTGATGGAAGCCTGCCAGACAAACCCAGGGCATCATGCTCCATCCTTGTGGGAAGCACTGGGGATGGGCTCCTGCTGTGGAGGAAGATCTTTGTGCTAAACAGTTTTACAGGAGGTTCAGATGAATAAAAACAATTCTTACTGAGAGGGTCACACGGCCACTGTTGTACTTGGAGGTGCCGAATGTGTGGCATCTGAAGGAGGTGGTTTTGTCTCTGTTTCTCACTTTTCAAATATATTGTAATTGGTAATAAATTCAGTTAGTTTCCACCAGGTCAAGTCTGATTTGCCTGGGATTGTGATTGGTAAGTGATCTCCCTGATTTCATCTCATCTGAAGAACATTTCCATCTTATTTTCACTGTTGAAGAGGAGAATATGAGCATCTGGGTGGGCACTTGGCAGCCCA
This sequence comes from Toxostoma redivivum, assembly GCA_013397375.1. NCBI lineage: Eukaryota > Metazoa > Chordata > Aves > Passeriformes > Mimidae > Toxostoma > Toxostoma redivivum. Next base: position 2,650,541 of record VXBI01014343.1, read on the forward strand.
CCACAAAGCATCATTTAACAAAAATCCAATTCAACCACAGATCTGGTTACCAAGAAGATCCTAGCTAAAATATCAATAGTTACCAGCCAGCACAGAGATCTTTGCTGATCTTAGCACACTGAATTGGTCAGAAATTTAAAGTCATCACTGATCTCAATAATAAAATATTAGAGCCCCAGATGCACCTGTACCTGTGGCTTTTCATCATTCTTTTCTCACAGAGAAGCACAATGGGTGAGCATACACACTTTTCTCTCCATTGGCCCCAAGTTATTCCTGTGCTGCCTCTCATTGTCTCCATTAGCTTCCAGCTCAGCACACAGGAAAATTTCTGGGATATTGGGAGTCAAACAAGCCAACAAAAACAAGCTCTGGTGCAAGCCAGTCCCGCAGCATTCCTTGTGTGACAGAGCAGGAGTGAGCAGTGGGCTGGGGCTGTGCAAACTGGGGTAATTACACACTGTGCAGGTGACTCGCACTGCAGGGATGGGATGGGATGGGATGGGATGGGATGTCACCAGGGCAGAGCCAGGGCCATGTCACTGCTCAGCCCTGGCCTCTGTCCCCACGCACAGCCACGACACACACATGGATGAAGTGACCACCTGCTGAAGCTTTTCCTGCCCCCCAGCTTTGCCAGAGCTACACAAAGGTAAGAGCTTTCATCCAGCCTGGCCAGCACTGTGTGTGCTCTCAGGAGGAGCAGAAGGGGAGGGGACAGGATGGAGCAGGCAATGAGCTCAGGGAGGTGGCAGCTGTGGCTCTCTGTTGTCAGTGTTAACTTTTCGTGATTAAATTGTCCAGCTCTGATAATCTACACCCTCTCTCATGTTCCTAAAACATGGAGGCAAAGCTTTTTCTCAGAATATTTTCTATTTCTCCTAGAACAGGTCAGAGATGGAAGATAGGAAAAGGAGCTTTCTGAGAAGGTGGAAATGAGAGCAGTAGTAAGGACAGAAATTCAAAGTAATGCAGCATAGGAAAGGGCTTAGCTCACATAAAAGCAGGGCACACACCTGCTTGCTTCAAGTGAATTTATTCATAATAAAGAGAGTTGCTAAACCAGCTCCAGATGCTGTAGGACATATTACTTGAGCTGCTCTATCAGCTTTCATTAGAAGGACAAGTTATGGACATTATTTTTAAAAGGGTGTAAATGAAATGCTGGCTACCCATGATTCAATGCTGTTGGTGAGGGAATGTTCATCTATGAAGGAATTAAATTAAAAGTTGGCAAGTATCAATTTTTAAAGAAATGATTAAGTGCTGGAAACAACTGTGTAAGGCTGCCCTCAATTTTGAAAACTAAAAGGGAATGTGAAAGACAAAATTGCGTTCATAGAGGACAAAGGCTGAATCTAAACTCAGTATTTCCTATCTTCTGTTTGCTCAAGTTTTAAGGCGTAATCAAATGTCACAGCAGAATTGATGTAGTATCTCCCCAAAACAGTATTTCTGTCCACAACAGAGCTAAGGAAAACCAAGATTAATTAGTTGTTAAACATCACTGTGGCAGAACAGGAACTGAGCCCATTTTTCCCCCCAGTCCAGGTTAATGCACAAACCACTGGACAATATGTCCCTTTAGTGGTTATTACTCTATTTTTGGAATGGTAATTAGGGAGGGACAAGTTCTAATGCAATCCCAGGGCCCAGCTGTGCTCACCCTTCAGAGCAAGCACTTTTTAAATGTGAATAAAGTTGGTCATCTCTAAGGAACAAGGGATTATACTTCAAACATTAAATTAAGGAATGAGGTCTAACAGATAAACCTGGTTTGCATCAAAGGTTAGCGCAGAAAGCAGTGATGGATCTTATTCAGTATTTTAATTAATAACCTTGGCAGAAATATAGGAGTGGCTAATAAAATGTATGACTTAAGAAACAAATGATGGAAGCAGAAAATCTATTACCCTGAATAAGAAAAGTCAGAGACCTGCTGTGGCAGTATTTGTGTGCATTATAATGTGACAAAGGAGATCACCTAGAAAACTGGCAAAAATTTCAGCTGCAGGCTGGGATTTCATCTGTACAGAATGACTTTGGAGGAGAAAGACCTGCTGCTGGTTAATGACAACATAAATACAAACCAACAGCATGAGGTGGCTGGGAAAAGGAAATAAGTGCTGCAGGATTATTCTGCAGACAACTTTTCCATTAAATACAAGGTGACATTCCATAGCTGAGGACAGACATCACCGACCTTTCATGGACAAGGATTAATTCACTGTACAGAAATGAAAGGGACTCAAAACCTTGCTTAGTCCTGTGAAGGAAAGACTGCAAAGGGACAGGAATGTTCTCTGGGCTGGCTCGAGGGGAGAAGGTTTTCTGTCAAAGCATGATGCTGCCACAATAGCACACAGCAAGAAACTACTGTTAATAATTCCAGACTAGAAGGTTTGTGAAAGTTTACAGTGTTTGGAATTGCTCTAAGGTGAGAGCGACAGGAGCAGTAAATGTACTGAATTATAGACCGGGGCTCCCTTCACGAAGGATTAACCGAACACAAACATCTGCTGTGGGACAGGACTGGAAAATCCAGGCAGTGCCTGCCTTTCCAGCAGCCTTGTGAATGCACATATCAGGGAGTGAGCCAAGGCAGTCAACAGACAAGGAAAGGGACCCAGGTGAAGAGTTTGCAACAAGAAATATGGTGCACATTCAGCAGTCCCCCTCAGCTACATCCTCTCCAGTTGAGGAGGCTGGTGACCTGATTCAGGCTTAAAAGCCAGAATAACTGACGTTAAAAAATTAATTTCAGGAGTGAAGAATGGGGAATTGGCAGAGTGTTCATCTCCTTGAAAAGGTTGTCTGCTTCAGATATAATGAATACTTTCTAAAGTCCAGCTTCTCATTCTCTGCCAGCAGTCCTCTCTTTTAGCTTCTATTTAAGAATGAGAATAGGCAAATACCTGAGTGCTGCTCCCCAGCTATGCTTGTATTAGAGCTGGAGCTATTCCTTCTTGAACATCTGAAAACCCTCAGCACATTGTGAATGTTACCTGAAATGGCCAACTCAGGGCTAAAGGGAAAAGACCTCTGCACTGAGGAATTCAGTGTTTCCCTGCGAGCCAAAAACTGGAATTAACTGCTTCAATCAACAGAGAAACAGGCTCTTGATATTGTTCAAGCCCTAGATGTATTTGCATGCCAGCAATGGCATTTTATGGCCACTCTTTAAAATATCAGAAATTTAAATTGCCTCATAAACACAGCTGGAAGGGCTAAATGCCCAGGAAAACACTAAACTAGTGATGACAGGAGAAGCAGAACACATTGCAGCAAACTGAAAGCCTTTGGGCCAGTATCCCACAAGCCAACAGGCCACTGGAGAAAACTGCTATTCCTCCACATGTCCATGAAATGTAGAGATCATTTACTATAATGTTTTAATGCTAATCTTCCAAAATACCAAACTTTTGGATGTAGTATCCTATATTCTTCAAACACCCAAATATTAAAGTTTCCTCCCAGCTCCATGTTCCCTTTTTCCTGTCTCTGAACACACGCTCACAGAATGGCAAATCCCACACTGACATCAGATGAAGCTGGGATGGAGATTAAACACTTCTTTTAAAGTCACTGCTTGTTGAGATGCCATCCTTGAGAGCCAGGTATGAACCTGAAAGAAGTATTAGTACTGCAGGGAACTTGGATTTTCAAATGAATTCCCTTTCCAAGCAGAGATGGCAGTGCCTGTGTCCCTGCAGGCACACTTCGAGTTAATCCCATCGATGGGGTTATTTATCCAGCAGGGACATTCAGGAGGGATGTGCAGAGTGGGATCTGGAGTGGGGCTGTGCCCTGGAATTTCACAGCTCATCAGCTTTGCTTGCTGCATCAGGCTGCTCTTCACACCCAAACATAAGACCCTGGAGCAAATCAGAGGAAGATGATGGAAACTGCCTGCCCACCCTCCCCTGGAATCTGTCCTTCCTGGAACAGAAAGGCTTTGTCATTTGCACCTTACTTTCACTGAACTGGCTCTTTGTGCATATGCCTCAGGGTCCGATTTATTTCTTTTTTAAATACTGATTTCCACAGGACTCAAAGTCAGCTTTATTTTACAGTGCAAACCGGTTCATATCCATATGTAGACAAGACTAAAACTTGAGACAAGACAGGGAATTGTTTTGGTGCCCCTGGGACTGGGCAGTTCTTCCTGCAAGTCCAGCAGTTTGCAGGAGTTTGAGTCAATCTGCTTCGGACAAAAGCAGAGCCCACCCCAGGAGAGCCCCAGGGCTGCTGTGCCCTCGCACAGAGCTCTGTTTGCTCAGGGTGGCTGCGGAGAGGGCAACTCACATCACTCCTAAGATGTTAATTGGGACCCTCCTGGGTGTTTTTGTAGGCAAGTTCCTGCTCTTCAGGAACTGCTTCCTGATATTTCTCCTTACTTTTTCCTCCCGGGCTACTCACACTGTTCTCTCCCTTATCTTCCTCTCCAACATCTGAAAAAGAGGGAAATCGCTTGCTCTAATTTTTGGCAACAGCACCTCCAGGGTTGGGAGTCACGGCGCTAAAGGGCTCTGTGCACCTTATACACGGCTGGGACAAGGACCCAGAGTAAGCACTTCTGGGCCAAATTAAAGGGTCTGCAGAACTGCATAAACAACTCTAGAAAATGCCTTTCCTGGGCCTCTGGAGTGCAGCATCCAGGCTCAGAGGGTATCCAAGCCCCGGGTGCTTTCTGCACAGACTGAGGAGGAGCTGAGCCCATCCAGCCCTGGGGCAGCACACACAGCTGCTGCAGCAGGACAAGGCACTGAAAACCAGCAAATTCAACAATTCAAATTATCAACAGCCTCAGCCCGCAGCTCCTGCGCCTGGCAGCTCCAATAGATCCGACACAAACCTGGCAGCCCACACTATTCCCCCCTCTGCTGCTGATTCACTTTTGCACCTCGTGTCCTCCACATTTACCTGGTGATGTTATCCTGACACCTCGCAGGGTGGAGCCAGCATTAGTCAGAGTGTGCTCGCACTCTGCAGTTAACTCGACAAGTTCTCACTGTCTTAGCCATTGTTATTCCCTCCTACCTGTGCCTCTTGCAGGCGCCTGCCTGGGCTTACAGGCACTGGATGGAATTCAAAAGCGCTTTCCTCTTTTTCCTGTTTCACAGAGAGATGAATTCTGCAGAAGTGTCACCCAAATGGACGCCACCCAGTATTTAGCGTACCAAGATAGGAATAAGACAAAAACTTGGAAACTCCCTGTAATTCCCGCACTAATCCCTGTCCCAGGGGAGCAGCTCTTGGCCAACACCGGCTAATGTAAATTGTCTATCACAGCACTGCTGAGCCCACAGTCACTAATGACAAACTCTGTTTCCTCTCCCTCGGTTCTCACAGCTTCATCCTACCCAAATTCTCTTGGCTCTCACCTTTTTTCTTCTCAGTGGGATCCTCAGAAGCTTCAACAATGGCCTATTAACACCTCTGCCATTCCCAATTCCCTGTTTTAGCTCTTTTATAACAATCATACTGATATGCACCTTTCTGCCATCCTCTCCCATCCAAATATTTGCAATTTCCTTTGGCATTTTGGCCTTAACATGGCCAATGCTGTATTTCTGTGTTTTTCTCCACACCATCCTACCTAGTCCTTTTATTATTATTCTGTTATCGTTTCTCGTATCACCTGCCGTTCATCCAGATTTGTGAAAATTCCGGCACATCTTCCCTGGTGATATTTTCAAATTCCTTTTTTGTTTTTTTTCTTCCTGAAGGGCTGATGCTTTATCTCAGCTCTACTGATCCTTCCTCTTTAGTCCTCCTCCTCCAGCACTCCTTGCAAACAGACCTGTTGAGACCATCCTGCCTTGCCCAGCAATTCCTCTGCTGCTTTTCTTTGAGCTAACACATCCGTGCGGTTTGTGCATCTGTGCTCCTTTTTCCCCAAAAACACTCACTGGCCTGTGCTAAAAGGCTATGGCTTTCTTCTGCAAAGGACTCTTACAGTAAATGTTAGTAGGAAATCAACCAGTTAATATCGGTTCAAGGGGCAGCATGGAATAATTAACGCCTTTCCACTGACAGTAATACAAACACACATTTCCACCCGTGCCCTCTTCGTCTCACCCGCCTTTCTTGCGAGGATCAGCTCCTGCTAAGACCTGCAAACACACATTTTGTGTCTTGCTCAGAGCCTCGGGCAGCGCACTCATCCCTAATAAGGATGTTTCCCAACAAAAGCCTGTCACCTACCGATGAGACAATAGTTTCACAGGACACAACTGGTCACGATAACAATGGTGATAAGGTTGCACAATAATCCGAAGAAAGACAGATCCCAATTGCCGCTGATTGCACTGACTTAATCACACGTGAAGGTTTTTCACAAGTGCTCCAAGTGTGCTCTTCCCTTCCCTGATTACTTTGACAATCCACAGAAAATAGAATAGGTTAAGATTTCTGCAAAGGTAACTCTTTCAGTCACGAGTTTGCACACTTTCTGAGGGAACATTTTTAGCTTCCCAGCATAAAGAAATGCGTTAAGATGGTATTTTCTGCTCTCCACCTTCCTCATCACGAAGTGTGACAGGAACTGCCTGCTCTCCAGCCTACAAAAAAGCCAGAGTGTGAGAGCTGCTCATTTCCCTCTAAGCAGCACCTGAGTTTGAGAGCTAGGGAAGGTTTTGCTGTGCCTCCCTCCGCAGGTGAGCTGCAGCGATGTCTGGAGAGAAGCATCAGCGGCGGGATGTGCCCATGATCGTGTACGAGCCGCACCACGAGCGCTACAGACCGGAGCCCTCTGCCCCGGAGTTCAGCCAGGAGGGTGAGTGGGGCTGGCACAGAGCCCTGGGGCTGCTTTACAGCTCAAATCCCAGCACAGCCTTGCCAGCACCGGCTGGGTTTACAAACGTGTCTGTGCCGGCGTATTAAACCCAGGGTTGGGATGGGATCTCCTAATAGAAACATCATTCAAATGGCAATAAATATTTTTGTTGGTTTAGTTAATATTTTTTTTAAAACATGCTTTATTTCAGCTGTATCTCAATGATTTCGTATTCCTAACGTGCTAATGTTCAACCATAATGCTCTGTACGTGGGTGGGCTGTGTCCTGCTTAAATTGTCATTAGTTTTACAGAGGACTGGCTTTTCTTTGCCATCCCTGCTGGCCAGAGCTGCCCTCCCCGGGCGAGCTCAGCAGCCAGGCTCTTACAGGGATGAACAATCCCTGCCCATGGGGGAAGCGCTGACAATTCAGCTGCAAGGGGTGCCACGAGCTGATGCTCTCCTGGGTTGGCTTTTCCTTCTGGAACCAGGCACTACTCTCACACCTACACAAGTACCTCACAACACTCCCCATCTTCAGTGATTGTACGTTCGTTACCTTCCTATTACTGAGGAAATTGCCATTTACTGGACAGGACTGGAGAAAAAAACAATCGAATGGGAGATCAGGTAGTAACTAATAAGGCTCCATGTAATGCCTGTCAGTCGTGGGTCTCTAAACCTGACTCATCTTCAGAATATTTCACTCTGATCAGCTACCCCTGTAAATATTTTGGTATATATCTGATATATCCCTGTAAATATATCAGAGATAAATATCTCTGATTTTCAGAGATCTCTCTGGCCTCTTTCTAAGCTCAGAATGGCTTGCAAGGGACTGGGGAGAAGGAGTGAGCACTTGTGAGCACTCAGCCAAGGCACAGGCACTGCACACACCCAGCACTGAGCTGCAGGGTCTGGTCCTTGTCTGCAGGAAGCAGATCCTTCTGACATATCGAGCTCATCAAACTCACTTGTACTAGAACATTCCTTTTCTAGATTGGAAGGAAATTATTTAGTTTTTAAAATTTTTTACATTTTTTCCCCCTACAAATAACACCCCCTAAAAGCCAAAGAAAAGATCAAACAGAAAACTTCTCAAAACCAAAAACACCATCCCTCACCACCACAAAACCCAAATGCCATTGCAAATCTCTACCACTTCAGGCAAGCTATTCAAGAAAATACGTTTTCTTCACCCTTGCCACTGTATTTTATCTCACTCTGGAAAGTTCTGGTTTTATATTCCATTTTTGTCCCTGTGGGCTCATTTCCTGGTTGCACCCACATCGTTTGTGAAAAGCCTGAGCACAGGCTGGGCTCCCAGCTCGGGGCTGCTCTGCCTGGGGGTGAGGGTTTCTCCAATGCTTGACCTACCAAGATTTCTCTTAGGGACTGTCCTCCTGCCCCAGACCAGTCCTGTTTGGTACCACATCCACACTAGCTGGCTGTAAAGCTTTTTACATTTATTTTGAATTTATTAATGAATGTATTTTTTTATTACAGTCATTTATTTCACCTCAGGTAGGCTGATAGCATTCTTAATTTGAAGGAGTACCAAACTGAAAAAGCTTGAGATGTCTTAGTCACCACCTTCCCTTCTCCCAAAACAGAAGGAAAAAGATACTTCGACTTTTGTTTTCTAGAACAAAGGGCATGATGAAATAAGTTTGTTGAAAGCTGATGAAGTTTTAAACTAGTAAAAAGGCTCTAACTACTCACAGTAAGGGTACTTACCACTGAAGGTGGAAATACTGTGGCTCCTTTATCAGTGGAGTCCTTAAATGAAGATTGAGTATCATGTCAGTGTTATGCTGGAATGCTGGAGTTGCTGCCTTTCCTAAAAAATGCTTTGATTTCTCAGATTTATAATAAAAGTGAGACCAGCCAGTCGCTGCAGGCTCTTGTGGCTTTGCAGAGCCATGGATCAGTTCAGGGCTGTTTCTCCCTGTGCTGGATTTGGCACTCCCTGCGAGGCCCCTCTTGTCTCACTCCATGGGGCTTTTGGGAGGCAGAAGCTGTTGGTATTTTTACATTTTGCCCTTTGTTTTTCTTTGCACAGGGGGCTACGAGTACCCTTCTCCCCCACCTTACTCCTACCGAGAAACCACCATTGTCGAGGAGCCCGGTGAGCCAGGGCTGGTGCTGCACACCAGCAAAAGTGAAATGGGTTCGGGTTCAACATCTACAGAGAGGGTGGGTGGGAGGTTTCTGACCCAATCACAGTCTCATAAGCTGGAAAATTTCCACAGAAATGTCAGAAGATAAACGAAGACAGGGGACTCAGATTGCATTTTTCCAGCATTAGCCAATCTACACAAATACCCATCAAAACAAAAATAAAAAACAAACCAAAAAGGCTCAAAGCCAGGGCTTTCAGAACAAATAATCTTAAGGCCAGTGTTGCTATTCTTGTCACCTTTATGGAAGTGGAGAAGCTCAAAGGAGATGCTGAGGGACGGCTTTGAAGAGGAGTCAATAACACCCCATACAGCAGAAAGGAGACAGATTTTAAAATATCCCTAAAACCAGAAGGCACTTGAACTCTGACATACTCTGTCCTATCTAACAGATACCTTCCCACTCCTCAAGTTTTGCCTCAGGCTACAGTGCGAAGTTGTACCCTAAACACATTTTAGGATCCTAATTTTTTTTTAACTGAAAACATTTCTGAAAAAAATATCCTTCATGTACCTACAAGGGGCATGCCTGTCAGGGAATATGAAAGTCAAGTCTAGACTGCAAATACATGAGCTAGAGACTAACTGGGGACAGCACCAGCAGCTGTTTGATGGCACTTAGGTGTAAGAGTAACTGCTTTGATGAACTTCTCACAACTACTGAAAAGTTGATCCAGGAAGTTCCCCAACATCCTTCAAATCCCTTCTTCAGGGAGAACAAGTATTTTCATATTGTTTTAAATATCAGAAGACAAATCCTCAGTGTCAGAGTACATCCACCAGAGGGTGGTGGGGACTGCCTGACTGGGGATTACCCCACAGACAATTCCCTGTGTATGTCCTTATCTGAGCAAACACTGGCTGGTTTTAGGTGCAGTGTATTGGGATACACACAATAACCAGCACAGTGGTTCTTAGGATAAACCTGAAATCAACAATTAAGCACCCCCCATGTTAAGAACCCACATTCTCCCAATTGAGGCTTTATAATTTGCAAAGTATTTCCTGTGATTCTAATTTGCTTGCTTCTCTTCCCTCCTGAACTCAGTTTATTTGGTGCCTCAGCCTCCCATCATCGTGGCAGGGATCTTCTCCAGCAAACCAACATCCACAATCTGTCCTTCCTGCCGCCAGCACATCACCACCCAGGTCACCTACAGACTGGGCAAGCTGTCCTACCTCCTGTGCACCAGCCTGTGCATGGTTGGGTAAGTTTTCATGGGCACTGCGCACATTCAGCATAACAGAAGGTTAAAAATGAGTAATTAAAAATCAAAGTTCTAGTTAGCGCTTATACAGACAGTTTGCCCTTCTCCACTTGATGAGAAGCCATCCTGTCCTTTCTAGATACAGTCATCATGGCTACAGGGGATGCAAACTTGCTAAATTTACCCAGTTACGTTTCACTTTTCATAAGAGAAGCAGAAATTAGTACAATGTTGTCTACTTCCCAACTGTAATTTAGATTCAGGCTCAGAAACAGACTCATGCATAAGATGTCAGAAGTGAAGAAGATTAATTTTTTGGAAGATACATTAATAGACTTGGGAAAGAAATGGATTCACACAGTGAAAAGGCAGAGAGAACAAGGCAGGGGGAAATCACAGCTGTGGCCAGCAGAAAGGGAAAGCCAGTAATAATTCTGTGCATGTCCATCTCCTCTTTGGCTCCAGGTGCTGCTTTGGATGCTGCTTCGTCCCTCTCTTTGTGAAGATCTTCAAGGATGCAGATCATTACTGCCCATGCTGCCAATTTCACATTTACAGATACAAAAGACTATAGAAACAAAGTTTATGCAACCAGATGATGTAAAGCCTCCATTTCCTAATGACAAGATTCTGCACATGAAACTATTGCTAGGAAACCCACAGGACTGTGCTTAGGTTCTGCAGCCCCCTTGCTGGTGAGCCCACCTGGTAAGCTCCAGTTTACCACCACATGGTTGGACTGGCTTTAGAACAAAGAACACTTCCAAGACTAACTTGCAGTGTTTATGCTCCATTTGACTCGCCCTGTGCTGTGAAGTTTCCAGTTGGTGAGTACTTCAGCTCCTCTCCAATCTCCCACCCAGCTGGGACACAGACTCCTCTCAGCCCACCAATAACCAAGGTCTGGACATGGATGTTTCAGAGAAGCTCTTACCTTCTCTGCACTGGAACTGACTGGTTGGGATTTCATTTCTCTCTGCTCTTCTCCCTACAGGATCTACCCCTTGCAGGGCTGTGGGTGGTAGTGTAGCTGATTATTTATTAACAAAACACTAAGTTATGAGACTGTCTTTACTCTCTTATGCATGAGGTAAGAAAATAAACCTGTTATTGTTACAATACTGGCAAAACATCTGCTGTCTGCGTTGCTGCCATGGCCCGAGCATGAGATGCAGGTCACTGGGACACCCCCTTTACATTAACAAGCTACAATCCAAAAAGCAAACACACAAATAAAAAAAAAAATCAGCAAACACAGCTTGAACAAAGCCACCACAACAAGGTCTTTATTTTGCCTCTTGACCTTCTCATTGCAGTGCATCATCTCCCAAAGCAGGACTTACTAGACTTTACCTTCACACAGAACTTTATAGTCACTTACCTTGTGAAATCAAATATCTGCAATTACAATGCCCAGAAGCTGTCCAGACCCTTCTCAACACTGACAGTAGCAGTGTTACTGCTGTCTGGAAAAATAAGCAGAGGAAGAGAAGAAACTCGTGTATTTCCATGTTATAACATCATGAATACTTTCACATTGGCACAGAGTGTGCTGAGGGCAGGGGAGTGTGTGGCAGCAGCACTGAGCTGCTCCCCAACCCTTCTCTGGGCACTGGGGCTGCACCACTGGGCACTCAGAGAACTTAAAGAGCTCCTTATCCAAACCCTGGCATGGCAATGTGTGACCAGTGTCCCTGCAGTGACCAGCGCTCCTGTCCCTGCAGTGTGACCAGCCCTGGGGCACCGCCCGCCACCGCCCCCTGCCGGGCACGGGGCGCACTGCGCGCTCCGCCCGCGGGGACACCGGGAAAGGGGTCAGAGTCCCCAGCAGCTCCTCCAGCACTGTGACACAGCGAGGACAAGCCCTGGTTGTTGGACACTGGGGCCGTAGAAACGAGCTCCAGAAACAGCAATGCCCACCAGCCCTGTCCCCCTGAGCCAGCTGTCACAGACTGCATCAGAAACTGCCCCTACCGAGCTGATCCCACAGTTTAGTTAAGCTAGGCTGGGCATACGCAATGATTTTTACTTCAACACCTACACCACTGCAGCCTTTAGACCACAGAAACCCATCTTCAGACTGAGACGTGAAAAAATGTAATCAATAGATGTAAAAACAGTTAAACAACCACTTTCCCGCCCTACATGAAACCCAGAGCCAACACCCGGAGCAGCTGCCCCAGCTCTCACTCCTCTGTACCAGTGACTGTCCCTCTCCTGATCACCCAACCCACTGTCACCTCATGGAATACAAACCCACAAGGATTAAGGCAGTCACAGATGGCAGCACAACATGTTTTACCAATTTACACTTTTTTTTTGGTATGTTAAGATTTTCCTCCACTTTAAAATCTGTCTGTGAAATCACAAGCATTACTATTAATTAGTGGTAAATAATGCACCAAGTCAGTGACAATAATCAGGAAAGGTTCAAAACCCAAATCCACACGAATATACACATGGTAAAGAAATTATATATGACTTGAGATGTGCAAGAGGTATTTAACAGAAGTAGTTAGGACATTTTTACACCACTACATATAGGTGCAATAGTTTTACACAATTATTTAATTAATTAATTTCCTGCTATGCTTGGTATACAGCTAACTTCAATATACCTGGGGCAGAAATTAAATAGAATACAGATTTGAAGCTGGATTAGGACATACCACATGTGAACATTTCCCCCTTTTTCTGACCCCAAAGACCAGGCAGGTTTAACAGACAGCAATAAATGACACTTGCTGCTCTCACATCGAACAGCGACACTCACCACCTCAATACCAAAATGTTTCAGGAAAAACAAGGGCTCAAAACATGGAATCTGACGTACAAGTCAGAATTTACTTTCTGGCCAGCACACCTTACATTATTAATGCCATTCCTGACACGTAATTTGCCTGAATTTTGTAAACTTCATCTACTTAATCTAACCAGAATCGGAGGGACCCAAGAGCTGTAACTCAGACTCCTCTCCAAAATGAAGAGCCAAGACACTACAGCAGTGTTTAACCCAGGCTATTTTATTTACAATATGTACAGTTCCTACAGAAAACGATTTCTCACAGAGGATATCACACAGCAACCCCCCAGTGTGGCTCCGATGCAGGTGCTGCCCCCACAGCCAGCGCAGCGCCCGCGCCGGGCACTCCGGGGCTGGCACGGGAGGCTGGCACGGCACGGCACGGCACGGCACGGGGAGGCTGCAGGAGCTCCGGAGGGCAGCAGCTGAGGTAGATCCGGGATGCGGGAGGCACTCGCTCTGCTCGTCCTGCGGGGAGCCCACGGCCTCGTCGGGGTCGCTGTGCCAGCCTGGGTGGCTGAAGGGGGCTGGGGCTGGCTGTCACTCTCTAGTCAGCAACAATCACTGGTGAGATCTGCTCAGATTTCACAGAATGCTTTGGACTCCTTTAGGATAAAAGGCACTATGTAAATCTACAGGAACAACGCTCTATTTTTGCAGGGAGAATTCGGATGGGCTGTTAACAACATGTTGCTCTGATGCTGTGTACCATGAAATTACATCCTTATTGCTTAACACTTATATTACCATTACCTTAATTTAATGCACTCACTGTCTATTATCCAGATAATTCCAAAATCTGAATAAAGAAATGAAAAGCATGGCAATTTTGAAGACTGTATTCTTGTAAATTTTTTAAAATGAACTGAAAAACATACTGCACCTGAAAACCCCTCCTGCCCTCCTCTTCACAGGCGTTTCCACATTTGAGTAACAAGTTACTTGTGCTGCAAATCCTTCAGTAATTGAAAACTGCATGGGGAATGCCTCAACGTATGGACTTCACCAAATTAGTGTGGGAACAGCACAAATACTGAAGCACATAAAATCCAATCATCTAAGACCCAAAAGGCACCCAAAATCTACTGTTAGCAACTTTTTATTCTGAAATAGGAAGGACTGTGTTTCTTAAGATAGTCCCTAAAAGCTGCCACCATCCTATAAATTAATGTGAAAACTTAGTGACATTCAGATACAAGCTCAATTTCATATCAGTCTAAACAACACTAAATATAATTAGGGCTTACTACTGCTGACCAGAGCCTCTGATCCCAGAAAGAGTTTGGAAACAAATTGTAACATTTACTGAAAGCCTGTAGAGACAATGCAAGTACCAGTAAAAACACCCCTGGGATGGTGCAATTCTCACCAGCTTGATGGAAATGCAAAGCAAAGGAAAGCTTTCTCCACTTAAGGCATGCCAGTTAAGCACTTCTCTCTATCACTAACCTACACACTCAGACAACAAAACCAAAGTAAACAACTAGTTTGCCTTGACTGGAAATAAGAGACAGTTAAAAGCACTGCAAAATACAAACTAAAAAGAGAATTAAACATACCTAGAACTTGCACCTTCTGTTTTGGTTATGAATACAGGGAACACATTACAGAGGGAATCTATTACTCTATAAAGAGACCTTACCTCTAGAGACTCCAGATTTCACTTTACACCATTTATAATATTAGACTTGAGAATCTGGACCACAAAATTTTGTACAGGCAGGCAGAGTCCAGTCTACCACAAAGACTCTACTACAAGCTTTACAAACAAACTAGTAAAATAATTTTTCCATTTCTCTTTTTTGTACATGGCTCCTTTCCTGGAAAACCTTTTATTTGTCAAGCTCAAATGTGACTAGTTAGGACATAAAAAAACCAAGCCCCCAGAAAACCTCCAAACCCCATAGCTATTAAAAAGAAACCCCCACAAAGTTTCCCCAAAACAACCAATGAGGATTATACAATTGTCAACACTTAAGGAAAAAGAAAACCACACCTTTAGCAAAATCTCATGAATGAAAACGTTTCCCAAAACTCTACTTCCAAGGAGAGGAGAAATCTTCTTCAGTGTCCATGTCATCACTCATCAAAAAAAATTTTATAGAAAATTTTATTCAACATACAACATTTTCCAGCAAAAAAAGGCAATATACAGGAAGAGGAGTTGTACACTGAGGCTACAGAAACAAAATAAAATACTGGAAAAGAATGTAAAATTAAGTGTGAATTGCTGATTCTATCTTTACTGCACTCAAAACTAGACACGCGGCTGGCATTAGCTCCAAAGAAAAGGAAGCAGTCTGGGGACTGAAATAAAACTACACACAATGAATATCAACATCAGTGAAATTCACTTGCAGACTCACCCAATAAAATTAACCTCCAAGTGTTAAATTGTACATGTTCATTCATTAAATATACAATTTCTTTTTTCGTTTTTTTTTTCTTCTTTTTTCGTTTTTTTTCCTCCTTTTTTATACAAAGTCAACAGCTTACTAAACACTAGTGAGCATGCCCTCTGTGCTAAAAGGCTAGTTCTTGTGTTTTCCCCATCTCTTCCCATGGTAACTAAATTAATGATATTTATAATCTTTTCACTTGCTTTTGCCAACTTTTGAGTGTCATTCTATTTGCCAGAAGATGGCATAATCAATCGCAACGGTTGGAAATTTAAAAAAAAGACCCAAATATCTCTTTTTAGGACTCGGGGCATCCACTTGGCAAAACGGGATGCAAAGTATTGACTAAATTAAATGAAAACTAGTTTATTAAAAAAGATTCTATGAAGCTGGAGGAGACAAAAATCCCAAATAAGTGCCAACAATGTACACAATGAAGTAGAGATCGCTATTTATTGATGATGTGAGTTTTTCTTTTGCATTTACAAATGCACAAAAATGTCATTTAAAGTATAACTGAAGGAAATAAATCTGATGTGAGTCTAAACATAAGACTTACTAGCTGCAGTGATGGTGAACACCACATGGGAAGGGCAGCCAGTCAGCTTATGCCATCTATAAACGTACTACAGACAAATAATTTTGCCAATGTCAACTGTTCTACTAAACTCTTCCCTCATTATGCTGACAATTGCCTTGCATTACGTTTACCATAAAATAACTCTCATTGGCATCCAAGCTTTTATAAAAACACCTTCATTTTGCTCAAAAAGGGCAGTCAATAGATACAGAGAAGCCAAACTGAACAGCCTCAACAAAATAAAATTAACATCAGCAGCAAATCCTCTTGCTGAAGACTTCAGATATAGTGCACGTGTACCAAAGTTCTACAGTTGTTAAAAAGGTGCACACACACACTTATTTTTGTCCCTTGCCTTGACAATCTGGTTAAGTAAGTCAGTTATGGATTTTAATAGCTTTTTCAAGGTAAGTGTAGCGACTTCTCTTTGGGGCTTTATTGAAATGGTCAAGCCCTAGCCATGGCCTTGGATGAGACATGTTGCCTAGAAAAGAAAAGAGAAAAAAAATAATGAAGTTTTAAGACTAAATTGGAAAAACGTTTCCATTACACAAACTAGTCCTGTGTGCTCTGCCCATGGTTTGCTGGGAGTCACAGGGAGGGCAGAGGAGTGCAGAGCAGCCCCACAGCCAGCCAGGCAGGGCTTTCCTTCCAACAGCACATTCCCCAGCTCCTTCTGCATCAGGTACCTGCTTTTTCTCTTCTTCAGCCACCTACAGGAGTTTACAGCACTGAAGGATGTTCTAAAGCAAAATAACCACTGTTATAACTTATGGCCAGAGGCACATCAGAGTACCAGCTTCCACCAAAGTGCTGAGCCTGTTTCAAACAGGGAGGAATCTGCCACTGAAACAGGACAACCAACAGTATTCACCATAATCTCTGCTATTCCTATCACCTGGTTTAAGTGGGAATATCTGTTAAATTCATGTAAAATGCAAATAATGCTAATTAAGAAATCATGAAACTGACTCTCTCCTTTATTTTCCATGAAAAACCCTAGTCACTTAAATTGCAAAGAAAATATACAGATTTTTTATTTGTTCAACCCAATATTATTTATTCTACTGCTAGGTTTCATGAAAAACCACAGTCCACATACTTCTTGCAAATGGGAGAAATTCTCTTTTAAGATAGTCTCAATGCAGAGCATCCAATGTTCTTTGAAGTGAAATGATAAAGGCAGAAGCTAAAGAGGCCCCCAGCAAGGGAAGCACATTCTACATTCAAAGCCATCAGCTGCAACCACTAAAGCATAAAACATGTGACCTTGTTGGTTGCCTGCATCTGCATTTTGTGATAAATTTTCTTCAATCAAAATGATTTTGTTTTTTTTTCTTGTTTGACAAAATGGTCAATATCAAATTAAAAGAGAAGTGCAAATCTTAGAGGGAGAATTTGAATGGCTGGTGCCAGCACAGTCATGGCTAATGTCAGTGTACTTTGGCAAAAGCAGAGGGGCAGAACTGACATCAGCTATGCCAATCAAACTGGACAATGCCACAGCTTTGGGTCCATCTGTCCAGTGTGTTAAAATTTAGTATTTGTAGAAATTAACTCTATCAAAGCATACCCTATCACAGGGATTAATTCCATGAACTCTCAAATTAAAACCTTTTGCTCTCACATTCCCTACAATTCCCACAAACAGTTCAAGTTCTCCCTTTTCCACATTCTGACATGTTTTGTGCCTTTGACCAGGTCACCTGGTTAGTTTTTCAAGCTGTTTTGGCACCACTGGCTCTGCCTTGCTCACCAAGTCCAGCAGCTCATTCCAGACTATTGGCTTTCCCTCCTTAACCAAGAGGGATGACTCCCAGAATAAAAAAAATTAGGACTCTGTTTGCTCTGACCACATAAGAATGAGTTTATCTGTCTGTGGAGAAATGTCCACCTCCAAGCTGACCATCCAGAGACCCCCTCACAAGCAGCGTACAGTGCCACACTCCTGGGCTCTGGGGTGACTTGTGCAGCTGCAGGCATTCACAGCTCTGACAAGCCATGAGCCACAACTCTGCCTGTGCTACATACACAACAAAAGCACTGTTTGCTAGGCTCCTGCAAGTGCCCAGTAATAACACAGGTCTAACTCTCTGCAGGTTTTGAAATAAATGGACAGTCACAGGATTTCTTTACAACTGTTACATCCATCCAGAGCACAGCTGGGAAAAACTGGAGAAAGCTTGACCCTAGCAAAACCTACCACAAATCCAGAATTCCTAATTGTCAGAAAAATAGAAGTGCAGAGAGTCAGTGCAACCCACAGAGAGGAACACAGCTAAGCTGGGAGAAGAAACCCCAACGAATTCAAGGGTTTCAATGGATCCCTGACTGTGGATGCAAAAGTGCCATTCCCAAACAGAACTCTCCCAAGAAGAAAAGGAGATTTGGATTTAGAAGCACTGGTGCAGCTGCCCAGAGGAGCTGTAGCTGCCCCATCCCTGAAAGTGTCCAAGGCCAGGTTTGATGGGGCCCTGAGTGACCAGTGTGGTGTGTGGCATCCATGGAGCAGGGTGGAATGGGATGCTCTTTAAGGCACTTCCCAGCCCAAAGCATTCTATGACTACAAAAACACTCCTGTGGTGGAACTCCTGAAGGATTAACCTGGTTTCTCCCATGTGTAAATGTCTTAAGAAAATAGAGGTTTAAATGTCAGTCAAGTGAACAAGATGGAAAGTGTATCCAGAGACAAATTTAGATGGAGCTGTGTTTGTACCTAGGTGAATCATCTCTTGAGGGAAAAAAAACATCTAAATAGTATCTAATTGACATATTTAATGCTCTTGTTAGAATCTTCAGATTCATTGAGGATATCAAGAATAAAGAAGAATTAACTTTTCATGACAATCAAACATGCAAGGGGGTAGATGGACAATAAAGACAAGGTGCAACTGATACTGCAAAGTATGTTATACTGATACTGGACCCATTTGTTCATTCACATGCGATCTTTTGACTCAAAAGGAAACGGATTACTTATCTGTATGCCTATAAAATACACATTCTTGGACTAACACATACATATTAACACTGTGTGCACACAGGTGTATATAAATTCCTGCTTAGCCACTGCATCAAATGTATGTCATGTAAAAAGAACAAACTCTTTCTGCATCCTGAGTTAAGGATAAACATGTAATAACAACTTGCAGAGCAACTTCAGCAGGCCAAAAGAAAAGTGATGTTGTTTAACAACTTACCAGGTTGGGACTCAAAATCTTTCAAGTTCACTTCATACTCATCTTCATTGAGATACTGGTGTCGGCCCATCATTACAATGGCAAATTTAAACTATGTGAAGAAAAACAACACAAAAACCAAGTGGTAGGATACAACATTGAAATAAAGTCTTCAAGCCTAAGTTCACAGTCTAACTTGCAGCTGGTTATAAGTAGTGTTCTTCAGGGGTTGAAAAAGGCCAATCCTGGTTAAAACCCTCATCAACAACCTGGACAATGGGACACAATAAATGCTCGGGAAATCATGAACCCACATCCTAGAATAATGTGTCCAGTTCAAGCCCTCCAGGGAAAAGACAGGGCAACAAACTGCAGCAAGTGCAGCCAGTCCAGTGAGAGCGTGAGAGGACTGGGGGAGAAGCTGGTGTACAGGAACCTCTGGGAAATGGGTTCTGTTTAGCCCAGAGAAGAAAAGGTTGACAGGGTATCTACAGCTTTCCACCACCTGAAGGATGGTGCACAGGAGCAGGCTCTTCTCAAAAAACTGCACAGAGGTGACCTCCACAAGTTGTAAAATGAAACATTCTGGTTGTGTGCAAGGAAAGCAAAGCCTTCCCAATGATAGTGCAATACACTAAAACACAGTGTCCAGAACAGGGCAGAATTCTCACCCTTGGGAGTTTACAAATTGCAACTAAAAAACCCTGCACAACCTGACTGAGTCACGGGCTGCTCTGAGCAGGAATGTAATGTGGGGGTGGCTTCTAAAGTTCCACACCACCTACACTTTTCTGGGTTATTTTAATGTTTTGCAGAATATCTCTCTTGATGCAGTATAGAAATACTGATCCTACCCACCCTAACTAATTAGTCCCAGAAAAAACCTTATTTCAGTCAAGCAGCTGTTCTATCACACAAAATCTACACGTGTCCCAAGTCTGTGGTGTTCCAACCTACTACAATAAACTCATTTAGGATTTACAGTCAGCAATAAAAACTCTCCCAACTTGAAATTACCTTTTCAAATTCTTTTTCTTGTATGTCCAGCATTGTCTGAATCCGCTTCATAACCTCTCTGAAGTGTTCGCCCTAATAATTACAAGATTTTTAAATGTCAAAAAAATCAAGGAAAAGAAAGGGAAACTTAGTATTTCCTGCTTTAGGCTTCATTGAAAAACAACGCCTTAAACTCTGTTATTTACAAAATCACACAAGTGTCAACATCATTCTCTACAATATGGAAGAACAGCAGGCAACTTGCTCTAAATTCAGGAACTTTAAGTATTACAGATTCATCATTATGCAAACTGCCCCATAAATTGGCCAGGCACTGCCACTGATATGTGCAAGTCAGGTTAAAGTTAAGTAGCAAAGTTAGAAAATCAGCAGCAAAACAGGAATTTGTAAAAAAACCTCATATTCTTGCTAAGCATATTACTACTTATTGTAGTATTTTTGCTCCCTATGTACACTGCCCAAAAAAGTGACAGATACCATCAATTTAAAGATTAATAATATATATTAACTGTCATAACAAGGAAACACAGAACAAATGGTTTCCACCAAAAATCACCACATAAGTTTTACTCTTTGATCAAAAAATATGGAAATTAGTAAAATTCTAATTTTAGAGTTTTAGAAGTAGAGAGATATGGATATATTTCTAATTCCCAAATTTTTAAAGTAAGTAATTTTCATACAAAGTAATGCACATGAGCTAGAAAAAATTTAGAAGCAAATGCCTAACTGCTCCCAGAAATACATATTGATATTAAGAGAATTAGGGTGACATTCAGCTGGAGCAGCACCAGAGAAAAACTTGAGAATTTAAATTAAGCTTTCAAAATTAGCTTTTGTTCTTGCACCAACTTTCAGCCCTAGCAGACAAAGCACATCAAATTACAGAAGGGATGAAATGCAAAGTCATCTCACAAAGTGATGGAGAAAGCAACCCCATTTTCCATAATCATGTCTCGGTGAGAGTAATCATGGCAGGGCCACTTTTGCTGCTGCCAAATGCCAGCTTTCTAGGTCTTGTACAGGCTCACTGAAACACTGAACAACTTGGATATGCAAAAGGAACTGAGCTGGGAAATGATTTAATCATAAAAAGGCACAGATGGGGCAGAACCTTTGCTACAAGAGCTGTGTTGTCCTGCACTTCTTGCACTAATGCATTTCTTTGACAGCACCTAAAGAAAACATCATCAGTATAATCCCACAGGGAGAAAAAGGGAGGCATACTGCACCTGGTGTATCCTCAGCAAGAACGGAATTCCAAATGTCCCAAAAACCTCTTTGTGGAAATGTGCCACTGTGATTAGCATCTCATTTTCTTTATCTATATCTACCTGGTCCAGAGGAATTTCCTAGATTCAAACAGAGAATTGTGACTCCAATCAGCTAAACTTCCACAAAAAGAAACTGAAGTTTTAAAGTAATTTTTCTAGTTATTAAGAAACTGAAAGCATTATTATTGTTATTGATTTCAAACAATTCTATTCAAAAACAAATAAAAGAACCATGTTGTTTGACAGTCTTTTACCAGAGTCCCTCATCCCTGGCATGAAAGCACCTCAGCTTCCCCTACTCAGGAAATATTCTCTGGTTTCCCTGAATGGCATTTTTGACAAGAAATCTTCTATCAGTGCAGAACTAGCTGACAGTAGCACAGGCCTCTTGTCAGCTCCTCCTTACAATTTATGCTGGGAACTTTTTATTTGATTTCTGATCTCTCAGGCAAGCTAGCAGATCTAAATGATGATATGTTTAGGGGAAAAAAAAAAAATCACACATTAGGTATCAAATTTGCCGCAAGAACCTCAAATGTATCAGAAAAGGAAACAAAACCTTCTAGAATATTAGAGTACAAAAGTGGGTTCTAAGCATAAACATTTCTATCACGAACTCTCAAATAAACCTTGGAATTACTGCTAAGACATTAAATGTCCTATGGGCAGGTTCTTGAAAGTCTTCATGTATTGTTATAAAAACAGATGTAAAACTGAAAGGATGAAACCACTATAGGGAAGCAGATGGAACAAAGGATGATCTTTTTAAAAGCATTATCTTTAAAAATACATGTGATATTATCATGTAATCTTAATACAAACATCACAGTATTTGAAGATCAGCACCCAGAAAAAGAAAATTACCACTTGAAAGAGTTTCCTCTTTCAAAGTCAGATTTTAAAGTTCCTCTAAGACAAGCACAACTTACCTCTATTCGAAACGTTCGACTTGTTGCAGGTGACAAACACTCTAACAGCTCATCCTCCTGATGGACACCAATTATTTTGTAACTTACAATTTCTAGCAGCCTTAAAGATAAACAGGAAAGAAAAGTGAATTAAAAAGAAAAAAAAAATCAATGCAACATTTCTCTCTCAAACCTTGAGAGAGATTAGTGTAGAATGCAAACCGATGCTGCTATTGTATTTGTAAAATTTTAAACTCAACCTTTAGCAAAAATTAAGCAGTAAAGCCATAAGAGGTTAAATTATTTCTGGCTCACGGCAAAAAGTCAGGATGTGCCATTATAAAATATAGGTTTCTAGTGGAGATTATTTTATATAGCCTCTTTAAATGACCTCACTTTATACCCCTGTAACTCCTGAGAAGTGAACAGCATGAAATGCTTGGATTTTAAACAATTAGTAAGTCATGACTAACAAATGCAATTGATGAAACTCAAGGATGTAACTTTATTAAATGCAAAATAAATGAATAATTGTGTAAAATTTGTATTTATAGTTAAGAAGAACCTTTAACAATGGCAACCTGGAAGCTTTTAACACAATAATATATTTCATCTGTTAATAACACTTTCTACAGTGTTTTAAATTCTACAGATACTTTGCTGCATAAAATTTGCATGATCACATAGAAGAAATCATAGTCTTCCAGCTTTACCTTAATTTCCCTGAACCTTTTTCAGAGAGTTCTACAACTTTTTTACATTCTTCTAACAGGTCCCGCACACACCCATGCTTATCTGGATATACTGTTATTTCCTGTGGAATTTGAAACACAAAAGGCATTAGAAAATCTGAAAATGTAAACAACCACATTAAAGCACAGAACACACCAGATTGTTCTCCTTAACCACTCATCTTGAAAAGATAACTTAAGTCATCACCTATGTAATTTTCAAAATTTTTGTTAACAGATCTGATTTTTTTTTACCCTTTTGGGTTTTTTTTTGTTTGTTTGTTTTGTTAGATTTTTTTTTAAATCATGTACAACTTTGTTCTAATTCTGTGTTACTCAGGGGTAGAGTGTGTGACCCATAAGCACACCCACACCAGCTCTGACACAGAAATGACAGCAAGTGTGTAATAGCTTCACTCACCTCTTCCCTAAACTGGCTATTTAGCCATATGCATTTAAAACTTCTTCTGTTTTCAAAATCAGTTATCTTCATTTTGAGCTTAAGAAATAAAAGAAAAACACTTTAGGCATACTTTGAATAGGGCAGAATTATGTTTTATAACTCACCCCAATAAAAGGAAAAGACTCTTACCTGTTGATAGTAGAGTTTTTTCGGTTGCCTAGGCTTGAAGAACTGCAGAAGATCTCTTAAAGTACCTTCATAATTATGTCTAAGAGGATTACCAGGGCCATCCCTATAACTACAGAAGGAAAGAAAACATGTTCTTAAAATCCATCTCTTCAAAATCCATCACTGCTCAGTAAATTGAAGCACCAAGAACATTTTTATTACTGGCTTCCAGTTTCACATAATTGCTAACACAGCCTAAGCACAACACACAGAACTTTAAAGATTTTTAAACACAGCAGGGCTGTGGGAACAGAAAACCATTCAGGGTGTGTGTTACCCATTCAGGGTGTGTGTTAACTCTCCTGGATGTTTACAAGCTCACCAGTCAGTGCTGCAGGCTGGCAGACCCACATTCCTCTGAAATTACTGGCATAGCAGCACATGCTTTAGATTGTAAAAGGTTAATTTGTGGAGCCATATGACACAGCAAATTCCACAGTAACCACAGAGCACTGGAAACTACAAACTACTCAAATTCTCACTGATGATGAAGGGAGATAGCCTCAGGTAACTAAAGAGCATCTACACTTCAATGAATGCAGAAAACTAAGTTTTGTGTGTGCATTATTCCTATACACAGAGCTATAATACACTAGTTTCTCCTACAGTTTTATACAGATTCAAATCTAGTTTTACACAAACATGTAAAACCACCACTTGAACCAGAAATATCCCTCTGAGCACCTGTGAACTTGTTAGATTGTCATCATCTTCATAAAACCTCATTTGCACTTTGAGGTAGGAGGGGGGAATTCTGTGGACTTAACTCCTGCATTTAAACTTGTAAAATCAGCAAATATACTGCTTTTATGTGCTGTTTCTGTTCTCCTCCATTCTAGAAATCTGCATTCACTGAAACAGCACCTGCATTAACTTAGCAATTTATCCCACAGCATCAGGTTTTGAAGTAATTAATGATTTTTAAAATGACATTTACTAGAACTCTTCTAAAACATGCAATTCTTTGAGGCTCTAGAGACAGACATTGCAATACTTCAACTGTCAAAGCAACCTGCTGTGTTTGCCACAAAGGTAACATCTTACTGGTAGAGAATTAGTTAACGACCTGGAAAAGGCTAATTTTTGAGGAACAGCTTAGACACAGAATATTAAGGAATTCATCTTACCCTTGGGACTTGAAAAACTGTAATAGCATTGGATCCGTGTTAAGTCTCTGAGCGACTGTCTTTGCAACCTGAAAATAAATTTTCGGTTAGTTCTGAATTGTTTCACACATTTATGACATTGCTCTACAATTTTACAGTCATTCATTCCATGACAGGAACATTATGCTACTGGAATTCTGAGAGAACCCTCTATGCCTACCTCCCCAAGGCTAAATAAACTAGTATTGTTAGCTTCTGAACAGTTGACACAGAATAAGATATTCTAAGGAAAAAAAACAGGAAACTGTTTTATTACATAAGTTACTGTTGCCAAAAGGTCATGAAATCCACAATTGCTCCATTCTTATTTTGCTTGTTTTTGTTGTTTGGTTGCTTTTTGCTGTTGGTTTGTTTGTTTGTTTTTTTTAATATAGTATTAGAGAAATAAGGACCACTTGCTCTGAAGATTCCCACTCCTTCAAGGAAACAAAAGAGAAACGGGACACATGCCTGAAAGTAATTCATCCTATTGGATAAAGTAACAACAAAGCCTGGGTCATTTGGGATGGTTTTATCACAGAAAATGACATCCACACGGTGATAGAGGTCTCGGAAGTATTCCTTAGCTGTTGGGAGCTCGCTGTTATCATTTTCTGGGTCATCCCTACAAGAGCAAACAAATAATGATACCATTACACATCACACTGTTACACACATAGGCAGCTGGGGCTTTTAAAAACATGTTCTACAGTAAGTCAGCAACAGTGGAGAGATAGAGAGATGAAGTTTAGAAACCTTTAGCAAGAGCCACCACTGGTACACAGTAGGACTGGTGCAGCCAGCAGTGACCCAGAGCCCGGCGTGTCTGTGCTGCAGGGCCCGGCGGCCTCGCCTGCTGTGCTGCTCCCTTGGCAGCCTGGCCCTGCTCTTGGCTCCTGTGGGTCCACAGCACCACTGCAGCAGGAGCTGCCCCTCCCTCCCACCCAGGCACATCCCTGTGTGTCTGTACCAATGATGCACAGCTTTCCAGGAACCCCTGTATCAATCACTTTGCACAGAGGCCGGATGGACAACATTCCTTAGCACAGAGAGGCAGAACAGTGGGCATAGGGGCTGGTTTGGGTCGCTCCTGACTGGTACCCCAACTTCTCTGCAGAGAAATAGCACCAGGGTACGAGCTGTGCACTTACCCAGGAGTCAGCAGCCAGCCAAGGGTGCATAACACCAACTGGGTCAACTGGGAATGCGAGTTCCAAGGCATGACATGAGAAATACATTCATCTCACATAATCTGGGGTAAGAGTGCTGAAGATAGACTAGCTGGCTTCCACCCACTGTCAGCCCATGGAGAGAAACAGAGCAACACAGTTGGGTGTGACCATCAGGAGTGAGAGCATAGAAATGCTGATTTATAGCCCTGCCAAGCTTATGAAAGATTCTTTTATTGGATACAAGATGCAGGAGCTCCCCTTGCCTTGGAGAAATCTCCAGCTGAAGCACCAGTACACCCACGAGAGGCATGTGCTCAGGCAAACTAGGAGCATCTCATCACCACAGACCAGTAAGGACCTGACTGTGAGCACAAGGGAGAGGCAAAAAGGGAAAGCAGTTTTTTAGTGTAGTTCTGGGCTGAAAGAGCTCCAAGAGCCTTGTCCAGTGGCCATGGTACTGAGCCCAAGATCTGAAATGCTGGAAGGCTCCTTGGTGTCTGCATTACAGTGGCTCCAGTACAAAGCTGCACAAATCAGATGCATTGCTGAACACACTCTGGTAATATTATGAACTATTTTAGGTTATTGGTTTTATAAACTAGGAGGACACCTTTTCCTTAAGTAATGTGGCATGTGATACTCAAATACCACTGGTATTTCCTCATTTCCCCTTTGAATAAACAAATGAGAACTGCAGAGAACACATCCACTATTGGAATGTAATACTTTGCTCTTGATAAAAAAGCTTAAAGGAAGTTCAGCTTTCAAAGTCAACCAGGTGATTCAATTGCAATAAGGTACCCCCTTAAAATACATACTTCTGAAACACTATGATGTCACCATCCATGAGTTCATCGAGAGCTTTATCAAGAGATACATCATAGTCTTGAATCCTTTCTGTTAAATTGGGTTTAACTTCCTGCAATAAAAATAAAAATTATTGATCACAGAATAAAAGACAAA
Organism: Toxostoma redivivum; assembly: GCA_013397375.1. NCBI lineage: Eukaryota > Metazoa > Chordata > Aves > Passeriformes > Mimidae > Toxostoma > Toxostoma redivivum. Next base: position 2,677,509 of record VXBI01014343.1, read on the forward strand.
AGTAAAGGTCAAAATAGTGAAGAAATCATCAGATAAGCTAACATGTATATTCTTTCAACTGAATCAAATGGATAGATATTCTATAGGCATATTACATACTTATACTTGCAGGCTGACCTCTGGGCTGACCCAGGGATAAAAGCATCTGTGTAAACAAACTGGAATGACACTGACCTGCCCAGAGCAAGCAGTATAGCTTTGCTTTTTAGGATGGCAGTGTGTGTGCTGCCCTGGAACCACCAGAGAGAGCAGCAGGACTGCTGCTATAAATTGCAACAAAAAAACAATTCCTTATTCTTACTCTAGCAAGGACTTTGCCTTGGCAAGATCTGCATCATCAGCACTCAATAAATGTAGCAGTTATGAAGATTCACTGCTTGTGTATTTGGGCAGAAACAGCATAGCAGACTAAGGATTTTGTTTGCTGACTTTGGCCTGGGGAAGGAAGGAGAAGATGCAACATTTTCTCAACTTCACTAAGGTGGGCATTGAAAACATGATGGCCAATAATGTCAGCAGTATTAGCTCCTCTTACTCGGCAACACAGGTTTAGAACAAAGCTGCTCATATAGGACCTCATGGAGATTCTTTTTTTTTTTAAAGCTTTCCACTTTTATCTGTTTAACATAAAATCTGTTTGAAGTTAAAGTTAACTCTCTGCTGCTACTCTTTTGCAGCACTGTAGACTTCAAAGTTACAGATTACAGCGCTGATGATTTATAAATTACCATTGTTATAAGCAACTTTTTAAAATTAGTAATTTTTTTCTTTACAGCATGCAAAAGGCAAAAAAGTTACAACTCTATCAGTTCAAACCTCATAGAGGATAAGGTTAGTTTCTTGTGGAAATCCTGCTCTCTCACACATAACTGGAAGCAAGTCACCTGTTGGAGGAAAAAAAAGAACATGAAATGTGTTGCACTAATTGCTAATGAGACCAACCACAGAAAGCAGAGAGTTTCTTTCTTTACCCTGGGTTCTACAATGCCTAAGAAAGAGAGCCTTCCACATTAAATTTTCCCTTGTTGACACGCAACCAGACACACATTTATGGTTTCTTTCCACTTCATTTGAACAACTTGAGCAAAATATGCACAAGTTCACTGAAAATCCAAGAGATGAAGTAACACTGCTCCTTCCCCAGAGAAAAGGTTTAGTATCTTTAAAACAATAATTAATGACAGTTAAAATATAGAATTAAGAAATATGCGTAAGTTAACAAAATGAGACATTCAAAATGAAAAACTAAAATATTTTTAGTCAGTGGGTATTTGCAAAATTCCTTAAATGGACCCATATGAAAATTAAGGCTCACACGCAATTCAGGCTGAGCAGCTGCTCAGGCTGCCACAGTGAAAGGTTGTAGAAGAGTTATTTGGAAAGCTATTGGGAGGGAAGTATCAAATCCCAAAGCTTTACAACAGGTCTGAAACAGCTGTAACACCTGGTGAGTACAGCAACAATGAACTGGCCACCTGTGGGGTTTGGAGGCTCAGACCTACAGAAAATGTCACTGACACCACATGGGGAAGAAAACTCTCAGGTGCTAGGTGAAATAAGAATTTGCTTCTGTGATGTACCTTTGGTTTCAGTGATGGAATTATTATAGGATAAGTAAGTGCAATCTACTTTAAAAACTTCAATGATTACAATGAAATTGAAATTCAGAACTCACGTATTTTACAGGATATAGGGGTGTAGATATGTCCACAATAATTCAAACTCCGAGTCTTCGGATCATACATCTTCAGAAACAACATTACATCATCTACAAATTAAAAAACAAGATTTAATTTTAAGTGAGGCTTGGGGGGAGGGAGAAGGATATCACCTAGATGTTCTTATTTGCACAGTAACAAATGTATCTTTGATTTATTAACTTGGTGCCCTTAAAATATAGAGAGAAATTTATTCAGTGAGTCTAAAAACATGCAAAGAATGTCTTCCACTTCAAGAGAAATGAAGGAAAAACTGGATGAGAAAAACTAATTTCAGCACTGTAGCAGTTTGATGAATACATCAACGATATAGTTGAAAAAAAGAGTGCACAGTGTTTTTGGAGATACACCCAAAATGAAAGTATTTTGTATTTTAGAAATGTTTAGCCCATATGCTTACGATCTTTATCGAATTTGGGTAATGTTGCTCCAGTAGCAGCCATCTCTGGATCTACTGTTTCCAAAAATATTGTCCATGGATTCTCATTGTCACTGAGCTCAATCATCTATGTAGAAAGATGTGAGAGAAGAAAAAAAAAAGTCTTTGAAGAACATAATACAACCTTGGTATCTGCATTTTAATCAGTTACAAGAACTTTATGATATTCTACAAGTGGGATAGTTTTATTGTAAAGTTGTGTTAAAGGCAGTTTAAGAAATTTATTAAGACAAACAAATACAGATATAAAACTACCAAAAAGTCTGATGAAGTAGTAACAGTAGGTTTTACTTAAAATAAACCCACTTCTTTATCTTTTAAAATTTTACCTATAGCTACCTTTATAATGGCAAGGACATTACTTCATTTTAGAATAAAAGGACAGTGAAACCCATCTCTCTTTTCTGTGGTATTTAGACACATTTTACATTTTAAGCAACAGAATTCCTTAAATCCAGAGGGTTTGCCCCTTTTGTCAAAGGGACATTTCTATTTTAATCTAACATAAGAAACCATGATCAAATCTTTTTCTCCACAGCAGAAAAATCATGCACCAACCACACTCCTGCTTCCTATCCAAATGAATCCACTGAACAGCAAGTCTTCCCAAGTATCAAACTTCACCAGATACAATGAAATTAATTTTAAATTCAAAGTCTGAAAAATCTTATGTCTCAAAGTTAGATATTCTTTAAGAGAGCTAAAAATCATGGGAGATGTACAGAAGTAATATCATCTCTCAGTGACTACTTACTGTTTTATTGCCATCTGCTTCATTATCTAACATTGCAGGTCTCTTTGTTCCATTACTTCTAGCTTGCATTGGCCATAATCTGATTTGATCCTGGGGAAATCCCTAAAATAAATAAAAATTGTGACAGGAAACTACATCAAAACAAGTGAAAAATAGGCTAAAGATGCTTTCATTAAACTCAAACAGATCTTCTGTGTTAAAAGGTCTAAATTATGATTGCTGTCAACATGTGGAGAAGGTAAGGGCTATGAAACAACCATAATGTAACAAAATAAATACATGCAGGTAGGTATTCAGCTACAGAAAACTCACCATTGTTTGAGAGAGGTTTTGAACAAATTCTGTAAGTGTGGAGTTTTTTAATACTTTGAAAACAGTGTATTTCACTTTTTCTTCATCATACATATCATTGCCTTGGTGACCACAGAATTGATCTTCTGCCACTATCTGGAAAATGACATTTAAAGGTTACTATTCACATTAGCCCAGCTGCATCACGTAATACCTTCTCAGGATGCTTTACTATGCAATCTCACTGGCCCTCTGGCACAGTGCTAACACTGCTCATGTTCTCAGGGAGCAAATTTACAAGAATAGAGATAATAAGGAAATTTAAAAATCGTGATTGATAATCTCATCAGTGCAAGTAATTACAATACATTAATTCTTACAAATCCCGAGCAATTAAAAACCAGTTATGCTTAGATCCCAAATCTTGGAACGTGCTCTAACAATCTTGGCATTTGGAGAAAATAAAAAGGCTACATAATTCTGTGACTGGTGCAATGTAAGGAGGCCACTGAACCCTTTCCCTGTATTTCCCACAGCACAGAAGCACAGAGAGTGCAATGCTGCCAGTGTCCCACTCCAAACTCAGTGCAAATGCAAGGCAGAACAAGCTGGACTTCACCAGTAGCTCTGCTTATCAACACCAGAGAGAACAGGCAAGGAAACATGGAGGCACATGGAAAATGGGTTCTATTTCCCTGTGCCAGATGGGCTCTGGAAAGTCATAAACAGGGTTCCTTAAGGCAATTCATAACTATCTAGTCCATCTGGCTTTTCCAAAAAGATAATTGCAAATATAAGCACTCTCTCCTCCTGCTTCTACTTGATGAGCTCAGTTTGGCAATAGTCCAGACCTGCAGCCTATGGCTAGATACATTCTAATTATAGAAAATAATTCCTGAAGGAGATAAAAGTGCAGTGGCAGGGCAGCCATTTGAAATAACCTGGTCCTTTTACCTGAACTTACTATTTTTACTCACAAGCACAATAAATTCTAAAGTAAACAGAAATGTTTACAACATACAGTACCGTGTGTTTTATTATGATTCCTTGCATATGTAAATACACTTAAAAGCACTAAAATAATTTCTCTTCAAACACTATTTCAGAGCAAATATTGAAGAAAAAAAGAAAATCAAGGTTTGCCTTCAGGGTAGTTCAGTATTCTAAATTTTCATGGTAAAGTAGTTGTAACTGAACCTGTTTCAAAAGCTGACCTGCACTTGCATATAGAGGTGAGCTTCCTGCCTCTCCTTCCTCTTCTGAGCTTCTATCCTTTTCTCTTCTTGTAGCCTTTCTACAAGTTGCTGAGGAATATCATGGTCAGTGACAGGTTGCAAAACTTCACCTATAAAGCAAATTTTAGGATGTTATTTCAAGATTTACATCAAACAGCTCCTTCTTCATACACGCTTGACTTCCCTCTGATTTGAAGTCAAAATCAGCTTTCTTCATCTTTCACTTAAAAACACGGTTTGATATCATCATGCTTTGGCAAAAGAAGCACTTCTATGACAAGCCAAAATGCACTACTTCCATGAAATATGTATCACAGACTTTTGAATGAAATATTCAGTTCAGAATTAAAAAAATATTTGTCACCACTCCATTTTTAATCATATATGTATCTACACGTTTACAATCAATTTGATTTAATTCCATTACCAAAGTCAGTTCACTAAATTTCCCATCCTATAAACCAGCCAAGGCTGAAGCACTTTGCAGGTGCCTTACTGAGCTAAAAGATGACCGAGAGCAGCTTAAACTTTCCAAACGTGAGAGAACGGCTGGTTGAGCCCGTGGGATCTCTACGTTCCCACTGTAAATACCGCAGTCCTGCTGTGTGGGAACACTGCCAACAATTCAGAGGTGAGCCAGCCCTGCCTCCCTGCCTGCAGGTGAGCACAGGGGACACGTACTGAGCTTGGACTCCCTGATGTAGACCAGCATGTAGGCGTTGGTGCAGTGCCGCACGGACAGGTCGTCATCGTGCCCCCCGTAGTTGTGCTCGATCGCCTCCTCCTTCGTGCACCTCGACACCACATCGTCATCGAATTTACACCACTGGGGAGGAAGTTCCATAGAAAGGTGATTTTACACGTAAAAACATGTTCCTGAATGATAAATTAATCCTATTTCTGGCATGTCTTCCAGCTCTTTGAAGTAGCTAAAATTACTTTCAAGCGGCATGACTTTTAAAAGGAAATCTAGTTCAGTATAATTTGTGCTACCTGCTACTTGTGCTCAGCATAAGGAAGTCCATAAATACCAAACCTTTACTGATCATTCTACAATGAGTACCAAAAGCACAATAATTATTCCAAGAAGCTTTTCTTAAGACTGTTATTCAAATATCTAGTATTTCTGTAGGAAACAGAAAATTGATGTTATCTGTTGTAAAATGAAATAAAAAAGCAGCGATCCACAAGACATCTAGTAATTCTTTGTCAATTTAGAGCAATATACATCGAATTTTAAATTAAAACATTAAAGCCAATTAAGAATAAATTACAAATAGCAATAACTTCACAGTAAAATCTGACTTCTACTCTTACTGTGAACAATCATGTACACACAAAACCAGTCAACTCAAGGGAAGAGGCACCTGACCTATAAATGTCCGATCCAATCAAGTCACCTAAACCTGGAACAGTGGGACATACACAAACATGCTGAACTTCTGAGTCACAGAAATGCTGGAAATGCTTCTATTTGCTTCAGCAAAGTCAGCCTCAAAACAAATGCTGGATAAAACCTGATTGCAGAAGAACTTCAACACATACACAAGACAAAGGATTTCCTCAGTTAAAAAGCCTTTTGTTAAAAGCCAAGTGTGTATGCACTCTTCTTTTAGGGGACAAAAATTCTGAAGATTTGCCCATTATAAAAACTGCAAGTATGTATTTGCAACACACAAATACTTTTAGGTGCTTTCCAATACTCACTTTGCCATCGCCCTTTGGATTTAAGTAAACAACGTAATGTCCACCATGGTTATCTCCACTGTGTACTAGAACTGCATGCAGAATGTAATTTGCAGGATCTTTAGGATCTGTTTTTTGCAAAAATTCATCTAGTGGCAACTGCTCAGGAAATTCAAACCTAGTTTTGAGAAGAATGAAGACAATTGTATTTGTAGTTAAGACAGACACACATTATTATGGAACATTACATGTACTCCTAAAACAAAGTATAAAGATTGAACATCTTACTGCTACAATGCCATTTCTATCCACAATATGCTGCATACACTGGCAGAATGGAAATGTTTAAATAAATTCCTGTTTAAATATGGAATAAAAATCAACTTTTCAAGCAGCTCAGGAAAGTATGCCCTCAGTAACATGGGCAAAAGCACTTCAACTGAATTAGAGCTGGTTTGGATTCACTGCATCAAGGCAAAAGCTTTAAAAATCTGTTATTTTCCAGCAGACAAATGCAGCTTTCCTAGCACAGGTACCACTGGACTGGAACATTGCTCTGAAATATCTCACCTTGGTGAGAATGAGATAATTGCATAACACATTTAGTTTACAACCAACTATGTATTTCCTCGAGAAATTATCTTTACTTACAGTGAGTGGGCAAATGGCTCTCCCTCCATCCATGGAAACAGATGGAGGGCAAGCAGGTAACTCCTTATTCATCCTGCTTACTCTGGTAGCAGCCTAGCCACACATAGCACAAGGAATGCTACACAAGCCATTAAAAGATGCAGTCACCTGTTCACGGTCAAAGCAATCACTGTGAATCACCAAACATTCCATTTGTCATTCTGAACTTCAACATTCAACCAGTGCACCTTTAGGGGACCTCTACTGCGTGTGACTGCACACACCTGCCTCTAACAGTTTAGTCAAAAACAGGATTTTGGGAAGCTATTTTTTTGTAAAATACATTCATTGGTCTAAATTCTACAAAAAACCCAACACACACACTAAACCAACCAACCCACTTACCTATCATTTATCTTGATGTTTTGGTCAGTCTGAGGATCATACATAAATCTCATGAGCTGTAGGTGTAATACTGGTGGTAATGTTAGGAACTTCACACCTTTCTCTGCCTCCTAGACATTTTAAAGGAAATAGAGGGTTGATTTTACAGGATTTTTAGCAATTCAAAATACTTGATTGTTGCACACACTCTTCATATGGACTTTTATAGACTTGATGGCACAATGTGCACCAGAATGGTTCAAAACTTGGGTACAATTTGAGTATCCTAATGCTGCACCAATCTCCCATGAGCTACTCCAGTAACACAAGAACTCAATTAAATTAAATTTAGGCTACTCATACAAGCATATGTGGATACCTCACTGCATTAAGAGCAAGTTACCTGCATAAATAAAATTGGGAGAATATGGAGGCAAAAGCTCATTTTTGATCAACTGAATTTTGATCAATTAAGAATTTAATGTTCATTGTGTCCTGCCAACATGAATTTGGCATCTGTGCTATACCTTCCTAAAAACAGCTGAAGAATATATAGAACATTACTGACAAAAGCTGGTATGCCAAAGCTGCAGAAATAAGCTTTAGTAAAACATTATTTACAAAGGACTTCAGCTTACTCCGGTGGGTGCAGCAAAGTGCAACTGAAGAGCTCAGAAACACGTGCAAGCACATAAATGTTTAATTTCTATGGGTTAATTTGGTGTTCTTGCTGAGAATACAAACATGAGCTCTCCAAAGTTACTTTCAGAGCTATGCTGCTTTTGCTTTTTTACTTGACAAATGGAAAAACAGACTACTCATAGAGGAAGAACTTCTCAGTCTTGATATTGGTGGAAAAGTGAACCATTCTAGCAACTGGAAGACTTGGACCTATAAAACTCACTACAAATTAAATTGCTATAAAATCTGAGCTCCATTTTAAGAAACACCAAATAAGAGGAGCTATACAAAAAACTTGTCTAAGAAGAAACATCACCAAAATCAGTTGATAAAATCTAGAATAAAGGATAAAGAAATAAGATTTTTTAAAAAAAAGAATAATACCTGTAAGCCATGTTCTCCTGCATCATACTTGTTATCACCATCCAACTGCTCCACTGCAACGTAGTCAATGAAGGATTCAAAAACTGAATGAAAAAAGATTGGGGAATTGTACAGAAGGAGGAAAAAATGCACATTTACTGTAGCCTGCAATATATTAATCAAATTAAATATTAGGACAGGGGAGTTTGTGTTTGAATATTTCTGTCCTTTAAATAAAGTTTTATATTACTTAAGAATGTCAAGAAATGCACCATATTGCAAAGGCATATCTAAGAATACTAGTAGATTTTAAAGTCACAACTACTGTGACAATACCACAGTGATCACCATGGCACAGTTTTATGACACCAGAAAACTCCTGAAGTTCTTAGAGTTTTACGAAAAGATACCAGTGAGAGAATTAGGGAGGAAGGAGAAGGAGTAGGGAAAGGAAATGGAATAAGGAAATGTAATGCAGGCAAAAACATTCTCAGCACTGAAAATGTTTTCAGTAAGGTGCCCTAAAGCACATATTTCCAATCCCTGTGCACCAACAAACCCACTTGAAAACAACAGCACTACAGTTGTCCAACATGTTGAAGTACTGGATTGGTGTATACCACAATGGATCACTTACTATTTTTCTTTCCCTTTATACTTAGCTGGATGTCATAATAATCTTCTATTCGTTCAGATCGATAGTCTACGTGCTTGCATTGGATATAAGACTGAAAATAAAACCAAAAAAAACACAGGATTTCAATTTTATAAGAGTAATAAGAGTGAATTTAAATTATTTTTGAGAAAGATATAAAATACATACCACCATCTTCCCTCTGAACAATTTAGGGATAGTGCCTTCTACACATGTGCCTTTCATTTTATTTTCCACATTATCAAGCAGCTGAAAGAAAAATCATTTTTTACCCAAAATAAACTTGCAGTTTTAAAATTTGTTTATCACACACATATGACTACTTAACTGATTAGATGCTAAATCACTTGGACAAAAATGAAATGTTAGTCTATTTGTACTGGCATTTCCTTTCTAATTCTTTAAATCCTCATCTTTCCCCTAAACTGAGGGCTACTCCAGCTACTCCATTCCTTTGAGTCTGGAAACCCCCACAGATGTAACAATGCATTTCATCTTCAAAACTGCATTTCTCACCATGGCTACAGAAGTACCACTAGCACATGTTCCAGCAACTTTCAAGCTTCTCAACTCTTTACAAATTCCTCACCCACAAAAAGCCACAAGCAATCCCATTCTTAAAGAGAAACCAAGGCAAAAACTCTGCCTTTGAGACCTAATTTAAATTAATCAGGGCCACTATTACTCTGATCATTCCTAAACTATATATATATATATATATATATATGCAGAATATCAAGAGAAATTTATACATCACAGATCAGCAAGAAATAGTATAAACATACCACTCGACATAATTCCTGGACATCATGCTGCATGAAGCTGTCTAAAGTTTCCCACCTTTGTAAGGCAAATAAATAAAAAATTACTAATTAGGAAAAAAACACCTCAAAAGACATTTGTTGATTTCTTTGTAGATCGAGAATGTAATACACAGCGAGATGTACAGACTGAGATTTAGGACTGGCTGCTGCACAGGTTCTTTATTGTGTAGGAAGAAGGGGCAGTGAACTTGTGAGACATTTTGGCAGCTGTCCTGTGTGAGACGGGCAGGGACTGCAAAGGCACCCAGAGCCAGCTGAGGAGGCCAGGCTGTTGCTCTCCCAGTCTACAACCCAGTCTCAGTTCATGCCAAAAAACCTCCTAAATAAAGGCTTGGGAGCAATCCAATGCCATCAGTTTCCACAGCAGGTTTCCAGCTGCCTCTCTTCTGAGGGCCCTTCAGGTGCAGTCAAGTGGTGTTCAGGGATTATTTCAGCACAGGAAAGGAAGCAAATGGATTTATAGGAAAGACTGGCTCTTTTGTGCTCATATAAACAGTTAATCCTGGGCATGCAGTAACTCCAAGAGGCATTCAGCTTTCTGAACTGTCCATATACAAACACACTGTGTGAAAGCAGGGGTGAGGGCAGCAGGATCTAAATGCCTCATAGCCAGCATGGCACACTGCACCAAGGGTGTTCAGCACTCCTGCCTTCAATAAAACAAGAAGCACAGTGTGTTTCTAGTTCCAGCATTAAATACACCTGTGAGAACTGTAACTTCAACTCAAGAAAGCTTTTTAAGTTCTAAGTCTCTGACAACTTTTTTTGCAGCAGACACCACTACTCCCAGTGAAATACTCTGCTGACTGTAGGCTCCAGCTTCAGTGTGATGTTCCACCCTGGCCCTGGAACCAGCAGCAGGGTGATCAGGAGCAGTGCTGACTTTATCCTCCCTCCTACTCTTTTCTCAGTGACTCACCCCCACTGTCACACGGCAGCAAACTAATCTCTAAAGTGTGCCAACAACTGTGTGGGGTCTACACCTAAACAAGCTGAATCAAGTGACCTGTCAGATAATTAAGAATAGAAAATAATGCCCTGACTCTTTAGACTTTAAACATTAGCCAGCTCATAGGACAAACCAAGAAAAGAAAAAGGTCACACACTAAAATTAGGATAAAGGTGGTCTCCTTCACACATGGCATCATTTTCTACTTAAAGAAGTCAAACCTAGAATTTCACAACACTCAGTAGAAAGTAATACCCTAACCAGCATCTAGGACTCACAAGGCCAAAACTCCCTCTCTGATTCAACAGTGAAGGAAGGGGGAAACCTAAATCTTCAAACACATTCTAAAATTCTTTTCCAAGAACAAAAGCAGGCATGAACACATTCTTAAAACCCTACTGTTGGATACAAAATTAAGCATCTGCAACATCCTTGGGAAAGGCCTCTTCAAGCTACTGAATATGACAGTTGGGATTTTAACTCGAAATATCTGCTCTATCATCAAGTCCAGTCCTGTTGCAGGACAGCAGGAGCACTAATAAACCAAATATACAGTAGGAAGAGGGTATGGACAGATAAACAGAAAACACTGAGGCTACTGATCTCATTTTAAGATTCCCCTAAAGGAAAAGAGTCAAGGTTGCAAAGACACAAGGTTACAAAGAGTATTTGTAGGACAGAGCACAACTACAGGCTGTAGCAGCAGATGCAGGATGAACACGAGGACAAACTGTATGCAAAAGATGATAAAAATGTGTTTTGAAATAAAATGTGTTCCTAATGTGTTTTGAAATAAACAGTCCTTGTCACTATTACAAGACTAGCCTATAAATACAGTGAGACAAAGTAATACAAAATAAAGTATTTTAAAACAGATTTTAATAAAATCCTACTCCACACTTACAAGACATGTAAAGACTTATAGAGGTTATACTAATGTTAATCTTTCTGTCCTAACTTGTGTTTTCAGTATGTTGTAGGAAAATGCTACAGCAGCCATCAATGTTCAACAACATGGACATGCAAATTACTGCTATTGCACTAAATCTAAAACAGATTCCATTTTTTAAAGACATTAACAATACATGAACTGCAATGTTTCAATAACTATTTTGTTCTGAATTTTACTTAAGTCAAATGCATCACACAATGTTCAGGTAAATTACAATCCTGCTTTTAACAGCTCTTTTTCTGTACCATTCCCCTTCCCAAAAAATCTGACTTTTGGATCAGCTGTCTTTAGTACTGGCTACAAATAAAAACCTATGCAAGTAGGCTACAGAAAGTTAACAATTAACACCATGTTATATTAACATTTCTCCGCATATCTCTAAAAGTAACCTATTAAAATAGAGCCTTTTAAATGTAAAGCTTTATGAAGCCTGAGTCTAATAAATAGTCCAAGTTTCTGAAACTTACCCAAATGATTTTGTTAACTTTTTAGTTCCAACTGGTTTGTCACTATGTTGCAGCTCATAAAACACTCTTTGCAATGCTAAAGGAACACTTTTGGATGAATCATCTCCTTCTGTGGGCATCATGTACACAGCCTGAAAAAGCATTTAGTTCAATTAGTATCAGAAAAGTTTATTGCTCATCCTGTTTAATACATTCTTTCCTCTTCAGTGACTTCCTTCATAGAACTCAATTTAATCAACACTTCAAAAAAGTCTGAAAAAAAATCTTGTACGTTAGTGTAAAAACATTAATTGTCTGGGACAACTCTTCTTAGAGCACAGTGGTTGGGAAGATGTGAACAACAGATTCCATTCACTGTTATTTTATCTAAATAATTCCCTTATTCCAGCCTAGAATAGTAAATGCATTAAAGCATTTAATACCTTCAGATACCTTCTCATGCCTGGTAGGTCTGTGCAATCCTCACAGTAGGACCAGATATACCAATCAAAACCACAGACTTGAAAATAACTGGTTTTGTGAAAAAGCAACCACACGAAACCATAAAGGGCAACAAGTGAACGAAAACAGAAGTGGTCCACATGGAGAAAATGTCAGAGGAAGCTCTGAGAGTCCCTGATTCCTTCATTCCTACTTAATGTCATCACTGTCCAGCAAATAAACAGCTTAACAATTCAATACACTGATTATACTGATCTGGGAAGGATTTGGAACAAAGAAATTACACAAATAGACCCAACAGGGATTAGGAGAGTTCCATAGTCACTGAAATGAGATTTACTTTTTAAAAAGTGTACAATACATCTAGGGGAAAGGAAGAGCAAACAAAAGGGACATGTTCATTTGAGAAGTGTAAACATAAAAAGAAACAGACAACCCTGGAAGGAGATTAGGTAACAAACAAAACTAAAAAAGACTCCAATATTAAGTAGCATATGAGAATATAACCTATTAAAACCAGAAAAATTTAATTTTCAGAAGTTACCAGCTAATAGAGATGACCTAAAACAGAATCATGAACACAAGTAACTTCTAAATTTTATTTCTCCTCAGTTGCAAGCTACACCATTAGTAATACTTACACATATAAAAAGGAAACACAATAAAAGTACGCTGAAATTTATCATCAACTTTTTTCTGAAGGATAGTCAACAGAAGTCTTTGTTAGGGTAATTTTAAGAACAAAAGCTCAACCTCAGTCTCATGACAACAAAAAGGGTCTTCTTTTGCTCCACTTTGAGATTAGCTTAAACTGCTTTTGTAAATTTTATAAATTGAAGAAAATTGCGTCTTCGGTTTTATCAGTGGCAATAGGTTTTAACTGTGGAAACTCAATAAACCTCCAACTTTTTTATTGTGTTAGGCATGGCTTCAAGAGTTTATAGTGATACAGTCTGGAAGAGAACTGTGTAGGTTCTGCTCTCTGTAGGTTTCTGCCCAGAGAAGTGCCAAGTTCAGACTGGGGTCCAGTTGCTCAGGATCAGATCAAGTTCTGAGCATCTCCAGGAATGGAGATCCCACCACCTCTCCATATATCCTAATGTAAAGCTAGACCACCTGATTATGAAAATATCCTTCCTAAGATTGGAACATCCAATTTCAGAACAATTCAAATAAACTAACAGAGTAAATAACTTCCAATTGCTTTATCATCCAAATGCACAATCTCAGCTAACCAGGTCAATCTGAACAAACTCCAATTCAAATATCACTAGCTAGACTTATACCTTTGATTTCACAAGCAAAAGTTACTTCATGTTTTAAAGTACCAATACCAGAACAAATCAGCACCTTGAAGAGTCAACTTTAAACCTCTTCCTGTACCTGGTTTATGAACCTTTTTAAGAGTGGGTATCACTAGCTAAAGGTAGAAACAGAAGAAGTTGAACAACTAAGTCTCAAATCTTCCAAAACTCTATCATCAGCCCCTATTAACTTTTTGAACATCTTACAAATGCTTTTTAAAAATCATATATATACTTGCTATGTTTAAACAAAAAGAAGCAAGGCATGAAAATCGTCATGAAAAAATGCAAATAGTCAGTGCTGATATATTCAACAAATAAATATTAAAATGCTAACCCTACAGCAGGCTAAAAATCAACCTTGTGATTGACTCTTCCATCAAAAATGCATAAACTGGACTTCAGAATACCTTGATAATTAACGAAATCAAATCCTTTGCCTATAGTTCCTATTTTTTAAAATGTTTTTCTCATATACCATCTGGACAATTAATTCCCTTCCTATATCTCTCAAGTAATATCCAAATAATAATTTACAATTTACTTATAATTACTACATTCCAGCTGTCATTGAATAAAAACACCAGTTTTATTTCTTTGGAAATTCTGTATGTGTTATGACACAGCAGACTTTGAACACAGCCTTTCTCGGCTCTTCATTCTGTTTGTGTTTTTAGGTAATATTGGAGCTCACTTCTCTAAGTTTAAGTGTTTCTCCACTCTACAACTTTTTAAATATTATCCTCTTCAAACCTTTAATTCTTTGCCTTATCCTCCCAAATTCTGAAAGCCTGACCTCAAGATAAAGCAGTGAGGCATTCTGATCCACATAAAAAAGCAGGATCTCTTACTTAACACCTGAGAAGTTCCCTCAGGAAATGAACCCAAAAGAAGGATAGGGACATGTATAGGCATATTGACAGATATGAGAAAAATTTTAGATATTTATATAATAATAGAATGGTACAGGCAACTTTGAACAAATTGCTTAAAGCCAGGAATTACTTAAAGAAGGAAAATAAATACTGTGCATGAAAATCCAAGGTTTTGTAAAATATACTGGATAACTTGAGAAGAGCCAGATCAGGGAGAAATGGACAGTATTTATTATTTTAATGTACAAACATTCTGTAATGTTCTCATGAGTTGCAGGGACTTTTGCACGGGAACCAACAAAAAGTTCCAAAATGGACTGAATGCAGCCACAAGCACTGACAGGCTGGAGAGGCACTAAGGACAGTTCTGGGACAACTCAATTAACAGAGGCCAGGGTCAAACCTGGACCCCTCTGGGCAGTCACCACTGCCCCTTGCCTACTGCACTGTAGTTAAGCACATCAGACCCAAACAACAAATAATAATATTCTCTAATGTCAAAGTTCCTTTCTTTATTCCCTACCACTGAAGCCACCTCTTGGTGTTTTAAAGGGAGGTCTCATTTCCAAGAGCCCAGAACCTCCCATGTGCTATGTGGAAGCAGAGCAGAGAAGAAAGGAGCTCTCCATCAAACCTCACCCACGCTTCCCCAGGGCCTGACTTTCCATAGGTACGTGCCTGCCTTTGCTATTGTTCATTGCTTCCCCAGCTCTGCTCCTGACAGCAGCTTCTCTGTGAACAAAGCTCTAAGTAACAGCAACAGAAATCATTATTTCTTGCAAGGAAGGAGGATTCACTGAAATTATGGAAATGGTGAAAAGCAAACCAAGGATACGCATGTTTTGTTTTATTTTACTTTGGTTTAAGAGGAAGAAGTTTGGTCAAAGTGAAAATAAAAATGTAAAAAATACTTTTTCAGACAAGGCAACAACTTGATTCTTCTTGATCTGTACCAATTGCAAATGAGTGCTAAAGCTGTCTAAAACTGCCACTGTCATCTGTTCTGTTTGGAGGGACTCTGAAAGCCTGAGGAATGAGCAAGGAATTGACCTTTCCATCTGATGTCCAGGAACACTTTCATAAAGGAAGCTGCAGTTACCAACTCCAGTAAATTAAGTTCTCATGTGGTCATTAGCCAGATATTAAGACATGCTAAAAGTTGCTTTTATTTTGGGGCTGGGGAAGAAGTGCTGGGGAATGCCTGGTAAGATTTGTGCAGTTGAAACCAATCTGTAAACAAAAAGAATTTCTTCTTCACTTCTTCATGGTACATATTGATTTAGTGACTACAAGACTGTCTTGAACAAACTACCCAACTGCATTACATGGAGCTATTACAAAAATACTTTTTTCTCTCAAGACCAAATTAAAGTTGTCCAAGAAAGCAAAATGCACAAACACTGAGTGCTGACCAAAAAGACCAGGCATTATAATGAGTGATAAACTGAATGAGTAAATTATACCTCCTGCAAAAAAGGAACAGGTGCATCATATAAAACAAGTCAAGTATTTATCTGTTGTTCATGGCAATGGGAAGATCTCAGTTACATTCTATTGGAGTTGGAGGTGCTATTTTTTTGCAGCACTTCAGAGCAAACAGCCCATTGCAAAGAGAAAAAAGAAATGGCAACTGGAACACTTACAGGCCACTTACAGGGATATAAATAATAAGGTGGTGGGAAATTAAAGACAGTGGAAAGCAGGCACATTAAAAAGGGAAAAAAATATTAACTGAATTGCAACAACTAGTCTACACAAGAGAAAGCCCAAGTTAGAACAGCTTATTTTCACTAAGAGA
Organism: Toxostoma redivivum; assembly: GCA_013397375.1. Lineage (NCBI taxonomy): Eukaryota > Metazoa > Chordata > Aves > Passeriformes > Mimidae > Toxostoma > Toxostoma redivivum. The sequence continues at coordinate 2,693,955 of VXBI01014343.1, forward strand.
CAGACAGTAAGTGCAGAAATGCATAGAAGGATGAATTAGGAAACTCCAATACATTGAACAGTGCCACGATGCTTTTTTCTCCAAGTACATCCCCTCTTCTAAATAGTCACCTCCAATATCAAGTCATCACTTCTGTTTTTAACCCCAGTAAGGGTATTGCACTGTTGTAAAATCATACATTATCTAGCATATTTTATCCTGGCTTTAGATGAGATATTTATTTAAAAAATATTTAAAGATATTTCCAGCAAAGGAGTAACATCTACATAAACAAAAAAATACTACTAAAGTAAATATAAAATTACATTGTTTGAACTACTGAAAATACAATGCCTTCCATCACTACAAGGATGGCAACCATATTCTGCTGCATAATAGGAATTTCAAGATGGAGCAAATGTGTATCTTTGAGCATTGTTTATGGGCTGAGAAGCCATAATTGCCTATTTTAACTATTTCAGAGAACGGAAATTGCTTCCATCTTTTATCTGCAAGATTAAACTGCTCTCCCTACCCCCAGCAATTCCTAGCAATATTAACATATAATACAGTCAAAGAAACATCCCCTAAGCTCAGGTCTTCTCCAGGTGCTCTGACTGCTTCCACAGAAGACAAAAGCTTGTGATCTACAAACTACAAAAGGGAGCTACCTGTACTCTGCCTGCAGTATGATGTACATCACCACGTAAGTCACAACTCCTCTAAAAGGATAAAGGAGGCAAAAGGATCACACAGATTCTGAAGCATTTATAAATGCTAATTGAAACAGCCAACATTATAGTCTCATGCTCTTTCATGAATTACTTACCTTTCGTAGCTGATTTGTGAAAAATAAAGTCTGTAACAAACTGTTCATGTAACAAGTTGCTCCCTGGTTCTTTAAGCCAACATATCCTGTGTGCTTCTTTGAATCCCACCTAGAAAATAGTTTGTGGTTAAAAACAAGGAAGTTCTATATTCCAGTAATGAAGAGTGTTTGTTCTAAGGTAGTGCTGCTTGTTGGTATCAGCTACTCTCCACTGCTTCTGAAGATTCAAATAAACTACACTTCACTGCTGCCTGCCAGTAACAACAATCTTTGCAATCAGATGCTTAGTGATTTTATTACTTTTTTTAAAAACTATGTTCTATATGGCAGAAAAATAATGTCCTATGAGAGCATCCTGGAGCTCAGAGCTGTACTTTTAAGAGCAAGTCTGCACCTCTGTACAGCCCCGTTGTTTACAAGTGCCATTAGTGAGAACAACTGAGATGAAGTAGTTTTACAACTGCAAACCAAGGCAGGATAGACAGCAGAGCCACTCAGTTGCACCTGAAACCCCACCAGCTCCCACACCACAAATGCTCAGGCCAGAACTGCAGAGGTGTTCAATCTCTAACTCACACAGAAGCTGAGGCTCCACACCATTTTGCTGACTGATGCAAACAGAAATTTAATCTATACAAAATCTCTGACTATGAAAATATTGCCATGTGAGAATTCTTCAACTAGTAGTGACAAAGCAAGAATGTCTGATGGGAGCTACAAATGGCAATAACACAGAATACTTGAATGATCCCAAGCAATGTAAAAACATTAGAATTAAGAATTTTTAATTTTGCTTTGTTTTTAATCAGATACTTACGCTACTCCGTGTGGAGCATCTGCTTGAACATAGACTTCAAAAGTAACTTTGTCCTCTTCTATAAAGCCTTTTTCAGGATCAGTAACTTCCTGTAAAACACAAATGACACAGGAACATGAAAAGTGGAACATGCAACATGACTGCAGTGAAGCATCCAGTTAGACATCACTTTCTAGTTTCCAAGCCTGAGCTATCAGTAGTAATAAACTGAAGAGGAAAAGCTGAAGAACACCAAAAGCAGTTGCTTTTCAGCTTGCTACATTTTAATTCTTTTTTAGTGTCTCAGTGTAGGAAACTTGCTCCTGCCTTCTAAGATTTAGCAGTAGTTTTTCAGTTTTCAATAATGTAAGAGTTGGTAATCAAATGTTCTGCTTCTCATGGACAGTATTCCAAAACCTTTGCAAATGTTTTAAAAGTTGTCACAATTCAAGAGAAACTTTAGTACTATTATTAGGGCATTAAATATACATCTACATATATACAAAGAACACATAGAAATGCAAGCAAATTTATTGCTTCAGAATGTCATTGACTATCACATAGTGATAAAACACAAGCACTCAGGCAGAAAATAATGAGGTAATATTTAAATTACTCTACAAAAATCAAATTAATAGATTAATAAATTGAGAAGAAATCTACAGCAAAGATAGAAAAAAATAACAGCTTGGGGAAAAAACCCCTTTGCTATCAGCATCTCAGTATGCAGGAGCACAGAAAACTGTTCCTATCTAGCAATAGATTAATACATGTCCAATTACTTACACTCCAGGCCATGAAGTTAGAAAAGCCCCAGTCATTCTCCTTATGAAAGAACAAGTGACTAATACGACGACTGAATGATTTTTCATCATCCTTGTAGTTTATTATCTTGAGAACTGCTTGTGCATGACAGGACCATGACCTATAAATATAGAAGAAACACTTGAAACTCTTTCAAAACCAAGCTTTTTATAGTCATTACATAATCTTTTTTGTTAGGGATTTTTGGTACATTACTGTCACACACTGGATTTTTTCCTTATTAGATGTTAATTGTTATTGAGGGCATGAACCTCTGGGGCTTTCTGAAGCCACCATATGAACCTGGAATGGAGATTTTCTTATGGCAACAGTTTTGACAAGAAAGTGTGTCAGTGACTTGCAGGTTGGTTTAAGAAGCTGAGGGCTCTCCCAGGTGAGTTAGTTCTGATCTGCCTTACTGTACATGGATGGGTCAACTCCAAGTGCTCTTGGTGTCTGCAGAGTGGGAGGGCTCAGCCTTTGGTAAGGAAAGGATGAGGAGCTTCTCCCCTCCCTCCCACAAGATAAACTCCCCTACACTAATTGTCTCAGCAGCACTCCTTCATGACCACTGGTGCCCAAAACCACCCTACTTGTGCAAGGCAATCAGTCTGGACACAGCTCAGACAAGATCCTGTCACTGCCTCATGCAGTGGCATTGCTTGCTCAGCTCCACCAGATGCACCTTGGTTGGTTCTTCTGATCACCCTTTTTTTGTAAATACTTGGATGTGAATCACATGTCCTGTGACTTGTTAATACACTCACAACTTTTTCTTTACATTCTGTCCTGAGCACTCACATTATAAAAACGATGAAGTGCAACTTATTATACAGAGTAAACAACAAGCTTTGTGAGACTCAGTGCCAGAATGGCACTATTGGAAAGGACACCTGAGAAGCCTGCACTCTTCCTGGATAAGCTACAGGAATGCCTCAGAAATTTGTAGGTATCTTTTAAAATTTTTCTATTATTTACAAAAGTGGTCAGAGGTAAGTCAATGTTGATTTGCTTGCAGGACTCCAAGAACACACACATGTTCAGATCTTGCTGGATGAGCAACAAACTCCACTTAAGGAAAGGACTCGTGCCCTGCTCTGCCTGCACTGGTAGCAGTTACCTGTTCACATACTTCACAGGGCAGCATTTATAGCTTGGCATGGTTAGAGAAGCTCCAGTTTCATTTGAAATAAACCCAGAACTTTTTACATGCCAAGAAAACTGTCAGTCAAGGACTTCTCCTTCAGCAAGCATATATCTAAATTCTACCACAAACTTCTAGTCACACAAGCTGATTTTAGCTCATCCTAAAGAGAGGATTATTCTTATGCTTTGAGATTTAGAAAGGTGGGTAAAGGGCACTCAAACTCCTGCAAGAATTCTCTCCTCTTGCAGAAAGTGAGGTGAAGGGTTTTTTGTAGGTATTGGTACTTATTTCAATAGATTAACCAGTATCAAGTGAGGAGTTGTACAATAATTAAAAGGGTCTTACGTGGAATCAGATTCAGCATTGCACTGAAGGAAGAATCCCACGCTTTTTTGGTGTGGTCTGTCTGGGTAGAGTCGTGGCATTACCATGATCTTCCAGGGCAAATTCCGTACGAAGCAGGGAGGGCTGAGCACTGACTCACTCAACCTGTTGAAGCGTTCCACTGTAAACTGAAATGTTGCTTCTGATCGCCAACTTGTATCTGTAACACACACACAGACACACACCCCACTGTTTGAAACACCTCACTGTTCTTCACTCCAAAATGACCAACATCATGTAACATGAGCACGTTTCATGTAGTGGAATATGGGAAGCAACAAAAACATCCCCATCCCAGAGAGACAGTGAACTACTTAATTACTGACGTCTCAATTTTTTCATTTTGAGAAACACTGCAACTCCATTCAGGCAAACGTGGCACTGCAAGACACATTCCTTTTGTACGCTATTTCTTCAAATGTTTCTTTAGCAGTAGGATTTGTTACCACTCCAGTTTCTTCTAAAGCAGCAGGTGCAGTAAGACAGACATCAAACACTCTACAACTAAATCACAGCCCACTCTAACTGTTCTTGTTGTGTAGCATCTTCACAACCCAGTTTAAGTCACTTCCCTGCATGAACCCATACTCACAAAGGAATTTCACAATCTGTTCAAATGCCCTGTTGATATCATGTAATCTTTTAGTTGGTTTTGGCTTGCAACAGTATATTTTAAAACAGATTAATGCCATAGGTTGGCTGGTGGATTTTTGTAAAGTTGTATCCGTTTGCTGAAAATCAGCTCAAGAGCAGGGTCCTGTTTTCTTTATACTATGCAAAGACTTTAGAGATTTTTAGTGGTCTAGCACAAAATTAAATGAGACTATTTTTTTTCAAAGAGCTTATTTTGACACACACAATTAAAGTAATTTTATCTTCTTCCCACATACCCAGTTCTTCACCTACCACAATCTGTTCTGCTTCTGAAGCACACAGCTATAACAGGTGCTGGAGACTGTGACAGCTTCAGCAAGGCACAAGGCCAGGCTCTCTTTCCTGTGACACACCTCATAGTGCACTCAGGGAGGAAAAACCTGCAACTTATCCCAGATTATCTACAGTCCAGGGATGCATGAGACACTCCCCTCCTTCTCCAGTCTGACATTTGTGTCACATGGAATCCTCCTGGCTGTAAGGAGGTTGCACTAGCACACAGGGCAGCAGGCAGCACCCAGGGTCACCCTGCTGCTCTCACTGCACCCATAGGAGATGCACAACTGAAAGTGTGCCACACATGCAGTGACACCTGAAATCAAAGAGCACTGAGGGACAGCACCACCGAACCAGAAATCAGAACTCAGATTGTGAAATTGTGACAAGGCACATGGTACAACAAATGTGTTCCTTCCACACACGGACAGCAGTCATTTACTCAGCTTGGCACAGCACCGGAGACAGCGCTGAATCATTTTTCCAAAACACAGGTGAGTCCTGATTGCTACCTTACTTAAAAAATGGAACACTCTTGATTACAACATGCAACAGGGTAAAGATTATACACTTCATACAGAAAATTACCAAGTTTTATCCACAACTGCCAGGGAACTATGACAGATTTCATTCTTCTCCCTTGTGAAGTAGTTTTCAAGCAGTTGTCTTACTTCTGAACTGCAACACAGATGACTTTTTGTGTATGGCCTGACAACCATAAGCATTCCAATTGTCTCTTGAAGGTACTATGGCCCAAACCTGCTTCCTGTCCCCTCTGCTCCTGCAAAGACCTTCGTGTTGCCCTGTGCTGTCAGCTTCCTCAATAACACAAGAGTACAAAGGATTACTTTCTCCTTTTCCTCTGCCTGGAAGTGCAGTTAACTAGCAGTCTGTCACCTACTTAAGAAATGCTCTCTTCCCAGTTTCACTACTCACTGCCCGTTGACAGAGTGAAGAGCTGATCTTCTACACCCAAGAACCTGACAGGCTGCAGACAGAGGAGCTCTAACTTGATTTGCAGCCAGGATAAAACAAATCTGTAACACACTTAACAATTTAAAATCAGTCTTGCATCACACATGTATCTCAAACCAACTTGAGGCCACCTCCCTACTCACAATTACGATATCTGTGATTCTGGGCTCAGTCTGAGCTTCCGAAACATGAGCCAAGTTTGCTTTCTGCCTCCTTTGATGCAGCTTCCAGAGCACTTCAGCACAAGGATGCAGCAGTGCTGCTACAGTGTCAGCTAAAAAATACAGCCCACGCAGCATCTGCAGATGCTTCTGAGAAAGTTTGCCTGTATTTCTTGATTTCTTTTCAGGAAAGCCTGTGCATGAGAGCTCGTGAGGGAATTAGGAACTCTTCTCTGTAAAATATTTGAACTAGCTCTAGTAAAACTGCTCCATAAAAATGCAGCCTTGTAACACAGGTCAACCCTGAAATAGAAGTTTCTTTAAAAATAACAACCTTCCTTTCTTTCCAGTAAGCCTATTTTTTCTTAGCAAGTGTAACGAATTAAAGGAAGAATTTTATTAGAAAAAGAAGTTTACATAGCAAATGTGACAATTATTTTGAGTACATCAATAAAGCCATCATGAACATGTCCTCCAGATGCCAGTTAAGGACTGCAACTGCCAGCACAATAATTTAGCAGTGACTGGCAAGAGAGACTCTTATAAATCCCAGAACTACAAACTGAATGCAAGGTAAAATCCAGCTGACAATACTTGGAGATATTCCAGGCAATGGACTGTCTTTCTTATGTGGAAAAGATCTTTTCATTGATGTGATGAATGTCACATTCAGCATCCTCACAGAAGAAAGATCCTTCAAAACAGAGATCCAAATACTGAATATGATCATTTTAAGGCTGAAACACATATTTAAATGTTGATACTTTCGGGAAAAGCAGATTTCTTTATTCTCTAAATGTTGCTACCTTGAAAGTGCATTGGAATTATTAAAATATTCTAAGCCTGAATTATTAATGGAGAAACTGGCTGAATATTCTATGAATATTTTAATAACGATCCAAATACAGCATGCAATACAAGCATATGGCTAAGACTGATGTTTCTGAAAGCCTTCTTGCCTCTGCAATTCTTCACAGAAATGAGACTTCAGGAGGTAATGGCAAAGCTGCGAGTTTATGTTCAGCTAGGGACCTTCTGTTTGAACTTTAACTTCTAAGAGAATTTATTCTATATGTTGCTTTGAATACTGATACACTTGTAAACAAGTTTTGATCAGAGCCTTGTTTTTATTATTTTTTACTTTATTTGCAGAGGTTGCTATTCCAGGTTTTAAAGTCTGGTTCATTTAAGTCATTCTCCTTACAAAGCACAGCACAGTCCTTTTGCTGGTTCTTTTTAATCACTAAGACTTCACACAGAGCAGCAACAGGTACTGGTCACAGCACTTGAGAGAACACAGCCTTATCTGAAAGTCCTCTGCTGGTCCACTGCTGCTCCTGTTCCCTGTGCCTCACAATGCCTGCAGCCTGTTGCCTAGCAAAGGGGATGAGAGCTGCACGTTTTTTATTCCCCCAGTCTTATCAGTCATTTCTTTATGTGCTAAGCTGGAAGAACAAAATCACCTCAAAAGTTTCTTGAACTCAGAAAATCACCAGCAAGCCGATTTCTATCATCCAGCTGGAAGCATCAACCTTTCATCTTACTGTTCACCTCTCACAGGAACCACTAAACTCATTAATTTCACTGAAGAGGTGTCTAAATTCTCCTCATGCATTCTGTATCAGCTCAGATTGATGTCCCTTGCTATGAGTAAGAGCAAAAGAAAACTGCATGTTTATCAGAGAAGCCCATATCTCCCATTTTCCCTGTCTTTGGAATCTCCGAATTCATTACCCATACATTACCCATGCACATCATGCTGCAAACCAGATTAGCAAAAGCACAAACAGCAAGAGAGCAATTGCACCAATGTGTAAATAATGCAACAGCAAGCAACTAATCTGATTTACAAGACTTGGAAAAGAGGCATCATCCACTTATGTGATGCAAGTCCTCAGGAATGTTTTTTCAACTTAACATTTTGCAATAACACTCTTTTCTATCTGTCAATGCACAGCTGTAGCAGCACCAACATGTAGCCAGACACTCCTTATTCAAATATGATAATGAGGAACTATTACAAGTATTGCTTAATAATCCCACTTGAACCCTGAAGGATGTCCCACTGCAGAGTGGGCCCAAGCTCCTGACCATGCTGGAAGTCCATCAAGGCATGAGAAGCTTTCACAAGCCTTCTGCCAAATGCCTTCAGATACTTCTTCTCCCTAGTGCAACACCTTCAATACCCAGTTCTGAGAAGAGTCAAACAGTTAGGAATTGACACAGGTTGACAGTAGTTTTTTGGTTAAAGGGTCAATGTTATTCTGAATAAAGAGGTAAATATCTGATTACTTGCCAACCCTGATATAGCCTGGCTTTCATCAGCTATTTCTGCAGTTCAAGTCCCTATTTTGGCTAATTTGTACAAGTATATACAGACCAACTAGTGGAAAATGATTATTCTAAGTCATCAATGTGTTATGTACTGGTTGTATCAACAGCAAACACTACAGGCTTTCTATATATAAACATCTCTACCAAAAGAGCAGAACTTAAACAGTTCTGTTCTAGCCAGTTGGTTCAACCCATGTTGTCTTCTCTTGCCACTCTCTAAACATGACAGATATTTAACATCTTTCATAACAGTTTTTGATAAGAACAGAATTTCCTGTTTCAGTCTCACCTATTTACTCTGAGCAATAAATCAAAACCCTCTGAATGAGATTAGGTAATCATACAAAATTCAGAGGCTAAGAAGACTACATTTTTCTTTCATTGTAAGACTCTGGTCATAGAAAACTTCCTCTTTGCCAATGATACAGAGATAATTCAACCATAGATGCTTTTGTTCCGAATTTAAACCCTATTCTCTTCATGGAACATTACTATTTTCTATCTGTGTTCTATGTTCCTTGAACACATGAAAGTAAGCACTTCTTTGACCTTTAACCTCAAATTCTGATTTTTCTGAAAAAAAATTACTCAACATTTCTGCACAAATCTAACTAAATGTTTAAGTCTAGTCCTAAATGCACTCTCACAAGACAGCATGGAATATGGAACAAATCCCACTCATGTGATGTTTCCTTCTCCCAACTCAATTTTACTCCATTCTTCAAAATGAACAGTTCTTGCCCATATCCTTTCCTAAGAAAAGAAATAACGTTGCACATTTTCCTCAGTAAACATAACAGATTTAGAAACTAGTTACCTTTCTTTGACTATACCCAGAGTTATAATTATTTGTTCTTCTACAACAAACTGTACAGCCTGATTTTCATTTAATGGACCAAGAAAAATACTTCAAAAACACATGTCCCCTTTATTAACAGGACATTAATACATAATTTTTTCTTCACTTTTGCAAGTAAAATTAGGCATCAGAACTGAGAGCAAAAGATGTTCATCAACAAAATAGTTACCACTGACTTACCACACAAAGACAAAACCAGAGCACAGCTGCCACCTGACAAGAGAGCAGGACAGATAAGGATTCTAAACACCCTGAAGAAATTGTGCAACTGATAAAATTACTATTCAGCAAAACCCAGCTGCAGCACCTTTAAAGGGCTGTTATCACAAAACATAACAATGGCCAATAGCACTTTCTGCAATTTTTAAATGAGTACCTAGAAAGAGTACAAGAAAAAAATCCCAAGCCTTCAGAAGTCTAATCCTATTGTACAGCTATGTCAAAAGGATGCCTACACAGAAAGCCAGCAGCCATAACTACAGAGGGATTTTTTTTTTAATGAGCTACAGATCACAGGACATAGGTAAGAGATTGACCATTTTCTCCATCAAAATAATGAAATTAAAGAAGCCAAACAAATGCGTTTATTAAATATTTACTTACCATCTTCCATGTCTTCTTCAGTGTTGTTATGTCCGTCAGCCATCGCTACATTCCCATTAATGACAGGATTTTGAGTAATTCTTGGAGGATCATCTGTATCTCCAGCTAAGACCAAAAAAGTACGTAAAACTTAATAACATAATTAATAATCAGAAAATAACATTTTTGTCTCAGGTAGTATTTATGAGACACACGAATGGTGCCCACTTCCGCAGAACAGAATTTAATTAAGTTATTGCTCAATGGTTTTACTGGTATGTGTCTAACAAAAATTACCCATATAGGTGAATATTTATGGACAAAGAAAAAGATCCACATTAATGTGGAATACAGAGACAAAGAACATAAACTGACTTTTAAGTTTCCAAATGGCTTTACAATCAGCATCTCATAATCAAGTCTCATTAAATAAGAATATTTTCTTTACTTTTTCTTGCATTCTTACAATGCAAGAAATTTTTACACAAGTTCAAGTTTCTAACAGCAGACTTTCTAAACTAACAAGTTACTTTAAGACTTTTTCAGTGTCACTTTTTTAAAGGGAAAAAACTGAACCTCTAATCAACTGTAATAGTAAGATTCAAATCTTACTTGGGGAAAATTGAAAAGGAAATCTTTTCAGATTAAGGAACATTTTAGATATAACATTTTCCAGTTTCTAGCCATCACTGCCATTAAGCTTTGCTCCAGTGACCATTACATATGTAAATGCCACTAAACCAAGAGATATGAGGCAATTCAATGAACTGAAACCCCACTATTTTGATTGAACAAGCACCTTCCTGATTCCTCCAACAACTGAACAACACCTCCTTCCATTGCTTCCACACCAGAAACCAGTGAATAGCTTCAGCATGATTCCAGGAAAGTGGATATATTCTTGGATAAAACAAACTGGGTTTTATCATCAAACAGTAAAACCTATAAGCCCTTGCAACCATCTCAAGGACAAGCACTACTTAAAAGACACTGTAATTTAAAAGGTCTGATGAGTTTCTCATTGCTACACAAATTGTGCTATTAACTTATATATCCTAGTACCCCTCAAAAGCCCCAAGGTCACTGATTTGGGTAACCAGGAACAGTCTTATACCCAAAAGCTACACACAAGTTACTGACTGTGTGCACAGGGCATGCAGGTAACCTGTGCCACAGGATGGAAACCGCTCCCAAGGGACACAGCACGATCCCAGCTCCAGCACAGCAGCCTGGCCGTGCTCTGGCCCGTCAGCACCCTGGACAGAGCTGTGCTCGCCACCCTCCCTGCCGAGCTCCCGAGCTCCCCACGGGCCCGCCGGGCTGCACCCGGACCGCACTGCCCACGGACCGCACTGCCCACGGACCCGGCTGCCAGGCTGTTTGCAAGAGCTGCCAACTAGCCTGGACACTTGCCTCCTACCAGATTGCAACTGAATTTCTCGTGGGCAAAAGGGACAAACAAAAGCGACAAAAGGAATTGCTGTGTGATAATCTCCCCAGTCTTTTAAAGGCCAGGGCTCCCGCCACAAAGATAAGCCCCAGGAGAAGTGCAGTAGCATCAGTCACCGGGTGCTTCAGAGCCCTCCCTCTCCTCAGAGTACACCATGCTTTTGCAGCCTCATTCCAATTCACAGCACACAGAAGATACTTTCACACCCGGCACTCCTATTCGGATTGTTTACTCTCCTGGTAAATCCGCACAAGTAGTAACCTCTGCCCTCAGCTCGACAGAAACAGCTCAGGTTAGAGACTTACTCCTGGATTAGAGATACGCTACATCACCAACTTAATGCTCACACGCGGCTTTTGGACACTTATTAGGGTGCAGCAGATCTCATCGCGGTACCAGTGGCAGGGGTAGTGTGAAACACTCACTGTGTAGCACTCACAGCAACACGTGTGCTTTTCTAAATTCTCAGCTTTAGAACAAGAGCAAAATTAAGTATGACTTGAAGTTTTGATATTGTAAGAAAAAGGTTTGCAGAAGAGTGGCTTGGGTGTGGTAGAGCCTCAGGGGCCCCTTCAGCAGCAACCGGCACTGGGAATGCTACAGCAGAACAGCAAGTTAAAGATTTACTACAACAAAATTATGGGAGGACAGCTTTGAACTCCTGCAACTTAAGAGCAGGAAAATGACAAAAATCAAGAGTGAGAAGGAAAGATCCTTAATTTAATTTCAACATCCTGCTTTCCCCCCCACTTTTTTAACCTTTTAACAGCACATGCTGTTAAAACAAAGCTGTCCTCTGGGTCACTGCATTCTAGAAGCATACAGCATGTTCTCAACATGCAACAATTGCTTATACTCAATTAATACTAATTTTTTAAAATTATTTTTCTTCCCAAAATTACCATCAGTGCAACTTAGCATCTGGAAACAAACTGAAGCAAACACCTGAGGAATAGCTCTATTCTTCACTAAAAGCATATCCAATGTTAACTTTAAACAGAGAATTTAAACATTGACAACATGTTTCATGGGAAAAGAACTGTTCCTAACTTATAAAGAGCTTCCTATGAGATACTGCTCTACATTCTCCAAAAGTATGAGGAGTTAGAGATGATAGCAACACCAATCAACTTAAACAGAGACAGCTTCTGAGAGATACTGTTTAGTGATAAGACAAATGAACCATGATGAATGCCCCTGCTGCTTCTTCTGACATAGATGGACACGATGTTTGTGATACAGCTTTCAGATATGGAAACCAGATAACAGCAGTCAATGTTTTTGGCTACTGTGAACAAAGGAAGCTTTTAAACTGCTAATAAAATTCAACTAATCCTTTAGACAAACAAAACACAATCCATCTTCCACAGATGTACTAGCAAGCAGTATAACAAAATGCACTTTCTACTAGAGCATTGAAAACCAGTAATTTGTGTTTTCCTCTCTTGTCCTTAAGAGCTCATAGAAAAAAATTGTAAAATCATACCACGGTTTAATTAAGAAACATGTTTTCCTTTGCCTCAAGCAGAGGCAATGCCAAAAACTTATTCAAAATATACATTACAGGATTAAGAAAGACAAAAAATACCTGTCCACACTGGCCAGGAAAACCTTCCTACCAAACATACTACTTAATACACTGCTGTCTTTAATGCAGCTTAAACCACAGCGTGTCAACATCACTCCAGTCATGTCATCTGTCCTTTCCCACATCAGAATACCCAGTTTTAATCCCTGGAATAAATTTGAGATGCAGTCTATGAATCAACTGAAAATTAACATAAACCACATCAATTAAGGAACCATCACAACAAAGCAACTTCAGGAATAGGAAATGTTTTTAACTCTTTACATACATTACTGCAATATTAAATGAATACAGCTTTCAATAGCAAAATTGTAGACACTATAAGACTGTGTTGTAAGCATTTATTTTCCACCTCCCCAAAATGCAACACATAAACCTTTGTAGATATTCTTTTGTTACAGAAAGGAATGCAAGGCAACACAAAAAATAGTGATGGCCCTTTCTTCTGAAACATTTAACATCATATACCATTTTCTCTCTGTCCATGGCACTGTGCTGCAAATGAAAAATAAATACATCTTGAAGAGTTTACAGGGGTCTCTGAGTTTGGAGGTTAAGACAACTTCCAAGAATAGACATTTCAGATATTAGTGAGTTTGTGCACAAAAAAGAGCTTTCACTTAGTTACTGAAAGATCATGAATGCTGAAATAAGTCTAAACACTGAGATATGCAACTGGAACAAAACTGGAGCATGATGGCACAGTTTGGGAAGGTGGTAAGAAGTGTCAGTCACCTTACACAGACAAATTACTGGATTATACATAAATGACTCTGCAGGTGCACACTTCTCATCACTCATTAACTACGCCTGTCACTGAAGTGTTGAGATGAAAGCCTCAAAAGAAAATGGTTGTGTCATTTGCTGCAGGGGAAAGTGGGACAGAGAAGGAAAAAAACCCAAATACATTCTCTGAAACTATAAACTTCCCATATAATGACAGACCCTAGAGAAAGTATATATATGAAAAAAAGTCTGCTTGTTATGGACTATGAGCTCAGTATTATCATGTTCAAATACTCACATTATTAAGCAATCAGAACTAAAATAGCATTGGTGATTTAAAAAACAAACAAACAAACAAACAACCTATATATATATGTATAGCTGTTCTGATGGATTCAGCCTGCTTATTAATATGAACTCAAGTGTCACTATGAGATACATTGCTCTGTTGTTCACAACAATTCAAATCTACAAGGATGGAATCTCAGTTTGCCATATTTTTTTCCTACTGAGAAAGTAGAAAAGATTTTGTCAAGTTCATGTGGCTTCTGGCATAAGTTAAATCCAGTTTTAAGACAGGAGCACTGCAGAGTGCTCTGTCTCTGAGCTGCAGGACACGTTGCTCAGCATAAACACGTGTTTGCAGTCACATGTGGCCAAAAGCTACAGAATGACTCCACAAGCACAGCAATTCCACTACAGCAGGAACTGCCTCTATTTAACAATGATGATGGTGAGCTATAACTTTACTAAGCTTTCAGTCATGATTCACATCACAGCCATGGCCAAAGTCTGAAAGATTATCTATAATGTTTGTTGTTAGCTTTTGGAGCCGGCAGCCACAGAGGAAAACTGAAGCGTCTCTGCAGCAGTTTATGAAACATTTGTTTCCTTTTGAGGTTAAGGAGACCACAGGGGAGGAGTAATAGTGATACTAAAACTTGGTTACAGTTATCACACACATCCGCCTCACACTGGAAATCACTGGCACTGAGGGCTTTTACAGTCCCCGCAGACAGCTTGCACAGCCCTCCATGCAGCAGGGACATAGCAATCCCAAAATGAGCAGGGAGTTGCACCAAGGGCAGCATCAGCAGCCTGAAGGGAAGTCAGTCATTCACTGCTGGCAGCAGCTTGAAGAATATCATGAACTTTCACATCCAGGGTCTTGATTTTAGTGGAAGAAAGCAGAAAACAACACGACTTTCTCCTCTTCTGCTGGAATAAATGGACATTCCAGAATAAAGGTCTTCATTAAAGTCTTAAAAGGGCATTTTTCTCTTTAAATACAAATATAATACTATATACAGATATGATAAAGGGGTGTGTGTGTGTGAATTTCAGTGGATGAGTAAACCTGCAGTAAACACTAGGAAAAGGACTTACTGAGCAAAAATATCAGGTGGCAGAAGATAAGAATAAAATCAGAGAATGCAAATGAGCAAAGTTCATGCTGCAGCACTCAACCTACATCAGCACCAAGGACATCCAGTGCATGCTCAACACACAGTCCAGGTTTAGCTTTGCATCTCAGTGTCAGGACTCGAAGCTGTCACACCCCCCAGGGCAGCCCAGCAGAGCCATGGTTCTCTGCACTCACTACAGAACATCTCTTCTATTGTGGAACAAACCATAATCTCTTTAATAGCACACAAGTAAAAAAAAAGAATTAAGAAATCACCACTGCTAGAAATCATAATGAATAAACATTCTGTGATTTCAAGGGCTATAATAAATATCATCTTTTTACCACCAAATTGATCCTTCTATTGGAGCTATATGCAGCATATCAGAAGACATAATTGAGAAATCCCTAAAGCAAGCAGTAAATGCCACGCTTTCCGAAGCAGTTACCAAACCATGGTGGTGCAAAGAGGATACTAAAGAGACTCAGAAAGCAAGAATATTACTTCTTGAAAGCAAACCAGAAAGTTAGAAAAATGTGAGGAAGATGATGAGCAAATACCTGCCTTGAGCTGGAAGAAACAACGCCAACAGGTTCCTCACAGCTCTGGAGAAGAGATGCCCAGACCATGCCTGTAAGGAGGCTGCAGGCACTCTGTGGAACTGGTTTTTATGTGGCTGTAACAGCTCACAAGAAAACTTCTGGGCACCAGCAGCTTGCTTCTCCAGAAGTCTGGAAACCATTGCTCTGAAAGCCAGATGAATAGAGTGGCTCTCAAGAGGGCAGGGTTTAAAAAGAACAAACAAAAACCAACCAACCAAAAAATAAATAAAAAAAAAAAAACAAATTAAGAATAAACAAATATCCAAGCAAAAAATAAAACCAGAACAACCACACATACCAAAATTATCCAAACAAGCTCCCACCTCCACAATCTGAGTGGAATTTATTTACAGTAGTCAATCTCTGAACTACTAGAAGTGTTCAGAGCAAAAATTTCCCCTCACTTGCTCTGAAAGAACTCAGCTTTTCCAAAGCAAGAGAAACTATTTGGCCTCTAATCCCTACCTGCAGTTATAATACTAACACCACTTACTGCACAAAAGGACTCAAGAGAAAAGGAACTAAATGAAAAGCATTCTACACAGTTCATTTTTCCAAGACAGTCCTAGGTTGCTATAATGAAAAATCTGAAGAGGAACCAAGCAATTTCTGTACTGTAGCTGCCTTTCAAAAGGCATCCAAAAATAAAGCAATTCACCTAAAACATTTCAACGGTATCGAACAGTAACGGAGACTAAGATTAATTTGGCCAGAAGAATGGGAGGAGGGGAAAGTACATAAACCCCCATGATCCTATGGATCAAGATGTAGATAACTGCTGTCACGGATGTTTCCATTACTTGTAAATATTATGTCATTTGTCTTAGCAGTTAAAAGTTAATTCTCCCATTAGCAAAACTGGGTAAAATTTGCTTTGGCTTCATTTATTATTCTTCTTTCTTCATGGCTCATTACTTGATCAATGCCAAAAGGCGTATCTAGAAATGTTTTTACCTCAACAAGAAAGTTACAACGTATAATGACTAAGTCTTAAGGGGAAAGAGCTTCTAGAGAAGTATCAGGAGGCAGAACCAATCTTACAGACTAAGGGAGAAAGGCATTAGGGGCATAGAAAGCGAGGAGACTTCCAGCTAGGGAAATAAGGTTTAAAGATCTTCAATTCTTTCAAAATTTGTTCTATTACATTTAGAAAGAAAGGAGAAAATACATTTATTTACTAAAGAGCAAGTAGCCAACATTAAATCTTAAAAAGAACTCCAAAACGAAACAGTATTATACTGAAGTCTCTTGCTCTCTAATTGTCATTTGAAACAAGTAATTATTGCATTATTGACTGGGAATTGCAAATCTCCCACAGTAGGAGATGATGTTACACAAGACAGCAAAGAAGAACTGGGATGGGACAACTTCCTGGAAGCAGACTCATCTCTGCCGTGCCTACAGAATATGTAGCAATGACTAGACAGACAGTAACAACACTGCAGCCACCACTTATTACACTGATCAATCATTATGTTCTGCTGCCTTGCATTCCCATCTCTGGGTCTGCCCGGCCAAAGAGGACATTTTGACAAAGCACAGGACAGCCAGACTAGTTTCTAACTGCACCAATGTAACGAATGAATGGGAACAAAACTGTATTAATAGATTACATGATTGTTCTATTCTTAGATATAACAAAGCAGTTACACTCTAAGAAGAACCCGAACACTGAACAACACACATGAACAATACCAGTCTGTAAGGTAAACAGTATCAGAAGCTTCATCCTACTGATACAGTTATCTTTGTGGGAAAATAAATGGGAGGTACAATGTAACTTGTGGATAGAAAAATAGTTGAGAACAAATAGCCAATGCAGAATCTGCTCGAAAACTAAGCAGTTTGCTGCAGCAACTCATTTATCTGCTGATCTTCAAAGACAAGAGCAGTCTGATTGCACTTTACAAAACAAAACTCTTAAATGTCTTAGAAATGTGATTAACTTCTTACTGTCACATAAAAAGCACTTAGAGTATTATCAATACAACCACTCAGTGGACTAAGCTGCCATTAAAGAAGTCACCCCAAAATTTTACTGAAACCAAGAGTGACTAAATTCCCTGCTTTCAGCATTTTAACCTTTTGCTTTATGAATAATTCAGTGTCAGATGAAAGACTGTGTGAACCAGAGTTCAGTTTGGACACTAACAACACACCCATAATTATCCAACAAATTTACAACTTTATGCTCTTGGTGAAGAGTGTGTATAGGCAGCCTTCACATTTCAAGGGATCTTTCAAGTGCTTTGTAAGCCCCAGGTGTATAATAACTGGGGTAGACAGCAGCACTGGCATGAATTTTTTTTCAGTACAGTGAAATTATTTAGCAGAAGATACCAACCTGCCTGTCTCATTATCCTGGCTTTATGCATTATACAGTGTCACAACCTCTTGGTAGTTATCAGGACAAGAGAAGGTTCTGCTGAAAAATTTTTCACAGTTCCTTTTCTTAGTCTGAAGAGCTTTTTTAGCTTAGGCTGTGCTTCTAGAAAATTATCAGATCAGAAAGAAAGGCAGGAAGACTGCTTCTGGCTACCCTGTAATACTCAAAAACAGTAACTAGAACAGTTGACAAGATAAATTATTTTCTTCCATGATCAGGAAAGGCAGAAACATCACAAGTGTCATGACCTATTATGGCAGCAGCTCCGGGACTTGCACTACCTTCTCCTTGCTCTATCTAGAGCAGCAAGGCTACAGAAGCAACTACCTCAACTCGTCAGGTCTTGTCTCTGCACATTCCAGAGATGGCAGTGTGATTACATCTCTGCTGCGGGTCGGGCACTCAGTCCCAACCTACCGAACACACCCTAAACAATGTGTTTTTCCAGTATCACACCCCTCTTTATGTTTTACTGCTCTACTGAGTAATGGCCTTCTCTACTGCAACAACAAAGGCTGCCATCTGTGGCATCACTAGAGAGGCTGCAAAACTACTCACAGAAAAAAGGAAGTTCTGAAAGAGGGAAGAAAAGGATGTACCCTGAGCTGGAGGCAGGGCAGTCCAAGGGCCACAGAGTATTTCTGTTTGTGTGACACTATACCCAGCATGCTACAGTGCTGTGGACTTGGTGTGTCTAAAACAGACAATTAAAAAGCAATTAAAACGAGCATATTTGGATAATATAAGCACATTATGGAACTAGTGATTCTGCTCCCATTAGCACCTCTCTCCTTCCTTGTGGAAGTCTAGAAAAGCACACACCTCCACCACCTGGACCAGCATGATTTTTATTACTCAGACACATAAATTCTTCAGAACTCACTTCTGTACCATTTCGGATGAGTACAATACACAGTCTCAGAGAGTCTTGGGGTACATCTATTTAATTGAATGCAATAACTGAACACTCACAGTATGCTTAAGCAGCAAAAAAGGTTTTGCACATTTACCAGTAGCATAAAACATTGCCTTACATGGGTATGATCACACACACCACTTGCCCAAACCAGCTCTGAAGGTACACTGCTTCTGCGCAGTTACTTTGCTACAGAGTCAAAATATTATTCACCACTATTTCAGATTCTGTAACTCTGTTTTGAGACCAGATTCATCCTTACAGCAAATGCTAATTGCACTGCTGACTCCTGAACTCAGCCTTGAAGCATGCTGAGTTTTGCTCTCACTAGCAGTAGCAGAGGACGGTAGCTTGATTGTATTTTCCTAATAGTGACGTGATTTTTAAACTGTTGAAACACTGTTGACCTGTCCATGCTGGAGTTTAAAAGTAAAATTAATTTCCTGGTAGACAACAACATTGGATATGTTAGACTTGCATATGCATATGGACTTACACTGGAATTAATTTTATAGGCACTATGAGCAAAAAATATAAACCACCTACTTTAGCCCCATCTTTTAATTTACCTTTTAACAGAAAAGATCACGCCAAGCCACAGAAACTGTGCAATGTGCCCAAACCCCTCACACTTAGGGATCTAACACTTCCAGCATTTCTTCCTCTTATTTTTCCCTCTTATTTTCAGTAATGTTTTAAAGGTCTTCCTTTATTATTGCAGATTTGCTAATACTGATCTTGTTTTCCCTCTTCTTCCTTATGGTCCCAGCTGTGCAGAGAAATGGATAGTTATGTAAAGTATTCCACGTTCACAGAATCTGACTCAGTAGTTGCAGGTAGCTGGTAGCTCTAGACTAGGCTTCGGTGAGAAGGGAGAAAGGCAAATAAATCAGATTCAGGAAAATAACATTAAAAACTATATAAAACTGTGAAAAACCAGGCAAGCACAGTTAATCGCATTTCCTGACAACGCAAACAAGCTTAAATCCAGGCGTCTTTGCTGCATAGTAAAGGAGTCAAAATCAAATATGCTCACAAGAAAGTATTCCTTTGAGGATAACTGTGGAATGTGTTTCAGAGGTTGCTGTTACAGCAAAGCAGCCCGAAATCCCAGGCCAAAACATCTCCAAACTTGATCTGGCCATCCCATGGCAAATCAAGAAAAATGCAAAAATTGTGTCCCTGAGGACACAAGGAGTGGTGATCTCTACCATGCCACTGGATGCATATACTGCCCAGTTGAATTCACAACTGAAAAATCTCAGTAGCACAGTATCTGACTATGTTTTTATTGAGGTGGTGGCTTCTGCAACCAAGAACCACTACAGGCTCTAATGAGCACAGTGCACTGAGTACTAGAGCAATCTGAAAGGTAATACAAAAGCAGAAAGATACTGTTTATACAGAAGAATCGTAAATCAAGCCTGCCGTGTGTGCTGGTTTGGTTTCTTCATGACTAGGGGGGGGATATGGGATTTTCTACTACTTATAATACACAAGGAACTTCATATTAAATTACCAGAATGCAAGTTTAAAGAAACAAAGTGTGCTCTCCAGACTTTTAGCACATCTTTCCTCAATTATCCAGGACCCTTCCTAGCCTAATCAGTCAGTACCACTGAACAGCCATTTGATACCTTGTACCATCTTTACTTTCCTTGTTGTAACTTCTTTACTTCTCCTATACCTTTTCAATATGGAGGGGGAAGCAAGGCTGTTAACCAGGCTGCACTCAGTGTTTGAAATGCAGCAGCACAGGGAACATACACAAAGCATTTATTATTGCCAGTTCACTTCCAAAGGCAATGCAGTGAATAGAAAAAGATTCTATGAAGAGCCATGAAAAGGTACAGAGGCAGCATGGCCAGGCTCAGACACCCTCGGGGTGTGCACAGCAGGGAAGGGAACTCGGCATCCCTCCCCTGCACTCATGTTAAACATCAGCATCTGCCACTGACAGACCTCAACACACCAGGTTAAACAATTTTTGCTCAGTCCAGGGTGGCTAATCTTATGCAAATATTCAGAGTTTCCATAAGAAACTTCTGAACATTCATACAAAAAAATCTGTTACTAGTCTAAAGTATAAAAAAACCCAAACCCAAAATTCTTGACTAAGAACACAGTTTTGTAGAATCTATAAAACTTTACTGTAGAAAAGAAATGCCTATTGCCAAAGTGTTTGGCACTTCCATTCAAAATAAAGAGCTGACCCAAGTCAGCTTCTCTTCCACTTCAGGAAAAATATTCCCAGTTGTGGAGAAGCATCCAGACAATGTGGGGCTGAGAGCAGGATCAGCCCTACACGCCCAGGTGAGTTTCCTCCTGGTTTGAGCAGGGAACTGCTCCGAGCAGCCTCTGCTCTGAAGAAGCGCCACGGCAGCGAACTGCAGAGCTGAACCAATTAGCGTGGGGTGCCCAGTGCTGATAAATCCTAACCTCACATCAGGGTCGCTTTTACAAGTGTAGATTAACTGTGGGGAAAACGACAACAACAATTAAACCATTCAAGGTCTGAGGTTTGAGGTTGTTTTGTTAAGTTCTTTATGTGAACTGATCCACATGCACACGTGCACAGCCTGGTAACACAGGAACATTTACTGCTTCCTGCCAGCCATACAGGGAGCACTGCTGACAAAATCATTATTTCCTACTGAAATTCAGTTTTCACTGTGTTTAGTAACAGATACATTTCAAGCATAATAGTAAACCATGATTTTAAGAGATTCCTACCACAAAAAAAAAATTGTGCTTTAAGTGTAAGGTTTGTTTTTGATGTAATTAACGAGAAGTAATAACACTCTCACGTAAAATTAACAACTGCAAAATGAGCAAAACAAAAAATGATCCTTTTTTCACATGGGATGATCTAGAAAAGAAGCTGCTTTCTTGTTAAGACATAGATTTCAGAGTTCTATTCTCCACTAGTTTCCCAAATTCCTGAAAGACATGGTTCCCAGGAGCTTTTGATGTTGTTCCTTAAGCTCAATTTTCCAGCCTCGCCTGTTAACACAGTGCCATGCTCTACAAAAGCTTCACTGACCAAAGAGGATGAACATGGAATGACTGTGCATGAAAGGAATACCCAGCTGGGACAGGAGGTTTGGTGATGCCCCTGCCTTGAACACGAAAAAGACTCAGGGCTGGTGCCCCAGGGAGCAGAGACTGTGTGGGGTAGTTTACCCCATCCTGCTCCCATTTGGAAATTCCCTTCCCTCCATCAGTGTCCCTGTTTTTACCAGAGTCTCCACGAAGATTTTGGGGTCTAGACACTCCCAAGAAACCCCAGCCATTAAATCTCTGGCTAGCTTTAATCTACTGAATCATCTGCCAAGTGGCTGCTTTCTTCTACTTTGTAGCACAAATATTATCAATCACTAAAATAATTTTAGAAGCCTTAACGGAGCACTGATGCAGGAGTTTTCCTCAGTCTCTACAACAGAGCCATTGAATCCCAAAGCAGTTTACACTTTCCTCAGCATTCATTTAAACTAAGATTTAACCTTTATTTTCCCTTTCAATTCTGACAACAACCTTTCTACCCCCAAGTGTTAATGGAAGAAAATAATTATTTATGCTCGAAGAACTGATTATTGTTGTAAAATGTTCTGAAGATCAGCTTCACTTTGCTGCTTTGAAGATGAAAGTTACTGTACTGAAAACATCCAAATGTTAGCAGACACCAAAATTAGCACTAAACAGTGTTAATTATTTAATACTGTCTACATGGAGAACAACTTTCTTCAAACAAATAACACAGCTGAAAAACTGGTTTTGTATGGAATCTTGTGTGTCAGTTTCCACTATTTACCATGGAATTCTTAGAAGAATGCAGAAGAGAACTTTATAATCGTCAGTTAAGCACTCCACTGACAATTTTATCACTTTTTCTTTGTCAGCAATTTTAAGTCGCATTCTTTTCTTACTGAAAACAAAAGAAAACTTTTAAAGTGACTGAAAAAGCTTTTCCTGTTTAACTATTCAGTGTTAAACAGCCAGCCAGCTGTTCTGGTGCCACACAGGCTGCCATGGGACCAGGGAACCAAGTCCCTGCTTCCCCAGGCCTATTAGTTAAGCAATCACAATCAGGAATGAAGCTATACTTTGTATTCTAGAGAAAACAGTATACAGACCCAGCCATATACAGATTTTGAGGATAACTTACTTTTCCAAATCCTAACACAAACACACTGAAATCCACGAGGCTGTGTACTCATCCACAGGCACATTAAGTGAACAGCCAAATTCAGATCTCCAAACCTGAGCAACTTGTAATGCAAACAAGAATAAAGAAGAACCTACTGATATACCCTGGAACACCTCTAAACCAGCAATCTTTTAGAACTCCATCACAGACAGAGCTTCTTGAACCCTGTACCTCATACAGTAACATCTGCAGCTGCAAACTTCAAAACTACATGGTTTATGCAAACAGCTATTTCAGAAACAGAAATTTGAGAGATGCATTCAAGAAGGAAGACCTCATGCCTATGTAATTTCATTTTCATTTGATTTTAAAAAGCAATCAAATGGCAGGGGTGGAGGGATAAGGATGCTTCTGATGGAGTTTATTGTATTGAGGTGTAGCTCTTGGATTTCAGTGATCTCAGTAGTGTCCAGATGTGTCACCATCCCAAATAATCACCCAAATTAGTTTTCCCTTGTAAAGGGAGACAAAACAAGTTGGTCAAACTTCTTTTTTTTTTTTTTTTTTTAAACCGAGTTACTTCGCATGTGGCAGCAGCTATAATTAGCACATTTTTCATCAGAAATACATTCTGAAGAGGAAATTGTATTTCACTGCTCACATGTTTGTTGCATCTTTACTTTCTTACTACATATTACACTTATTTTTTTGTTTCATGAGCCAAATCCTCAGATAGTATTTCAACAGCTTTCTGGTCAACTATTCTTAGAACACAAAGACAACAAAATAGATTTGAAAATACAAAAAGGACAGTTGGCTACTGCGTGTCACTCAGTGAATTAAATCTTTCTTATACTTTGCAGAACACCCTAATTCCAGAAATAAACTCTCAATCTCAATACTCTATTCTTTCTGGTAAATCTTCCCAACTACTTCTATTTTCCCTTCACTGCTAGTACCACTCATCTGAAGCGAATTTTGAGGACTTCCAAAATTAATTACTGCCTTCCTGCTTTGCCTCTGGCTAGAAGTTGGCAAAAACACGACGACCACCGAATTGAGCTGTATCTCAAATTCCTTATTCTATTGAGGATGAATGATTCTTCCTTTGTCTCAGGACAACCCAAAGTCCCTTAAGTTTACCCCACACTCTGTATTTTTCTCTCTAATAACGCAGCATTTTGTGGTCTGTGTCATCATCAGCCACTACAACCCCACACACAGCTGGGATGGAAACCCTAACTCCTCACACTTCTTTTGCTCCAGTTAGTTTGTTCACATTTCCTGCTACAACTTCTACGCCACAAATGCTCTCACTATTTGGAGTATATCCCTGGAGCCTACAAAAGCAGATTTTTTTGGCAGTCCTCCCCACTACTGGATCCTCACTGCCTCTCTTTTTCCTGGACTACTTTTTTGTGACTTTAAAAATGCTAACAGTTTTCCTTGAAGGGGTGTGAGGATGGAATAGTGCATGGCAGTGGATCACAGGGGAGAAGAGAAAAATAAACCCAAACACAGAGGTACACCACAAAATGTCTAGTATGTAATTCCTGGCACTTTCTTAGCTCCAGACCCTTTTCACCAAAAAAATTCAATTAAGAAGCCATAAGGATGTTCCTTCTTTCAGAGGTAGAGTTGACATGATTTAAGAGATCTTGCTGAAGAAATACAAGTACATACAATAAAAAAAGCATCTGCAATAATGTGCATTATTTGCAGGTTTTTAATGAAAAAGTGACTAATTTTTTTATTCATTAAACCAACTGAACTGGAGAGCTCCAATTTAAATGCCATTACAGTCAGATCTGACCCAAACCTGAAACAAGCTCCAGATGTTAATGGTCAAAGTCAGAATTAGAGCAGGATTTAAGAAATGCTAGAGACAGTAACAATTTAACTGCAACTGTTATCCCTTCTGGAAGGAGAAACTTTTTCTCTGAAAGAAAGGAAGAGAGACGCTGTGCCTCTGCAATAAAAAAATAAGAAGAGATATAAAAGATGATTTTAAAAAAAGGAGAAGATAAAATAGACAGGGATTGAAAAGAGAATGGCTACTTTAGTGGTTATTTTGCTGTAGGTTATGAGGGAGGAGAAGCTGCTCTCTGGGACACAGCTCTCAGAACAGCAGAAAAACCAAACCGACCCTTTGAAAGAATATTCAGTTATTTTACCTACAGAAAACAGGTGGCTGCAAGTGGCAATGCTGCGTTTATCCAGGTGGTAACACAACACTGGCATACTTCTAACAGCTAAGCTACACAACAGGAAATTTATCTGTGCACATGTAACAGGAGAGTCTTTACCTGTTTAAGCTTGTTCACAAACCTCATCAGACACTACACAATTTAATTTTTACCTAGCAGATGCGTCTTTTTCCCCCATTGCATCCTTTGACCATAAAAATGTTAAAATAAACATACACTGTTAATTCATATGGCCAAGCTCAGGTATTTTAATGTCCCTGTGGATGTTTTATTATTGACACATTTTCAGTAATCTTTTAGATCAAAGAAACCCCACAAGACCAAAAAGAGAGAAACACAGACAAGGGGACAGGGTGAGCACACCTCTGTCTCCCTTTGACTTGGACAATCTGAGTAAACAAGATACCACACTAAATATCTACACCATCATCTGTGGGATGCTGGAGATCCCTGAGATTTTATCAGAAAATTTCTATCAAGCTGTAGGATCTCCCCACACTGCCCTTCTCAAGGCAGGGCCCTGGGATTTAAGCCACCTGCAGCTGAACTGCAGCAGAGAGGCAAAGCATCCCAAGGACTAGGCTGCACACACTGGAAAAACACCACATCCACGACTGCTGGTTGCACAATGCAAGATAAAAAGGTGGTCCTCCAGTGTTCTAAACACTGCAAATGCCACCCTCTCTTCTTTGAAAATTAAAATACTTACTTCAAAGTGCTGACACAGAATAAATGACCCCAGAACAAAGAGAAACACCATTCAATTAATTTACAGGCACGTGGTTTTAGCTTTTGCTATTGCCATCATACCTAACACATGCAGTGTTCACAGCCAAATTTGGGTTTATAACTGGGGGAAGGGTATTTTCATTATTTTCTGCAAATCCTATTAGCAATCAACTCAGCAAATTTCTCAAACAAACAGATAGGCTCCAAATGTAAGGATTTCAATGCCAATAGTGCTTATTCCCTGCCTTAATATAATCCAGAACCCTTGAATTCTGAGCATACTCCCAATCCCTGCAAGCTTCCTTCTCAGGCACAATTCTGAACTCACCCTGCTAAGCTGTACAGGGAACTTCCACTCGAATGCTGAGCTCCAGCTGCTGGGGAAAAGGAAAGACTATTCCACATCTACCAATAAATGCACCCCCCATGCACTTGCACACATGCAGACAAACTCAAGACACTGCCCCAAGCACTCCAGCAGAATCCTGGCATTCCTCTGCAGCTGAGGTTAAGAATCAGCATGGAATAACAAACTCCTGCTACACAACAGCACTACTTGCACTGCATTAACTGCATGTTACAACTGCTGTTCTAGGGACAACTATGACATTTTTTTAGAGAAAAAAGTCTGCAGGATGTGCAGAGGTCCCATGAGATTTTTATTAATCAGTTTTAACAACTATGCCATCATATTGGCTCAACAAGGATACAGCTTTCACACTTTCTGTCTGTAAGTGAGGACTAAATCAGAAACAGTAGTCTTGGTATTATTTATAGAATTTAGGATTATTTTAGTGTTATTGACACTATCATTTTAATACTTGACTTACATAACTGCTTTATGCGAGATCGAAGAAATGATCCTACATTTTATTTCATATACTAGTGTACTTGGTCTGGCTAGATCTTGAACAGGATCAGCAATTCAAGTTCCAGTAATACAATTTCTCAACATCCAACAATCAGAATTTGTGTTTACTCAGGTCCATAACCTTTATGATGCTTTATGTTCAGGATGAAACAAAGAAAACCAGGAGACAAAAAGCATTCTAGAGTCTAGGGCATTAAGGGTTTTCAGTTTTTGAGTTTTGCTCAGAAATACAGAGAGGGTGCTGAAAACCTTGGCAGGTACATGATGCAGACAGATGGCAGGTACACGATGTGCACACAAGAGCTCCTCCTGCAACTGCTGGCTCCTGCTAGCTCACTGGTGCTCTATAAACTTTTTTAAATGGTAACATGCACTTCAGTAGAGCTCCAGCAACTTAACTCCAACACTTATATTTTATTATCATAAACACATCTCAAAGAGCTGGTAGAACTCTGTGGAAAGGAGAAGGCATTTCTCACCACTGTGAGTGGCATATTTACAGCAATTTGTATTTTCTCCCAAATCTTAGAACAACATAGAAAGTGATTAAGCAGTCTGGGTAAGCCATAAATCAAATTATTCAGGTATATTCAGGTGCTGAAGTAACATTAAAATAGCATCTTAAAATAGCTTTTGCTGCTGCTGAAGATTACAAAGACAATCCAAATTTCTCTGCAGATCAAGGAGGCAGCTGCATACATTCAACCACTACAAGATTTACACGTACAGACCTTGGTGAGTGAATTAAGATGGGAAAGAAAAACAGTAGGGTGAGGAAAGCATTCCAGCTCCCAGAAAATTCAAGCCCACTTAACACAGCCAAGAGTACAACTAACGTCTGAAGTGACATATACCACTAAAAATTCCATGTTAGCCGAGTGCTGCCAGCACTCCCTGCCTGGCAGGCAGTTATTAACACACCATCTTCTTTCTCAGTGCAGCAGTAAAAAGGAGCAGGTATCCCTCCAGCCTCTCCTCTGCTCAGGTCCAAGGAGCACACAGACAAGGCTGCAGCCAAGGACAAGGCATTCTTCCCAGTTGCCCACTTCTCCAGGTACCCTTCTGGACTGGACCAGGAGGCAGGGCAGTTTTTCTTCTGGAAGCAGTTAGATATTTTTCAAAGCTTCTCCTCCCAAGGCAGCCCTTCCTCCACCTGTGGTGCACCCTCACCTGGGAAACACAGGGGCACAGAGCAGTGTCCTGCCACCCCAACAGATCAGCAGGTTGGGACATGGCTCCCCAGGAAGGAAGTGCTGCCAGGAACAGGACTGTTATGGGGTGCAGTACATCTGCACTGGAGAAACAAGTTACCAAATGAATAATCCCTCCCCAAATTTCTGAGCACGATGTAGACATCAAAATTGCACACTACCAGCAGTGGCTTTACAACACTCAGAGTTTAACAAGCTTCTCATAGAAGGCAATGGTCCATGGTTAGGGTAGAAATCAACCATAATTGCTCAACAACTTCATTTACTTAAAAAATTTCTTACTCCAGAAAACACAAATATCTATTTACAAAGCCGTATGCTGCCAAAATTTTAAATACTTCTATTGTACACCCATCCTTTGATTTAATAAGGCATGCATCTGAGGTGGTTAATGTGCATTTCAAGGTATATTAAAAATGAGAGATCAAAAATTAACATCAGCCCAGGTAATCTCTGCCAACATTTTGCTCCAGCTACACTAACTAGACCCTGTCTAGCATTAAGCACATCAGTTCTAAGCCAATTTTACCTTCTTCGGTCTAACCTGTGAATGTGATGCTAATAGCAATAGCACACTTTAAATTCAAAATGACAGAAATTTCATGCATCTTCTTCTGCAAACTTTCCAGATCAGGGAGTAGATTAACTCTGAAACTCTCTGCTTCCAACACAACTGGTAAAAAATTTTATTATCCAACCATATCCCAGAAATCAGTGCCTTCTGTTTAAATTAGTACCATTACACTGGCCAGAAACCTTGGCTGATCAAACAGCTGCAGTAAACACCAGCTCCGGGTCTGAATGCAAGCTGGAAATTTTTATCCCACAGGAAAAGACAACTTGGACAGGAGATTAAATCTGCCAAAAATACATTTAGATTGTAATTTAATTTAAATTATTATTTAAATTTATAATTTAAGTCAGGTAACTGACTTTTTAATATGTACTCGAATCAGAAAACAGTAACCCACTTTGTACAGGTGAAAAAACTGGAGACCCTTCAGATGTATCTCCAATTTGGAAAATGCAAGAAACTGTATTAAGCTACAATGAATGAATACCCTTGTGGGAAGAAAAGAAAAGAAGTAGTAAAAGAAGTGAAGACATTCAGGAGCAGAACAATTTCATCCCCAGAAGTGGTTTGCATCTGAAAAACATCCAATTTTTATAATGGTAAAACCATGTGTCTGCACTAAGAGCTCTGTAAACTTGGATTTTATACCTTTGGAACTTTGTTACGGCCCTGCAATACATTTCTTGGGGGAGACAAGTCCAGGTGCCCAATAAAGGGTCTTGGGTATGTACTGAAAACAAATTATAGAAGCCATTAATGGCTTAAGAATTTTCTCATCCTCCTGCCTCCTGAGTGAAGTTGACCCACTTGTCTGTGGGGCCAAACAATAAAACAGACCAGTGAACTGAGATAGGTTAAAAATAAACACAAAATAAGGAAGTTATTTTCAATTCAGATCTCTTCATTCATCTCCTTATGAGCAAGGAGGCAAAAGGGAAGCACAGAGGTCAAAAACCCTGCTCCAGAGACAACCTCTTCTCTTTAGCAATGTTAATGTGAGTTAGACACAACTCTTTCCCTGGCTCTCAGCAGCATGTAAAAGTCATCTGATATAATGAAGTCTGGTGCCCAGACCAAAATCAAGGACCTTCCCTGCAGCTTGTGTTCAATTTTGGGTTAAGCTCCTCTTTCTTGCAAACATTATTCTCAGCTGGACTGTTGCACAGCCACCTGACACTGTACCAGTCAAGACTCCTTGCATGTGGGAGATGTTTGATGCCTCTGGCTCCAGAGAGGTCAAGCACACACACCTGCTAAGTGGGCTTCTGCTGGACTAATTTAAGCAAAAGTCAGGTAAAAATAATAATAATCTTGAACAAAATGGGCCTTCAAGATGAAGTCTGTGTTGAATTCAGTGCTACTGGTACAACTTCAGCAAAAGCAAGTGTTTACACATTTGGATAAGTAAGGCTCCCATGGCTCATGTTCAGACCTTGAGTAAGCTTTATTTCAAGCAATCACATACTATTCTTGGATTTGACTTCAGTATTGCTCTTCAAAGGTGGCATAAAATATCTAAATTTTTATTCATCTTAATTATTAGTTGCAATACAGATTTACACAAACACTCCTGGGGTAATGTATGATCTGAAAAACAACAAACAGATAAACAAACTGAGGAGAACCACTTGAGGCATGGGCTCTCACTGCACTCAGTTCATTGTAACTGCAGGATGCTGATAGGTCTTATAGAATTAGTTGGAGTGTTTTCTTAATCCAGCAAGAGAGGTCACTGACCAATAAAGCCAAAGTGTTTTTATCCTGAGTTTAGAAGTCTGAAGACAGATGCTGAGGTTCCACACACCCTTCTTCAGTGGCAATGCCAACAAGCTCAGTCCCACCTCTACAGCCAAGCCTCCCCAGAGCCAGTTCAGCTCCTGCTCAGCTGCAGGGACTGAAGAGCCCCCGCGTCCGACTCCTGATCTGCACCAAGCACAGGGGACACAACAGCCATGGCTTACCAACAGGCAACTGACACAGGCACAACGAGATCCGTTGTTGTGCAACTTTCTAATTACTTCCCCATTAATCTGTGCTATTATCAAAATCAAGAGGGTTTCCCCAGCAGAGCTCTGCTGATAAGCAAACGAGCTGCACAGCTTTCCCTCCTTCAGAGGGAAATCCTTTCCAGTAAGGACCACATCCTTCCCACACCGGCCCCCTCTCCTGCTTTGGGTGATACACTCCAGGGCACAGGTGACAGGTCAAAGCATGAGCCTGCTGAACAAAATAAGTCGAAAAAACAACACAAATCTGCTGAGGATAAGGAAATATTTTAAGACCAATATGGAATTGAAGCAATGTATTTGAAGGAAAAAATTTTTATACAATTCTGTGGTTAAACTTTCAGAATTAACTACTTTTAAAGAAATTATTAGTCAGTTTTTAGTTCTGGCAGATTTGGGGTTGATTTTACTGCTGCTTATTTTAAATTCCTCAATCATAAGGATGCTTTTAGAAAGAAGGGAAAAAAAAAAAGAAAAACCTTAACACTTAAGTTTATGGTTACCTTTGTGGAATGACAGAAATATTATAAAGTGTTATATTAGTTTTTAAGGAGACTGTTCTTTTGATGCAGAGTGCAAGAAGCATTTGAAAACAGTCATCACACTGAAATAGAGGAGGTAAAAGCCACACAGGAAGAACAAGAAAGAGAGGAAAACAGATGAAAAATACCACTACTCTAATTGCAATTAGCAGGGAGGGTTTTGCATGTGACCCACTGTTTAATTCATATAATATACAGACACATTTGAGTTATCTCTGTGTTCAAACTTCTAATAGTTTCTCCTGTCCTGTTCTTCAGAATTAGGTTCACCCCTTGATATTATTAAGCAAGTAACACTTAACCAGGTGAAAAATTCTTTAGAAGAGGTCACTTCCTCACTATTCCCAAGGAAGAAGGAAATCTAACTAATCCTTAGCTTGATTTAATGAACAATAAAAGGTTCACACAAACTCTGCTTAAGCAAATTTCCTTTTATATGCTATAAAAGGAGTACACTTCACATTGTCTTAGCACCTGAAGCCTTTAAACCCACACAGCAGCATGTGAGTGTCCAGTCAACTCCAACATCTGTAACAGAAGCAAATTACCATTTATCTAACTGGAAGAATTAAGATACACTCTGAAGAAAAACTTGTGCCTAAAAATTGGTCCCTGATCTCTATTACTATCTGGTGATAAGTAACTGAGACACATTTCACAACTGCTGAGCAGCAAAGAAGTGGCTGCATCAAGAGATTGGATTTGTGAGCAGGAAAGGAGAACCCAAGTTCTGCCTCACCTCTAAATGAAGTGATCTTGGTTCTTGAAAAAAGCCAAAGATGATGCAGAAATCACCATGCCTCTGTACTAGGATTCAGAATTCCATCTTGACTAAGACAACAGGCATTTTTAGATGGGGGCAAGAAAAAAAAGTAATAAAAATAGAAGAAAATGTTCACTCCCCAAACATTTGTTAATGTCTTCTTTCTTTGCCAGCAATCAGAGACTGTCAAGACTAAAACATGCAACTGGTTACTGCCTAAAAACTGCATAGTGCTAAACAGCACACTCATACAGGGGGCTGAGGCAGCCTGGTAGGACCAGATCCATAAGGGTCCCTTATCACAGCTGATGGGCAAAACAGCAATGCATGGAAATAGAAGCCAGGTACAGGGTGGTCAGCCTTTAGATCCCAATAGCTGCACACTGGAGTGCTGGTATACAAACCTCTGCCATTGTCACAATCATATCCAGCACAGGGGGAGAACTGCAGAACATGGGCAAGTTCAAAGCACCTAATCAAAAGTCCTCCTGCTCTGCTGGGGATACAGGCTCAGCTGCACAACAGAGCAACAACAGAGGGTGGCACAGCTGCCAGGGTGGCTTCCTCCCACAATGTATTGGTCTTATATTGGGAAGTCTGTTTCTCTTCCTAAAAATGTAACTTCATCTACTTATCTACTAAAGATAGATGTAACATCTGTACATTTTCAATTCACTGACTAGGCATTTTATTAAACTAATTTACACTACTAATGCCTGATCTATTTATCAGAAAGAATATTAACCTCCTAATTTGTATTTGGAGTTTAAAACCATCACCAAGTTTTAACAGGTACTCTCACACCTTTGTCAAAATCTCCACGTAAGTTCCACTGAATATTAGAATAGGAATATTGGAAAACTCACTGAAACACATGGGGAGGAAAATCTCTTGTGGGAATACACAAGAAAGACTTTTTTCAAACATGGCTGAAATTCATCTGATTGCTGTATTAGGATAACATCACATTTAGAACCCTAAACCAGAACTGTCCTTAGACCTTTATCAAAACACATGTGCACAGCTGGAGATGCCATATTCTTAAAAAAACATTCTTACATTGCTTACATCTGTGAAATCATCAGATGATCAAGATTAGAGCTCAGTGAACGCCAATGATACTCCTACACATCTTTTGCTATTTACACTAGGAAAAGGGATGACCTTAATAATTTTCACAGATTTCTGCATTTAAATCAAGTTCTACTGGAGTGCATTAAACCCCTTAACACACAACATATAAAGCTCCAAGTTGTTTCCCAGCAATTTTATGTTTCATATCAAAGAGATGTGACTATATTAAAAAACTCATCACCTCTCCCAGGCTGCAAAACACTGTAGTACTGCTTAAAAAAAAAAATCTACTTTGAACTTCCTCCTCATCCAACATTCCAGCTCACTATCCACAACATTTTCCTCTGGCTTTCAATATGCTTTGGAGTGCCAGTGGAGGGGCTGATGGTGTTCAGGACTTCAGGGCACCTGGAACACTGTCTAGATCCAGCACATATGCAAGAATAGGCAGAGGGAACAGTGTTTTTTTTTCCCCAATTTAAGCAGGATGCTTTTGGCACACACCTTCTCTGAGTGGCATCACTCTGGAGCTCACTTTACAGCTGCAGTCAGGGAGAACTCAGGTTTGCAGACAGTGAACATCCTGTTCTCCTAAGACATTTGATGCTACAGAGCATGGTGGTTTTGTTTAAATCTTCACTATTATATGGGTCAGGAATTACTTATTTTGGTAATGTTTAAAACAGCTGCCAAACAGCAATTAAAAACACTAATTGAGCTATGCTGCATTGATTACAGCATGGAATTTAAATTTTCTCAAAATTTATTATTTAATCTCCATATTTTTAATACATTTTGCCTAATAAATATGCCCATGCTGTTACACTGGACAATCAAATTGTGATATTTTAGATCACATCAAGTCCAATATAAAACAGTTTTCAAATGTATTTTTAAATTCTGAAGAGAATCCCCAAGATTCTTAGACACTACAGTAAGACTAACACTATCTTCCCCAAACTGGAAATAGTCAGCACAGTATTTTCAATATCCATCTACTAGTTTCCAGAAGCCCAGTTATTTCTAGTGAACAAAATCTCAGCCTTCTAGGGAATCTAGGCAAATCAAAGTCAGAACAAGACACTATTTCCAAGCTGACCATTCTTTATTTTGCTGGCAAGTCATTCAAACCCTATTCAATGTTTCTAAACTTATAGAAATAATTTTACTACAATCAGCAAGGCAAGATGAAAAATTAATGGATTAGCATAAATGTTAAAATGTTGCAGTCTAAGCCTGCAACAATACATATAGATTATGCTTCAGCCATTGCCACTGATTAGGTGTACTTTCACTCTTTTTGCTACTATATGAAATTAAAATGCTAGAACCACTGCAGCAAAATACATAAAATGACCAATGGAAATGTTTCAGAAATCAACACTATATACTTAATAACTTGACAAATAAGGTAGCCTGCCTTCAGCCCCCCTTCTACATGTCAGGACACTTTAATAACCATTAACCTTGTTGCTGGTAATGTCAAATCAGTACATATCAGATTTTGACTGTATTAATACACATATGTATTTCAGGGGGAAAAGCATACTTGTTATGGATTATTAATAACTTGTATTGCAACTTGTACCCAATATTTTACTTCTTCACAATCCACAGCCCTAAGTCCTACAGCCCCAAGATACAAACTACAGCAACTGATCTGAGACACCACAAAGCACAAACTAAAGCAAACAATGCCCTATTTTAAATTTATTATCATTCAAGAAAAATTGGATGCTTCACAAGCTTTAAACCAGTTCATTTTCACCCTTACCCCAAATATCGAATGATGTCATGCAAGATGTACTGGCTGAACTGGTTTAGCTGCTACAGGCTGGATGCACTGTTTAGATTTTCTTGTGATAAATTACTTTGCAGCAATGAAACTGATTCAGTTCATTTTAAACAACTATGTTCACGTGCTTTTTTGAAGTAGTTTGGGCTCTTATTACCTCTCCTCACAATTTGACAGCTTGCTACTTTATTTAACTCCCTAGGAGCAGCATGGAGCAGTTTTTTACCACTTCCAAATTCAGTCAACAGCATGGAACAACTGGAGTGCTGTAAGGAAGTCTGAGATACACAGCTCATCCTGAGGAGTGTGCAATCTGCACTTCCCTCCAAAACTTGCACACATTTTCCACTATTTCACTATTTCCACTTCTTCACAGAGAGTTTATTAAATGTGACAACTTACTGAGAACCCAGTTTATGGAGAATGCACAGAAGGAACTCCAGACATAGCTTGTACTCTTCAGAAGCCACCAAGGCCATTTTCCTGGTTGGCATGAAGTGAGTACTTGAGAATGATCCAATGCACATCTTCTCCCAAGGCCAAGCAAGCTGTTTCCAGAGCTACCAAACATGAACATTACTGGGAGTAAGAGGCCAGGCCTGGTTCTTTGCTCTAGTTATAACCCCAGAATTAACCTCATTTTGCTTGTTGTCCACTGCATCAGTATTTTTATATTCCCTTGCTTGACCATTACCTATTTCATGGAAAACACTGGAGAGGGGAAGGGGCAGGAAGAACACATAAACAAGCAGATACCCACAGCTGTATAATGACATTAATCTGCATATTCTCCTCTCAAACACACAGCCCCATTTTATCACCACCTGGCTAACAGCAACATAGAAGACAGCAAAGGAGTGCAAGGAAAAAAAGGGATACAGGCCTTCAGGAGGAAGGCATAGAGGCAAGCAGAAAAAGAAGTGAATGCTAGATTATGTATGCAAATGATATTAAATTGCCAGGAATTGAGAATACTAATGAGGACAAAACATGAGAGGGAAGCAAGCATTCAGAAAACAGGCAAAAATAAGTTAAGTATTTGAGACCAGTATTCCACAGTGGGTCTGAAATCTAGCAAATTCTGTCAGTAATGAGCAAAACAGGAATGAGCAAGGAGCACAAACTTTCAGCAGCATGAATACTGCAAAATAAACTTTCCACATACACGCAGACATGTCAGGTTTTTCCTGGGGC
The DNA here is from genome assembly GCA_013397375.1 of Toxostoma redivivum. Classification (NCBI taxonomy): domain Eukaryota; kingdom Metazoa; phylum Chordata; class Aves; order Passeriformes; family Mimidae; genus Toxostoma; species Toxostoma redivivum. The sequence continues at coordinate 2,729,922 of VXBI01014343.1, forward strand.
TTTTTTGTACATACTTTGCATCATTTCACCTGCAATTCAAGTCTCAATTTTAAATTCTCCAAACTAAGGGAAAACTTAAAAGATGGAATTGCCTGAGAGGCTGCAGAGCTGACACAAGGACAGAACACAAGTGTGCAACCCGAACTACCAGTCACTGATGTTCCCTGCCTGTGACACTCTGTTGCTAAGCCTGCGCTGGCTACTTCAGGAAAGAAACTTCCCTAATGAGAAACACGCGTACCTACGGAACCATGGGCAGAGGCTGAACCTAAAAAAAAACCAAATTCAAATTATAAACAAGGGAAACTTAAGAGTTTTTAAACTGCAAATGAGACTTTTCACAAAAGAACTCTATGCAACATGTAACTGCAGCTTTGTATTAAGACGAGTCCTTTGAAGCTCACACATTTGTGAAAAGATGTTACAGAGGAAGCATATATAAAGTATCAACCTTGGATTCAATTACACTTTGCAGAGCAACTCACTAGCAACACTGGAGCCCTAATTCTTTGCATGATAAAGCAAACTACACACCCTACTTGCAGTACAGAAAAAACTATTATTTATTTCTTCCACCAAATTTATTTAGCATACAAATAAACTCTTCAGAATTTCCACAGAATAATTTACTAATCACCACCCCAAACTGTTAATTTATCTAACACCCAGGCACCAACGGCTCATCTGCACACTCCCACTCTGTTTCGGCCCAGAGGCAGCCAAGGCAGCCAGAATCACATGCTTTTATGCAGCAGTGAATAAATGAGGGGTGCACACAGAATCCAGGACAGTGACAGAATTGGCCAGGTAACTGTCAGCATCTGTGCTACGTAAAGCTGCCCTTCTTGTTCCTTCCTGCTCCAATGCTAAACCCTCACACAACTAAATGGGGCTGCAGGGTGAAACCAATTAATAACCTGAACAATTTTAACCCCCCCACTTTCTGTTTTTAATAGTCACAGGGAGGTGCAGTAGCCCAACTGCAGTAGCTGGTGTGGCACATGAGGGGACAACCAGTAGCAGCACCATGTTATCCAAGTGTCCCCTCAGCTTGGGAAGTAGCTGCCTTCAGTTACAGGGACACAGCTCCTACAGTGCTCTGAAATTTAAAGTTTCTCTGTCCACATATCACTACTGCCAAGCCCCAGTAAGGCTAGAGCTGGTTCCTAACACTCACAGGTAAGAGGACTAAACACACAGAGGGGTGACTGGTAACACAACAGCATTGCAGAGTACTGCAAGCAGGTGAGGCTACACCACCCTGGTCCAGCTGAGCGTGTACCTGGCCCTTACCATGCTGCCACTGCTTCTTTCCTCCGTGATGCAGAGATTAATTTTTCTTTCTAAATGGAATGTCTTCATCCCTTGTGAAGTTCAAAAGCCCTGTCCAGTAGTACTGTCATTTACACAGAGTGTCCATAAGGTCATCAAGGAAGAGTAAATTAGTCATAAGAGAAAGGGGAGGGGAAAAAATAGGGACAAGGGAGCAAACACTCAAAATACCATATCTGATTCAACCCTGAACAGTTTAATTCTGCACTTTGATCACTATACCTGAAGTTGTTATTCCACTCTTTAAAAATTGTTCAGTGTAGCTGCACACAGACTAAGCAAACCTTAAAGTAATTTAAAATCAAGATGTGCAATTTTCCACTGTGCATTCTTCACATGCCTCCTAAATCTAATGTGATCACTCACCAAAGAATGGCATCCAATACTGCTCTGTGCATGTTAAAATTAAGCTAACTACATGTTATTAAGTCTTTTCCTCACTGCTCAAAAACATCCCTAAAGAAAGCACAAACACCCATATATTAAAATGATGAACATTGTTTTATATATTAAATTAATATATACCCATTATGTCAACTTTTAATAAAAGTTAGCAATAATCTGATCTCTGCAGTCCAGTAAAACTAACATGTTTCTCTAAGAAAAATCAAGTATGGGGGAAAAAACCTCTAAAGGCTAAACTTTTCTGGTTTTTACATAAATGGATAGTTCTCAAAAATTACTAAGTTTGTTGTATCAGTTGGAATCAGCTGTGTGTGGTCCAATAGATTTCAAATAGATTTCTGAGACAATAATGTATTCTCAGTGTCACTATATTGACATGTGCAGACTCTTCCCTCCAATGGAGGTGGCCACCAGCATGATTTTCACAACACTCACAGTGATTTCTGCATGTATTTTGGACTTCCATATTCCCAGTGGTAGAGCGGGTGCAATCCAGAGAAGTTCATGACACCCTTAAACAGCACAAAAATGTCCACCACGTCACAGTGAGCCCAGCATGGTAGAGCGTCCAGCCCACAAAATTCAAAATAAAACCAGTAAATACAGCCAATATTCTAAAGGACTTGAAAAGGACACTGAGAAAATGCAGATTAATAATGACTTATCAAACAATCTGCCGGAAACTGCAACCCACAAGATGAAAATGTCTGTATGTATACAAATCGGAGGTTTATTTTAAATCACCTCCTTTTTTATAGTTGTCCTATTGTATAGAAACATCAATCTGGAAATTTTACTAAAACAGAACTGAAGAGTAACTCAGTAAATAAGCTTTAGACGTTATTGTATAAAATAGACACTTATGTTTTAAAAAGCCATGCTTTATGTAATGACCTTCTAATCTTGAAATGTAATCTCACAGTCACTGTGACAAACTTCCACTTGAAACACCTTCCCTCCTCCCAGTTTCAATGGCTATTATTTAGCAGATAGGTACATTTGCTAAATCTTGTGCTGGGGAGTATTTATGTCACTCTTCACTATAAGAATTGTCATCTTCACAGCCAGGCGTTCTAAACGATATTTAGGTAGTTGGTGATTTTGACCTCCAAGTCAATCGGTACGAGTAGCTAGCTCACTGTAGCCGTCCTTCCTTTGGGAACAAAACCCCGCCGTACATTTGCCCAAAATAATTTTAAAGCGTTGAATTCAGATAGAAGGTGTTGTTCAGAGGACAGGAGGGCGTGCAAAAACAACACCACAATGCAAAAGAGAGGGGGAAAAAAAAAAAGGCCCCGTTAAAGGCACCACTGGAGACTACACCGGACGGGGGTAGGGAACATGCAAACGTAGTGCCTCCTTTATGGAGCCAGCGCAACTGCATGACGGTGCAGGATGCGGGCCGCGGGCTGTGCAGGCGCTACACATGGCCAGCGCTGCCCGCCGACCCGCGCAGGCCCGGCCGGCAGCGGGTTCTGTAAATAACCCTCGCAGGAGGGTTAATTAAAAATGGCGAGCAGCGTAGCTGCCTGCATACAATGAGCGGCCGGGCAGGGCAGGGCTGCAGCCCCTCGCCCGCCCCGCCAGGCAGCCCCACGATAGCCGCGTCCCCTTCGCCCGCCCCGGAATCACGGCAACTACTTTGACCGGACCCCCATGCCGCCCCCGCCGCCCCCACGG